>JAOTRH010000024.1:11984138-12012169 GCA_034768845.1 Heliamphora exappendiculata | reverse complement strand
CTTTTTTTTTTTTTTTAATTTTACTTTTATCTTTTTATTTAGTTAATTTCTTTTATTATTTGATCAGAATTTTTAATCATACCTTGATTTTTTCTCAACTTTTTCTCGAGAAGAAATGCAATGGAATGATCGTCGCGTATTGTTGAAAATGTATTTATGGTGCATCTTAGTTAAGTATGTTTTTACAAAAATTTCTCTAAGAGTAATTGTGCGTGAAAGGGTGTTATAGATGAGATCATTCTTCTCCACTTGGAAGTTTAAATTTTTATTTTAAATGTAAGTTTTTTTTTTAAAAAAAAAATTATAAGAGAGACCAAAACTTGAAAAAATAGTTAAGTGTCGATATAAGTGACAACAAGAAAAAATTTGATAACTAATCTAACCCAATCACTTAATATTTTCAAGTGATGTTTGGTTTAATAATATAAATGTTATTTTTCTAAATAAGACATTCATAGTTCAAATATTAACAAGTACAAAATTCAGAGTGAATGTGTGAATTTGTTTACTGATTAAAAAAAAACACTTTAAATTCAAAGTTTTTACATCTATGAAAGGTGTGAGAGCGAGAGATATGAATATTTTTGGCAAGGGAAAGTTGTACTGCTTCTACCCTGTATGTACATTAGCAAAATATAGTATGAAAGCTTCAAACTGAACTGTCAAAAGGAAACGGCAAAAGTAAATTAAAAAAAAAAGAAAAAAGGAAAAAGAAAAAGAAAAGAAAAAGAACACACTACACTTGAGTTTTTTTACAATAATACTGTAATGATTAAATTAATTTATTAAATTAATTTATTAAATAATATCACAATTAAAAATAATAATTGTGACATTATATAATAAATTGATTTAATAAACTAATTTACTCATGGTAGCATCATTACTTTTTTTGACATCTTAATTAGGAAATTAACAAACCCTGCGTGCGCCTAGGGCGCACCTTAACGGTGAGTGGGTTCGCCATCTCACACGACAACCTGAGTACCTCCGAAAGGTCAACGCTAGTCAACTGATCAGACGGCCTCCATTCGAACTCGTGCAGAAGAGTGGCCACCCAAAAGCTGACCGTGGTCAAGCCCAGAGTCTTACCGGGACACGTCCGCCGACCCGACCCGAACGGCGCCAGCCTCAGATCCGACCCCATCACCGAGAACTCCATCTCCGCCGCCGCCGTCTCCGTCGTTATATTGAGCAACCTCTCCGGCTTAAAAACAAGTGGGTCCGACCACACATCTGGGTCCCGCATGATGGCCCACATGTTCACCATCGCTGTGGTCCCCGCCGGAACGCGATGCCCATCTACTATCGTGTCCGTAATCGCCAGCCGTGCCCACGACAGCAGCGGCCCCGGCGGGTGTAACCTTAAAACCTCCTTCACCACCGCCGGCAGGTACACCATCGCCGGCATATCGGACTCGGTAACAGCACGATATCGTCCAACCACTCTGTCTAGCTCGTTGTGGACCCTTGATTGAACGTCAACATGGAGCACCATCCTCGCTAGTATCCACTCGATCAAGACCGCCACTGTATCAGTTCCTCTAAATATCATCTCCTGTAACCCCAAAACATCAAAACAAACTTCTTGTGTTTAGTTTAGAATTCAGTAGTTAAACGCATAGCTGCTGCTGCACCCTACACATCATGGTTTTAAATATCAAAAAATCTCACCTTCCATATTAACTTTTATTAATATATGAATTTATACTCTCTAATATCAGTCCACATATAACTGTATCACTAATATCATTACTAATTATAGAGGTAAAAAATCTATAAAATTATTAAACTTAACTAAATACTCCAACTAGCCATCATACTAGCTAGGTGGGTAATATGACAAATCTATCTGCAAACTCTTTAGCAAAGGTATGGACTAACTCCTTGCTATGATGTTCAAATTAATCAAGTTTTGAAAAAAAAACAAAATATTCATGATGGAGCGTATAAAAGCTCCATCATTGCCATCATCATCATGTTTTTTTCTATTATTATCCGAAAAGCAAGTATTTTTTGAATTTTTTCACTAATATATATATATATAACTAAAGTAATAAATATCGATAGACACGTATTAAAATTTAAAATTTTTATATTAATATTTTAAATATTAGTAGGTGGATATTTTTTTATATGGATATCACAATTTAATGTGACTATGACAGTGATAATAGAAAGTTGGTAGCTTTACCCAAAGGATGGCGATCATATCGAAGTCGGAAAGTTTATCGGGGCCTTGAAGAGAGAGCAAAACGTCGACGAAATCGCGGTTGAGATGGCCTGGAGGGCGAGCTCGGTGCTCCTCAACGATTCGGGTCACGAACTTGTTCACTTCGGGGACGAGTTTGGAGCACCTCAACCGCACTTTTTGCAGGTCGAAATCAGAAATCCAAGGGAGGTGGTCGGACCAGTTGAGCGTTCCCAGAAGCTCGTACCCTTCGTCGACCAGTTTCCTGAGCTCATCTCTCTCCGGGTCGGAAGAACCGAATCCGTATCTGCGCCCGAACACAGAGCTCATCATGTTGTCGAGGGAAGCTCGTTTGAGTGCGTCGCGAACACGAATGTCTCCCGTGTGCGCCTCCGCACGGAACTTCCCCACCATCTGATCAGCGATCTCGAACCTCTGTGTCTCCGAGGCTTTGATTTGCTTCGGAGAGAAAAGATGAGCGGCCGCGATTCTTCGAAGGGTTCGCCAGTAAACCCCGTAGGGAGCGAACCCAATAGCCCGATTGAACATAAGACTGTACGCTGATTCTTTCACCGGACGATCAGAAAACACCGAACTGTTCAGAATCTCTTTCGCGACCTCAGGATGGCAGGAAACGATAACCCGAGTTTCGCCAAGGCTGAAACCCATTAGCCGCTTGGCGCCGCATGAGTCGGCCATGGCTGCAATCCGGTGATGCGCAAGACCAGACATGAGATTCATGCTCCCTACCAGAGGAACCCCTCTTGGTCCTGGTATGGGTTTAAGATCCCTAATAAACCTCAACTTGAAACCGTTTCTGAACCAGTACTTGCCCCAAGCCGAGCCGCCAGGGTGAGCCCAGTAAATCAAGTTGAGGAGGAGCCAAACCAAAGCCGTGATGAAGACGCACCATGCGAAATTTGGGGAAGTGAAAGAAGCTTTGGATTTTGAAGCAATAGCAAAAACCCAGAGGCACTCCGTGTGGGTTCTCATGGTGGGTTTATGAGAGAGTATTGTTAGCTCACAAAGAGCCTCAGAAACTGGTTATTGCTTTTCTTTCTTAACTTTTTTAAGAATAAAATGGAAGAGGGTTGGTCGGTATATATAAGGACGAGGCAGACAGGTGAGAGAAAAGAAAAATAAAAAATAGCCGTTATACCGAGAAGTCGGACCGTGTAACTGCAAAGGATAATGACACGTAGCAAAAAATTTATACCGAAAACTCAGTCCAAATTGATGTAATAGTACCATAATACGATAAAAAAAAATTCAAGTTAAATCGGTTGGTTAAGTTTTGACTTTGTTTAACTGTAATTTAAGATTTTAAAATTAGTCAAATTGTACATGATGATACCTCGAGTTTGAGCCGACTGAGCTGATATGATGAATTTTGAGCCTGATTTTTTTGGACACGACTGATTAGGAATCAAAACTAATATGGGTGAATTGTTAGCCAATTACGTTTTATACTTAAGTTAATCTCTATAAAACGATAATCAACTAAGTGTAAAGATTAATTTTCTCATACCTATATAGGAGGATCATGCTTATATAGGAAAAATAGTCATGGATTATGTAGAATTCCATTTGTTACGTATTAGAGTAATTTTTTTTTTTTTAATCTCAAAAGAACTTCTTAACCCTATAAAAATGGAAGTAAGCCCTAATTTAACGAAGGAGATCATAGGGATCGCTTTCGGTCAGTCAGACATTGGTGACCCAATGGTTGATATGCCGAGCTCGAGTACCCTGGTCGGGATCGGCTCATCGGTATCCAAGGTTCCTCTCTTATCCGTTCGTAAATTTCTAAATTAGTTTGAACCATTGGTTATTAAAAAAAAAGCATAATATGATAAAAAAAATAATAATAAGACATGTTTTATTTGTAGGGATTAATTGATATAAAATTAAATTATTTATTCTACATAGATTGTATTTTTTATTTAATTAAAATAAGTTATACAAAAAATATTGAATAATAAACTTAATTAATATGATATATGAAAGGGGAGGGGCAAAATCCAGGCCTAATGGACCTCATTAAGACCCAATCAAGATGGGGCAATTCACATGAGAGCCGAATTAGAGAAGCCTGCCATAAACATGAGTTTAGCTTTGGTTGTCGAATTTAATGTGATGTGACTGAACATGTACAACATTTAATGCGATATGACTATGACAGAATAGTTTTAAATGCGATTAGATCAAGCATCTCCTGCCTATCGAGTGTCCTGCAGCCTCAGGAAAATCATTTATTATAAAGATCTCGGTCTAAAGAACGGGCCGAAATGAGAGCGTTTATGGCGATGTGACGACAGTTGGTCAGTCATCGTCGGTAATGTAGCAGTTAGCGTGACGGAACTGTTTCGCAGGACTGCATGTCAAATCAAGTCATCATGAGAGTGAGAGAGAGAGAGAGAGAGAGAGAGAGGGAACCCTCTGCTATAAAAAGGAGCACGGCTCTAAGGTAAAAGATATGCACAACTCAATTCTATTAGCCAAAACTCTGTCAATTCATTTCTTTACTGTTTTTTTCTTCTATGGAGTACTTTCTAATTTAATTATCAGAATAGCTTTTAGCAAGTTGTCACCGTATAATATGTATTGGGTTATTACTAATTCCACATAATTTCTTATTTAATTATGCATTCTTCTATCATTAATTTAACCAATTAAATGGAGCATAAAGAATAATGAAATCGTAAATTTTAAAATTAAACAATTATAAAAGAGAAAATATATTTTATAATAAAAGAATTAAAAAACTGAAAATAATGGAAAAGGATTTTATTTAGATAAGATTACTAAGAATAATTTAAATAACTTCACATATATAGATGGAAAATCTTAGTTATTGTTCAATGGTGAATGATATGTAAGAAGTCTACACCTATTCATGAAAATTATATTAAATAATTATAAAATTATGGCAATATAAATACAATTTAGAGTAATTTTAGTATAAGTCATATTATCAACTAATAATAGAGTTTTAGTCCCGTAGTAATTTTTTTTACTGTTTTAGTTTAATGCGGTAAGTGATACATTTATCAGTTTATAAAATTGATATATTAGTTAAATAAAAATATAATATTTCTCATTCTTAAGAGTTATAATTGTTTAATAAATGTATTATTTAAATTTTTTCGCTTGTTTAAAATGAGAAAGATTAACTCATAAATATAAACAAATTAGACATAATATAATTATTTCAATTTTGATAGAATTAAATCTCTTAAAATAAAAATTGTATGATTAAATCTTTTATAAGATTTAAAATAAAACTAATATTTAAATTTTTTTATATTTGAGTTTTAATATTTCTATTATTTATTTATGACCGTATATATATTATTGAAGGCATGAAATTAAACTGCGCCGCCTACAAATTCACGACGAAAGTGGAAAGCAAGCACCAGGAACATTTGGTCGCTGGGAACCAGTGATTGCGTATTTGCGTGCTGACTTGTCAAACTGTAAAAGCATAGAAAAAAATCAAAAAACTAAATAAAAAATATCAATTTTAGAACAAGTTATCCAAACTTTCATTGCATTTAAAAATAAAACTATAATCTTATTTAAGATTTTATTTATTATTAATGTTAACTTTATATAGATATTGTAAAAAATTATATCAAAAATAATATTATCTAATTTTAAATTAAAAAATAAATAATTAAATTCTTACCCAGACTATCAACTATCAATTAAACCATAGCTTTCTTGCTCAAAAGCACCAAAAAGATGCATGGTCAAAAATTATATTTATCTCTCCACATAGTTGTTCTTATTTGGGATCAATAAAAAAAGTATCTTTTTCTAAAAATTTCAGTTTTTAAGTTGGTTTGTTTGGAATCCTATCTTTGTACGGTTTTCAAGGCAATTAAAAAATGATTAAATTTTTTTTTTCTAACATCTACTTTTTCAAATTATTCCAAACACATTTACTTTTTTTATTCTTTTTTTTTTTCAAAAAAAAACTAAACCACTTAAAAATCAAACTTAAAAGCTAAAAACTATATTTTTAAACAAATGAGATTATGACTTATTTAACTTTTATATATATATATATATATATATAACGTTAATTTTATGCGGGATTACCACACAAGCATGGGCGGAGGGAGGGGTACTTCTGGCCCTTCAAAAATTCTAAAATAATTTTTGAATACATATTATATATTTTATGTTTGCATAATTTTTTTATTCAATTGACCTCCAAATCAAATTCGACCTCCCATGTGAGAATTCTAACTCCGCTCTTGCACACACAGGGGCATAAAATAATGTTTGTTAAAAGAATATTAACTGATAGGTTACATTATGCTTAAATCATTACTGATGTTGCGATCTTTTGAGATAGATTTTTTCGGCTCAAATCTAATCTAGTGTTTTTGTTAGGTTATTTTTATTAAATTTTCAATACACGTGATCGTCACGTGCAAACCGTTAAGTCTGTGCAACTTTTTTCTTTCTTCTTTTTACGTGTTATTCATCATTCTCTTTATAAAATATTATTTTTACCAATTAAAAAAGAAATTTTCTCCCAACCAGAGCCATTTTGGGGGATATACGCTAACCCTTATCAGCATAAAATTGACCAAATAATAAGTAAAAATAATCCTAGTTGAAACGTTCTGATTATTTCATTTACTGTTGGACAGTAAATAGATGTTTATGGTAGTTTAGTAAGCTCAATTTTTACTGAACTAAGCCGTCATAAGTTTTGAATTTTAATTTTTTTAACTATGTAAATTACAATTATATATTTATAAAAAACTTACCTAATAGATAAATATATTATCGGGACAGTTCTCAATCACATCATCTTAAAACGCCTGATAATTAATTATTCCATGTTTGTTATGGGTTAGGATCCCCGAGGCTTTGAATAAATTTTGTTCCCATCAAGATTTCTGAGGTCACCTAATGTCGTCATGTGGCGTGCTTGGAACACTGTGTTCGAATCCTATTATCTAATGAATGGATATTTATTTAGTACCAGTGTACATGTCAGTCCATCTTTAAATTGTTTTTATTTTTATTTTTAACTTTTAATTAAATAAGAACTCTTTTACTTACTTATAACAAAAAGTAGTTGTTAATATATTACTTTTTTTATATTTTACATTAAAATTTAAGAAATAAATTTAAAACACTTGTTAAACGAGACGACTATGATTTCAAACGAACTACTCCAATTGAATGAATTATATTTATCAAAAAATTAGTTTTAAATATTTAACTGATAGTATTAATTTTATTTTTTATCCACTATAAAAAAATTTTAACATGTGAATTCTAATTTTAACGCGCGAGATCTAATTAGACCATTGAATTGATAATTTTATTTGTGTTTTTTTCAAAACATACAGATAAATTTATCCGTATGAATAATATTGTACTTTTTAAAAATATGTATAAAGCACACAGATAAATTTATCTGTCTTGTATAAATAAGCAAATAGATAAATTTATCTATATGAAGAACACTGTATTTTTTGAAACACGTATATAGTACACAGATAAATTTATCTATCTGCTTATTTGTACTAGACAGATAAATTTATCTATCTGCTTATTTGTACTAGACAGATAAATTTATATCTGTTAAATTATGCTTGTTTCACTAAACAGATAAATTTATCTGTCTAAAATTTATTAATATTAGAAAGTAACAAATAAATTTATCTGTTTAGCAAATTGTGCTTATTTCACGAAACAGATAAATTTATATGTCTAACATTTGTCAATACTAAAAAAGAACAGCAGATAATTTTATCTGTATGCATTGTATATAAATTTATCTGTTTATGATAAATTTATCTACCTTGTAGACGATTGAATCTCACGCGTTAAAATTTTTATTAATAAATCTTGCGCATTAAAATTTATTTATTTTTACTTTTAACTGAAAGCCCAATATTTATCTATCTATACCTGATCTATCTCTTTCTTTCTTTTTTTTCTTTTTATTTTTAGCTAGTCGAGAAATTAATAATTTCCAATAAGTTTTATTTGCGGTAACTATGTTGTTATATATATCCCGGCCTGTTAATGAGTTACAAGATCATTCATGGTAAACTAGTCAATTAGGCCCTGTTTTGGCTAAATGTTATAAGACTTTTTTTTTTTTTTTTGTCTTTTTTGAACTTTTTTCGTTTTTTGACTATATTTTTTTATTTTTTCAAATCATCTCGATGAGATAAACTCAAAAAGTAAAAAAATTCGATCAAAAGATGAAAAAAAATTTACTAATGACAACAATAAGTAACATAAAATTTGACTTATTAGTTTATTTTTGTCATTTCTGAATTTTTTTTATATTTTGATTAAAGTTTTTAACTTTTTTGTCTCATCTCGATGAGAAAAGTTTTAAAGTATAATAGTTTAACTAAATAATAAAAAAAATTTACTAAAGACAAAAATAAACAATATCAAATAAACAAATAAGTAATTATTCCAAACAGGGCCTTAGGTGATTATATCCAACTTTCATAAGTGTAATATGTGCATTGTTGGCTTAATGGGGCCAGATTCTCCCTTAAGGGACTTGCTAGCACGTGGGGGTCTCTCTCCACGTGTTATTGGTGTTTGATAGCCCATCATGTTGGTGCGCTACGTGTGCACTACGAATTCTTTACGCCCACACCGCAGCACGTATAGATACAGGATTTTGCTCTGCCATGAGTATAAAGAAATAAAATTGTACATTCACCACCACTTACGAATTTTGATGAGATAGGAAGCGCTGGATCCTAACAATTAATATCAGAACGCGGTTGCATGTTCGAATCTCCCTAGGTAGCTTCTAGGGGGGGTTGTTGGCTTTATAGGGGTCTCCTTTAAGGGACTCGCTAGTACGTGGAGACTTATCCTCTACGTGTTATCGATGTCTAACAGCCTATCATATTAGTGCGCCACGTGTGCACTGTGAAACTCTTGTCAGTGCGTCACATGTGCACTGTGAAACCCCCTTAAACACACCCGTAGCACGTATAGATACGAAATTTTACACTGCCATGGGTATAAATAAATAAAGTTACACTTTCATCACCACCTACGAGATTTGAGAAGATGATTAGCACTTGATGCTAACCTACATGATCACAAAGAATAAAAGTAGATCAATTTAGAGCACATTGTAGTTAAAAAATAGAGAACAATATGAGACTGATATGGCTAGAGATTATACACAAAAAGTACTTTTTAAGCAAAATAAAAATTGAAGAGTTAAATTGTAGAAATTATATTGAAGTTTATTTTTATAGGGTCGTATATAAGAAAATCTAAGGGGGGAATATGAAATTTTAAGAAGTGATAATTAAAACTTTAATTTATAACTACAAGAAAAATTATCATTTTAGAAAATGAGAAAGAATGATTGCACCTTTAGAATAATTATGGATGACATTGTTTAAATTAGTAATTTATAAATTGTAATTTGTAGAAAAAATTATAAATTTAATAAATATTATAATTTTTAACTAAAATAAAAAATATAAATTATAAATTATAATAGAAATTATAAGTATTTAAAAAAAATTATAACTTATAATTAAAATTAATAATACAAAATAAAAAATTACCAACAATAATTTTACCAAACAAGCCCATTATTTTACAACCTTGCTAAGTGTAATATCTACTTAACGAGACAATAGAGTTTTTGATTGTGTATGTATGTGTCAATATAAGTATTATTATTTTTTAAAATTTAATCAATAATTAAGATTCGCTAGCATCTCACTTGATGGACATCAATTCTCCTCTCTTATCTCATTTTTCTCATCTTATTAATATACTATTATCTCTTTTCATTTAAAATTTATGTATTTTTTTTCTCTTTATTTTAAGCAATTCAACTACGATTTAGCAGTACATGTTATACCACATAAATTATTATATACTCACAAAATATAGTGGACTCTACACAACACAGAATCCACCATACTCGTAAGTGTAAAATAATTTATATGGTGCAATATCCATAATAGTTATAGTTTTTTATATGCTAGTGCAGCCTTTGTATTAACTGTTGGGTTGTATGGTAAAAATTTTACTTTAAATTTTGGTATTATTTTTTTTTATTAATAAAAATTATTATTTTTTATTTTAATAAAAATTTGTATGAGTAATATTTGTGTTACATTATTTATTTAATGTTGTGTATGGATATTTTTTGTTCTACATAGTAGTTAATCTAATATGTAAAGTTCGGCTTACACACAGAAGATCAGGTTATTAGTTATTGTAGAATATAAATTTTTTGTTCACAATCTTATATGGAATTAGACACACAATCAGTGCAACTGTAGCACAATGTTTTAGTATATCCGTTTTAATTGTGAAAAATGGTATAGTTTCGACTATAGTTCTGACTCATTGTGTTAGTACATTTTGTATGTATTGAACATAATCGCGTTGAGATAATTATTTTTATACTGATTATATTAAATAATTTACACCCATATATTACTATTCGTTATTTTGATTTATTAAAGAAGCAATCTTTTACGAGTATATAAACCTAGTGAGTTGGATAACGCTTATATAGTGAATATTAATTATTGAAGAAAAATTTACGTCTTAGGATAAAGATTAACGATACCCTCTTAAGAAAATTTATAAGTTTTGATAATGTCAAACCTTGCAAATGAATTTAGTAATCCAATATATCAAATAAATTAAATGGATGATCTTAAAGAACTTTTTAAAGAGGTTGATTAAATATAATTATCTATAATTTAATTTAATTGACGGGTATCCATATTCTTAACGTGGGAGAATAATAAATATAATAATAAGAGCTCAAAAGTTCATTTTTGAGAATAAGGTCGGGAGTACAATTACATTATTTAATGACATGCAATTTATGTTTTAGAAAATTACTTATGAGTTGGAGTGATTTTTTATAATTACATTAAAAACTCATGTCTTATACCTCTCTATCCGACATTGAGATTGTCCATGTCTAGGTCTTGCACTGTTGATCTGTTGTACAATGACCTAATTTTGTAATCTTCATTCAATGATTAATAAAAGTTTATTTTATTGCATTTGAATACCCGTGAACTGTTACTTGCAATTTCACTTTCCGTTACTTTCATTCAGTTTTCTGTTGCTACAAGCATTCATCTGAAGGCTGATTGAATTTGGCGGGCTTGCCCAACGAGACCCGACAAGTGCCACGCGTGGTAGGCTGAGCCCCGTGACAGTTACTAGTATATATATGTCGTTAAAACTATGGCCGTCAGAACGCATACTTATATACACATATGGTCTCTTAGGGTTTCTCCGTATTGAGAGAATAAAAAAAAGAGAGGCAGCTAGATAAGGTTTGGAACTTAAAAGATCTAATTCCACACTTAATTCGAGTTTGGGTACCGGGCAATACAACAAAAGATCTAGGCAAAAACGAAATTGCTGACTTACCGTATTGATTTTTAAATTCAAATTCTAGTGTTGAAATGTGATCAAATCAAAGAAATCATGTAGATATAATCTCTATTTCACCTTGTGGATGTGCCGAGTTTCAGTTCTTGGAGATTTGAAAAAATTATAATTTTTTTGTCCGAACAATTTTACGAAGTATGGTATTTTTTTTAAGTTTTTCCGTTAATTGTTCTATGCTTATGTTTAATTAGATTCATATGCACTATAATTGTGTAGGCTCATAACTTCGATTCATATGCACTATAAATGTGATTAAGTCATTTATTTTCACCTAGCATAGGCTCATAACTTCGCTTTATGAGGGAAAATTACTTATTAATTTTTAGATTGACTTTTTTTTTATTTTAAAGTCAACATTTTTCTCTTTATTTTAAATTTAAATTTTATTTTTATCTTTCATTAATAATATATTTTTGTTACATAAATGTCCGAAGAATATAGTTTATTTTATATATTAATTTTCAGATTTACTTACCTTAATTTTATTATTTTTGGTGAAAACTAAGAGTGAAACTATTAACAATTACTTTCAATATGAAAAACATGTTTGAATTTACTAAAATTTTTAATAATTAATTATACTCATAAATTAAAATAATTATTTATTAATATGATAATAAAATTATATTTAAAGGGCATTTAAGATTAGTAGTCAACTTTGATATGGAAGAAGTAGCGAGCGTGAGCACAGGTAAGTGGAAAGGCGCGTGGGGAGACATGGTCTGGGACAAAATTTAACGTGAGCAGTAAATTTGGGATTGGAGTGCTTGACACGTGGGCGTAGTATGTCGGGGTCAGAAGTAGTAAGCTCACATGACTACCCCATGCAAATTTCGAATGGGTCCATCATCGATACACTGATCTTGGCTCGCGAACCACAACCAAACCAAGATCCATCGCTATGCGTCCGCCGCGTGGAAGGGACATGCATTGTCCGTAACACACGATGGTGACAACTCCTACTACCCGCGGACCAAAGCTTCTGTCCCGTTATTAAATACTTCTATTTCAGGGAAGAAAAATACTTGTGTAAATCTATTTAATTGGTTAAAAAATATATTAATATTAAAAAATTATTATTTCTATTAAATTATTATTTAAAAACTCATTAAATTCTCTTTAGTAACATCATTCATGTAATGTCTTTTGTTGTGTCCAAATTATTTAGCTTATATTTAGATTAAATTTTTTTTTTGTAAGTTCTTTTGATATTTAAATTTTTTTTAATAAAAAAATAAATATAAAAATATATAAACAAAATTAGATAAGACTAAATATGTAGACTATTTTAAAAGCTTTAAAACAAAAGAGCTCCTAAAAAAATAGTTCAATGATAGGCAAAATACTCTCTTGGTCCACTAGCAGACAATGTTATTTATTAAATTTGATAAATAAATAATTAAATTTTTTATTATTTGAGTTAATATTTTAAAATTATTTGACAAAAATCAATCGATAATCACGTGGCTAGTAGAAGTTCTGCCGCCACCAAATTGAGTAGGTGTACAATGTGAGATATTGTCACAAAGTTGATAGCTGTTATTATTAAAATTAATAGTTTATAAATTGTAATTTATAATATTAGTTACGAGAGTTTGTAAATATATTAATTTTTAATTAAAATAAAAATAATAATTTTATATTTAAAGTAAAAATTATAAATATTTAAAAAATATTATAACTAAAATTCTGATTGACAACTAGTATAAAAGTAATTTTTTTTGGGTGTGTTTTTAGCTAAAAAACTAAATTAAATTTAAAGTAAGTTGTTTGATATTTAGTTTTTAAACTAACTTTTTAAAAATTAATTGTTTCTATAAGAAGTTAACTTTTTTGCTTTTTATACAAAATAAAAAATTTTATCCTTCTACATATTTGATATTAATAATTATATGTAACTAGTAGTGGTAAAAAATAAGTTATGAATAAGGGGTATTATTGTATTTTAAAATATGATGAGAGTTTAAATAAAATATTTTGAGAGTTTATATTCTGATTTGACTTTTTAAATTTTTTTTTAT
This sequence comes from Heliamphora exappendiculata, assembly GCA_034768845.1. Lineage (NCBI taxonomy): Eukaryota > Viridiplantae > Streptophyta > Magnoliopsida > Ericales > Sarraceniaceae > Heliamphora > Heliamphora exappendiculata. The sequence goes on along the minus strand of JAOTRH010000024.1, from coordinate 11,998,501 downwards.
TTTTTTGCAAAAATTAAAAAATTAAAGTTGTCAATCACGAGTTAATTGATAAAATTAAAAGTAAAAAGTTAAAATTTAATTTAATTTTTTTTCAAACACCTTAATAATATTTCGGAAGCGCCAAATAATTACTCCACATTTTGTAGTTGGACACTAGCATACTGTTTACAATTTTTATTTTTGGATTATAATAAAAAGAGATTTTGACCGTCCAAATATCAGTTGATATTTAAAAATTGGTCCTATTTAACTTTTTTTAATAAAATTAGTCCCATAATATTAATATTTATCAAAAATACCCTTAAACAAAATTTTTAGAGGATTACATTGACCGAATTCCTTCTTAAACAAGAATAAAAAATTTTGCCCAAATTTTTTTTCCAAAATCTAGCGCCGCAATCTCTACAGCCCTAGCTCCGTCGCCGTCATTGCCAATTGGGACGTCCCCGTCAGGGTGTTGCCATCATCGTTGCAGCCAAGTACAATTGATAAATGGATCAGCTAATAGTTTTTCTTGTTTTTTATCTTAATCCTGCATCAGAAACACAATTGATAGGCATATTAATTGATAGTTTGACTTGTATTTTTTTGATCACTATAGCACAAATACATGTATCAGTTATAGTATGTATTGTATTTTTTTTTCTAATTCTGTATCACAAACATAACTGATACATGTATCAGTTAGAAGTCTGCGATAGAGGACGATAACAAGGGAGGACGACGGCGAGGGAGGATGGCGCCTTACTCTCTCCATAAACTGTTCGTATGCAAGGAGAACGGGGATGAAGCCAGCAGATGTTTGGGTGGCAGCGGAGGAGCATGCAGTGATGGTGGAGAAGAATGGATATAAAGGTGACGGAGGTTTGGGTTGAGGAGGCGGCTAGAGGTGACGGTGGTGAGATCTGGACATAGCGGTTGCGGTGAGACCTAGGCATGACAGAGGTGGTGGCGGGGACCGACAGTGGCAGTGGGGATGACAGTAGCGACAAGGGCGAGGGTGGCGGCATCGGCGAGGGGCAGGCGAAGCTTTAGTTTTGTAAAGAGATATGGTGCTATTAGGGTAGAAAATGAAGAATATATAAGCAGCAGCTAAAGTTTAGATTGCTAGAGTTTAGGTAAAGTGGTCTCTGATGAATAAAAAGACAGCTTCTTCACAAAAATTTAAAAAAAAAACATTCAATTTTTAACAAAATATGAGAAATTGAAACAAATTAGAGAGATGAAAAAAAGTTCAGAGATAAGAATTTATTTGTGTAACAGTGGTTACTGCTAAAAAAGAATTTTAATTAAATATGAAAATAATTTTAACAAAAAAAATTCTTTAAAAAGTTGTCTTGATATGGTATAAAAAGAGTAGTTATCTAAAAACAACGAAAGAAAAAAAATGAAATGCCAAACTGTTGGAGGCTAAACTATCAAGATCTATTAATTAGAACATGATTCAAGCAAAAAAAATATTTAGATGGGTAAATGCCAAAATCGACTCCATATTAAAACCTTTTGATTTCAAGCGATCAAAACAAAACTTGAGATATATTACCAAAGTTATATTAGAGTTTGTCTTTACAAAATTTGTTAAGAATAATTTCGGTTGCTGCGACAACATTTAGTCTTGAAGCTTTTGCGGTTATAGATTTCAAGTTGAAGTTCCAAATTCAAATATTCTACTGTATTCCCGAATACAAGAGACACGACGTAGTGTGGGCTACAATTCTTATGTTCTTCAAAACTCTGACTAGCCAACTGTAGGATTCTTGAAAACCCTAACTGTATTGATTAATTGTATGGGTTAGAATTTATATAACTGCATATATATATGACTACAGTAAGAGCCTATGGAGTAAATATAACTTCGATTCGTAACGTAATTATGAAAATTCACTTCACCTCAGAAGCAATTCTATAAAAATATTAATTATAAAGAATTATAATTGCACTCACAACCATATTATCAAAATTGAATATTTAAACTCTTGTTATTAAATACTTATTTCTTCTCCCCACGTTAAGATTTTCAATGTCCGTCAATTAAATTGAATTACTGACAATTATATTTAATCGACTTCTTAAATAAATTTCTTAAGACCTTTCGCTTAACTTATTGGACTGCCGGATAATGAAATCCACATGTAGGGTTTGGCTCGGTCAAAACTTATAAGTTTTCTTAAAGGGGCATCGTCACTTCCGATCTTTCAGGACGTAGATTTCATCAATAATTAATATTCACCGTATAATTAATATCGTTATCCAACTCGCCAGGATTATAGACCTGTAAAAGATCGCACTCTTTAATGAATCAAAATAACGAATACTAAATATATGTAAATAATTAATTATTTTGAGATTAAGAGTATAAGCGCTAATAATAACTATGAGGTGTGAGTTAATTTATATAATCAGTATAAAATTAATTACTCCAATGTAATCATGTTTAATGCACACAAAATGTACTAATATAGCGAGTCGGAACAATAGGCGACGCTATTTTATGTTCTCCGTAATTAAGACAGGTCTACTAAAACTCTGTATTACAGTCATACCAATGGTGTGTCCAATTCCATCTAAGTCGTGAATCGAAAACTTATATTTTGTGATAATCGATAATCTGGTCTTCTGTGTGTAAGTCGAACTCTACACACCAGATTAAATATTGTAGAGAATAAAAAATATCCATGCATAATATTAAATAATTAAATAAACTGCATGCATTGCTCACTAAGATTCTCATAAAATGAAAAAATGATTTTATTAGTGAATAAAATTAAATATTAAAAATAATAAAAGACATAATTTTTAGTATACGACCTTGACAATCTTCCACTTATACTCAAAATCATACTGTCATACATTTGACTTTTATACCCTCTATATGATTGTTAAAAGTCTTAGTCAGTAGGCTATTCGTAAAAGGATCTGCAAAATTGTCTGCCAATGCAATCTTGGTCACAGTAATATCACCAATCTGTACAATTTTTCGTGTTAGGTGTTATTTACACTTGCTGTGCTTTTTTTTTTATGGGCTCTTGGTTCCTTCGAGTTGACAACTGCTTCACTATTGTCACAATAAAGTGTAATAACCGACTGTACTGAAGGTACCACATCTATATCCAACAAGAAGTTTCTGAGCTAAACGGCCTCATTGGCTACTTTAAAAACTGCCACATACTTGGCTTTCATAGTGGAATCAACAATGCATAGCTGCGTGATATTTCTCCAACTTATAACTCTACCTCCCAAGGTAAACACATATTCCGAGGTAGATTTCTTGGAATCCTTATCTGATTGAAAATTTGAGTTCGTGTACTCTAAGGGCTCGTTTGATAAACCAGACTGGATTGGATTAGATTAGTAGTAAAGTGGGATTAATAATGAAGTGAGATTAATTTTTTTGTGTTTGAATTGAGTAGAATTAAATAACGAACTAAATAATATGTTACCATTGTATTAAGTTAATTTATTTTTAAATTAACTTAAATAAATTAATAAATTAAATTTTATATTATTGTTAAATTTTATGTTATTTATTTTAATATTTTAATATTTTAATATTTCTTATTATTTTTTAAAATTTTTAAATTCACTCCTAATCCCACACCTACCCCCTCACTAATTATCCGCAATTTGGCGAACTAATAGTCCGTTCGGACTATTAGTCCGAAGACTTAACAAATGTGGTATTAGACTATATTTCGGACTAATAGCCTGGCCGGATTATTAGTTCGGCAAAACAAACTAGCCCTAATGGTACTAAACTATCTGCTTGGTAAATCAACATATAATCTCTAATTCTTTTCAGGTATTTGATTATATTTTTTACCGCTGTCCAATACTCTTGTCTTAGATTAGACTGATATTTGCTAACCATGTCAACGACAAAATAGATATCGGGTTTAGTGCACAACATAGCATACATTAGCCTTTCCACTGCTAAAACATAAAGAACTGCCTTCATCTTCTCTATCTCATTAGGTGTCTTAGGACACTAATCTTTGGATAAAGTGATTCTACGCCTGAAAAGAAGAAATCATTTTTTTGGAATGCTGCATGCTAAAACGAGCAAGGATGGTGTCGATATAACTGGCTTGTGATAAGTCCAACATCATTTGTTTTCGATTTCCCATAACTTTGATCCCAAAGATGTGACTGGCTTCCCTCAAGTCTTTCATATCGAACTACTTAGATAAAAATACTTTAACCGAAGATAATACTCCTACATCGTTTTCGATGCGTAAGATGTCATATACATAAAGTACTAAAAAGGTCACCACGCTTCCATCACGCTTCCATCACATACAGGACTCATCAAAACTTTGATCAAAATCAGGACTTAATGTCATATTCGTCAAGACTTCCGTTAAGAACAGTTGTCTTGACGTCCATTTGTCAAATTTTGTAATTAAAATAAGCCATAATGAATAAGAGAATCCGGATAGACTTAAGCATGGTTACTGACGAAAATATTTTCTTATAATCGATCCATTCTTTCTAAGTAAACCATTTTACAACAAACCTAATTTTGAAGGTTTCTACCTTCCTATTTGCTCCTCTTTTTCTCTTGTAGATCCACTTGCATTTGATGAGTTTTATCCTTCTGAGTGGTTCTACAAATTTTCAGACCTAATTAGAATATATAGATTCCATATCCGAATTCATAGCCATTTGCCAAAGATCTGCATCTTTGTCTTTGAATGCTTCGTTGTAGTTGTAGGGCTCAATATCCAGTTCTGTCGAGATGCCGTCAGAAGACTCTCCCAAGAACATATATCGACCGGATCGACGAACAACCCTCCTACTACAACGAAATACTACATGCGTCTGTGTACTAGCAGTGATACGCTATGCTGATTTTAAACTATGTGTACCATCATTTACATGCACCCCTAGTTGTAGAACCGGCATGTTTGTGGTAGCACTCTGATCTGGTTCAGAATCAGCACGTGTCTCGATAATGCTCCCACTATGATGAGGTAATAGGATGTCGATGACTCGTGTTTCTTTTCCTCACAATTCTTTTAAAACTATTTTACTCTTGAACTTGTGGTTTAGTATATAATTCTCTTTCAAGAATTGAGCATTGGTACTAATAACGACCTTCTGATTCTTAGGATTATAAAATAAATCACCATTCAATCCTCTGGGATATCCGACAAAGAAACAGACTTTCATTCTCGGTGCCAATTTACCTGCATTCCCTTTTAGCTTGTGTACTGGACACCTCCAAATCTAAATATATCACACACTAGGCTTGCGTCCGATCCACAATTCTATGGGAGTAGAAGGTACTGGCTTAGAAGGTACCAAGTTTAGAATATAAGCTGTAGTCTCTAATGCAAATTCTCAAAACGAATTGGTTAAATCCGAATAACTCATCATGGACCTTATCATTCCCATAAGAGTTCTATTACATCTTTCTATTATCCCATTCTGCTGTGGAGTGCCCAGTGCAGCCAACTGTGATGTAATCCCCTCTGCTGACAAATAGTCCCTAAACCCTCTAAAGATGTACTTGCTACCACGGTCAGATCACACTGACTTGATACATTTATCCAGATGTTTCTCTGTTTTCACCTTAAATTTTTTGAATTTTTTAAAATATTTAGACTAACGGTGCATCAAAAAAATGTATCCATACCTTGAGTATTGGTCAATGAAAGTGACGAAGTACTCAAAGCCTCATCTAGTCCGGATAGTCATAGGTCCACACAAGTTAAAGTGAACTAGTTCCAACGGCTCTTTAACTCTATAACCTTTAGCCGAAAAATGGCCTCTTGGTCATTTTACTTTCCAAGCAAGATTCATAGACTAGAAGTGCCTCCACTTCTAATGAACCTAAAGGTTCATCTTCAACCAATTTATTTATTCTTTTTCGATTAATATGACCTAAGTGTAAGTGCCAAAGAAACGCTTGGTTCATTAAAGAAGGTTTCTTTCTCTTATTTGATAAATTAGATGTATTATTCAATTCATTCAGTTACATTATAAGAGAGATCGGAGATATAATATATAGATCATCCACTAATGTACCAGAATAAATAAAATATTTATTTTTCTTAATAACTACATAGTCATTAAAAGAAATTAAATTTTTATTCTTAACCAAATTAGAAACTGAAATTAAATTCTTTCTAATAGACGACACATAAATACAATTTTTTAAAATTAAAACTCTATCTCTACCAAAAGAAAGAGTGACATCTTCCACTGCAATTGTTGTCATCCCGGTATTATTGCTCATGTGTAGGTAAATTTTTTCATCACTGAGTTGTCTAGTTTTTTGGAATATTTGCAAAGAATCGTAGACATGATTAGTAGCTCATGTATTTACACATCAAGTATCGGTAGATAATACCACTAAATATATTTTAACAACCAGTGAACAGAAATTACTTTGTTTGTTCTGTTTGTTGAAAAAAACTAGACACTGCTTTTTTTAATTCCCTGCCTGATTATAGTGATAACACTAGTCTTTCGGTTTTTTTACACTAGCTTTAAGCCCATTAGCTACTTTTAGACCTGTGCCTCCTTGTTTTTGAATATTTTTTTTCTTTTTGCCTTTCAGCTTAGAGTAAAAATCTTTTTCAACAACAAATAGAGTATCTGGTCTCCTAAGAATACCCTCAGCTGCTTGAAATTCTTTAAGTAATTCTGTCAAGAAAAAACTGAGTTTGTTTATTGTATAGTTCATGCAGAATTTTTTAAAGCTATCAGATAACGACTAGAATATGATATCGACTTGGGTTTCTCTGTCTATCTCAGCTCTTATGATCTCTAGTTCATTTAGAAGACTGATCATCTTCAGAACATGATCCCTAATTTGGGTGTCTTCAGCTATATTCGTGTTCATAAAAGATTTCACGGCCAATTGCCTAGCAGTACGATTTTGATCCTCAAATATTTTTTTGAGGTTCATAATCATTTCATAGCCACTTAGCATAGATTGATGCTGATACTACAGTACATTTGATATAGAAGTCAAAATGTAATAGTGATTCATCTGGTCAGCCTTCTGTCACTTTTGATAAGTCTGGGTTTTCTATTCGGTTGCCCCCTCATCAGGTACTGGTGAGCAAATCTCAGTCAACACAAACTTATAGTATTCGGTAGTTAAAACAATATCTAAATTATTTTTTCAATCAACATAATTTTGTCTTATAAGTTTATTTTCTTTGAGTACAAATGTGAGAGGTTTGAAAGCCATTTTATCTTGAGAATTACATAATTAAAAAAATATTAATTAAGATTATCAATATTTTGAATTTTAATTTAAAATTGATTCTTTTTACTATTTTTAAAAAAATCGCCAGCAGCCCGGTACACCGTTAATAGCATGCCTCGATATGAAGGTTGTCTACTATTCAACATTCATCCGAACAAGCTACTTTCTATTAATTTCATTATCTAGGTAACAGACCATAACGAATAAAATTAATTAGTTGACGTAACTTCGGTCATATAAATAATAGCAGCGACTCAGATGGAGAGTATACCATTATTTATAGTTAAGTGTTAACCACAACTTAATTCTGAATCAATCACTTCACAATGAACTTTTCAGATTGAAAAGTGATTCATACTAATAATTATTCAGAATTATCCCAAAAGAAAGTTCGTACTGGTGATTCCGTAATTAATTCTGTTTGATGGAGAGGAAGACCCAAATGCCAATACGCAAAATTAATTACATCATTTACGAACTAGTGATAGAGGCAGCGATATTTATCTGTTAATAAATTTTCTCTCTCATTCAATTTTAAAATATTTTGAGGGTTATAAAAAATTATTTAATTAAAATAAATTTATTAATTTCAAAAAATCACACGTTTCTAAAAAATTCTAACTTTTCAAACTATATTTTTGTGTTTAATGTGTAACAAATAAAATATTTCAAATTTTAATTATTTAAAAAAATTAATTTTAAATAAAAAATAAGAATTTAATTTTATTATCTAGTTACACATTTTTTTAAAAATAATAATAATTTATTAAAATTAAACTTTTTTTTAATTAATTTAAAATTTAAAATTAATTTTTACGTTAATTTAAGATTTTTGATTTAATAAAAAAGATTGTTTTTAAACGGGTTATTTTGTAACAAAGAAAATACTAAAATTTTCTTTAAAAAGAAATTTAATATAACTAAAAAAAATTTATTTTATATTTCGTTACAAAAAAATGAGTTAATCAAATTAATTAAAAATAAATATAAATAATAAACAAAATAAAATATTTACATAATTAATTAAAAAATAAAAAAGTAAAATATATATACATCAATTTTATGATCGATATTTAACTTTTTTGAGTCAGTAACAATTTGTGTCAGAAACTAAACTCGAGATTTATACTTTAGCTACGACTCTGAAGTCTAATGCGATTGAAACTAAACCACCAACACGAAGCCTGCACTGCCTGTCGCTGCTGTCCGTCGCTGTGCCACTGCGTCGCGCCAGCGCCCAGCGCCCTGCGCACCGCTGCTTCATGGTTTGGCATCTTGCTTATTTGGAATTTCCGTTTGAATTGAGATTCATGGATTCCAATAAAAATCCCATGGTGATTCATATGCATCCAAACAATCCCACCATCAACGTGATAGTGCATAAAAATCATGATGTTCAAGAATATTCCATGAACTTGATATAACTTGAATCATGAACCATCTTTATGGAAAACCCCACGTGGCATAATTACCATTATCAACTTTAAAACATGATAATTCCCAAGCATCATCATTCATGAAACTCCAAGATTGAATCCGCCGCCACCGTGCGTTTTTTTTTTCTTTCAATTACATAGTATATATATATATATATATATATATATATATACATTAACCTTATATTTTTGTAGAGTTCACAATTAATCAATCACGATCAATTTTTGTGATTAAAAAAAAATAAATCATCATTAATTAATTAAATCAAACATGAAAATAAATAATAACCATAAAATCGAAATTAGCACATATTTAAAGTTATTCGAACCCTTCAATTTAAATCATATTCATATTCAAAGCTAGTTTTAATACCAATTGTTAGAGGCTAAACTGTTAAGATCCATTGATTATAACATAATTTAAACAAAAAAATATTGGACGGGCAAACGCTAAAATCAGTGCCAAATTTAAATTTTTTAATGTCAAACGATTAAAATAAAACTCGGTATATACTCCCAAAATTATATTAGAATTATATCTTACAAAATCTAGTATGATTGATTTCGGTTGTTACAATAATTTTTAGTCTAAAATTTTTTGCAGTTGTAGACTTCAAGTTGATACTCTAAAATCAAGTTTTCTACTATATTTCTAAATATAAGAGACACAACGTAGTGTGAACTACGATTCTCGTGTACTTCAAAACCCTGACTAGCCAACTGTAAAATTCGTGAAAACCTTAACCGTAGATATTAGTTGTGTGGGTTAGGGTTTAATTGTAGAGATTAACTGTATATATATAGGATTATAGGGACCTGTAAAGTAATATGTTTTAAACTCCTAATATAATTATAAATTCATTTTATTCCAGAAGTAATTTCATAAAAATATTAATTATAATTCATTCCACTAAAGATTTATAATTGTACTCCTGGCCATATTCTCAAATTGAATATTTGAGTTCCTATTATTAAATACTTATTTATTCTCCGCACATTAAGATTCTCGATATCCTTTAATTAAATTAAATTACTGATAATTATATTTAATCGGCTTCTTAAATAGATTTTTTTATGACTTTCTACTTAACTTATTTGACTGTCAGATAATTAAATTCATCTGTAGAGTTTGGCTCGATCAAAATTTATAAATTTTCTTAAGGGAGTATCGTCAATCCCGATCTTTTGGGACGTAAATTCCGTCAATAATTAATATTTACCATATAATTAATATCGTTATCTAATTTACAGGGTTTATAGGCCAATAAATGATTGTACTCTTTAATGAATCAAAATAATGAATATTAAACATACGTAAATAATTAATTATTTTGAAATTAAAAGTATAAGTACTCATAATATCCATAAGGTGTGAATTAATTTGTATAATTAGTATAAAATTAATTACTCAAACACGATCCTATTCAATACACACAAAGTGTACTACACAGCGAATCGAAATAATAGGCAACGCAATTATCTGTTCTCCGTAACTAAGACAGATCTACTAAAACTCTGCACTACAGCCGTATTAATGGTGTGTCTAATTCTATCTAAGCCGTGAATCGAAAATTTATATTCTGCAAAAATCGATAATTTAGTTTTCTATATATAAGCTGAACTTTACACACCAGATTAAATACTGTGCAGAATAAACGATACTCATGCATAATATTAAATAAATAATGAAACTGCATACATTGCTAATTAAAATTCTTATAAAATAAAAAAATAATTTTATTAATGAATAAAATTAAATATTAAAAATAATCAAAAGTATAATTTTTAGTATATGACATTTCCTTGATACAAATTTCTTGTAACATTATTTGTTTAAAAAATATAATATTATATATAGATAAATTCGTGAAAAATGGGGTGCCATGGCTCCATCTTTAAGTCCACCTTTGATGATTGGAGTGTTGGAAAATTAATGAAAAATAGTAGAAATTTAAAGTAATTAAATAAATGAAACAATTTCACTGGTGGTTGATTGTAGGCCCATTAATATTTTTTTGAGAGTATTTTTACGATTTTTTAGAGATAATTAGTCAGTGTAAGAGCATAATAGCATATACTTTCTAAGATTCATAACAAATTCACAATACAATAGATACCAAAACATCTTCTAATAGATCGTATTTACATAGAAGAGAAGCTAGAGAAGAGAATGTGTTTTGTTATATATTTTGAGCTAAAAATTTCACCAATTTATAGAGTTAAGAAAACCTCCCATAAAAGAAATCAGTGAAGATCTTATGCACTGATCAAGCAATTAAACGGTCAAGAAATTAATTCTAAAAATTAAGAGATTGTTTAATTAGCGAAACGGTTTAATTAGTGGAACCTATTTTTTTACAAATTATTTTTCAATTAAATAAAGTTTTTAATCAAATATTTAGTAAAATGAAATCAAATCACACACACATGCCCGAAAGTAAAGGATTTGCACTCCTGCGCGCAAAACTCGCAACGCAAGTCTACTTTAAAAAATAGTTGGCCTTTAACCCATTCTCGCATGCACAATACCCTCATTTGGATCAATTCATATTCACTATTTAAGTAAGGTGTGGAATAATATATATAATTCAAATCTTGTGTTTTTTTTTGAACGTGGGACAAAAGAATTATTTTTTTATTTGAAATACCAACACCAACATGTAGGTAATAGAAACGAGTGGAAAAGAAATATATAATTTAGAAAATAAGTGAGAATATATATATTTTTTTATGTTTACATGAATATATTAAGTTTAAAAAACGAAGATAATTGGACATTTGTGTTTTAAGGATAAAATAGTCATTTTTGTTCACTCTGTGGGTGAACGGTGATGAAAATGCAAATTATTGGACCCCGCCGCTCGTCAGGAAAGCACAGAAGTTACTAGGAGTCTTTTGTTGTTATCTGATGGAGGGATGGATGTGATTTTGTGCTGACATCATGAGCAATAAATTAAAAATCGCTCTGTAATTTATTATTATTATTATTATTATTATTATTATTTTATATGGCCAAAAGAACTGGTAAAAGTAAGGGTAACCTGATTTTAAAGGCAGAGATCTTTTGGGTGTTTTTTTAGCTTCTAATTAAATAAGTAAAAAATTAATTAAAAATTACTTATACAAGTTATTATATATAAATTTTTTTATTTTAATATAAGTTTATATTCAATATAAATCTTGTTTAATAGATTTTGACGAGTAGAATTTTCAAAACATAATTTAAAAAAAAATAAAAATAAAAAATAAAAATTGTGATATTTTTAAAAATATTTTTGATTCATAAATAAAAAGATAAAAAGGTTAGAACTAAATCGGTAAGAAAAAAATCAAAAAAACTTAAGTTACCAAATGAACATGACCTTTTTAGGCTTTAAATAAAAAAGTCTTAAGCCAACTTTATGTCAATAAACCAAACAAAGCCAAGTGAAGACCATAAGCTAAGTGAATATACTAATTTTGGCTGTTACCACCCGGGGAAGGCAATTAATAAATCTTTCCCTTGTTGGTGCCATCACACTATTATATTTTATTTATCAGTTTTGCTAATCACCTCATTAGATAATAAATAATAATAATTTGATAATAATATTTTTTTAATGAGTCAATATATTTTTAGGCATAAAATTTATTATTTTTACAAATATTAATATATTTTACACAAATATTTATATATTATTTATTAATTATTTACTTCCAATTAAATGGATGATCAGGGAACGACTAACGTAGTAGTGACCCTTATTTTTTTTAAAAATATTTTTATAATCCATTTTCAAAAAAAATAAAGTATATGAAACTGATTTTATGTTATTTTTGTTGACAATAATGCAATAATAATTAAATTTGAGTACTAACTATCTTAATAAGGCCCCGATTAGTAACTAACTTAAAAGTTAATTTTTTAATTTTTTTTTTTTTTGCAATTTTAGCCAAAAAAAACTAAATTAAGTTCAAAGTAGATTGTTTAGTAATTTAGTTTTTAAACTAACTTTTTTAAAGTTAATTGTTTAGGTAAAAAGTTAACTTTTTATTTTTTGTTTAAAATAAACAATTTTATATATATATATATATATATATATATATATATTAACGATTATAAGTAATTAGTAGTAATAATAAATAAGTTATTAACAAGTGGTATTATTATATTTTAGAAGTGGTGAGAATTTAGATAAAATATTCTACAAGTTTGTGTTTTAATTTAATTTTTTAAATTTTTTTTTCAAATAAATAATTTTAACTTTTTAACATTTTTAACTAAAAAGCTAAAATTACCAATCGGCCTAAGTATTCTTGTATGCATAAATCACTTGTTACGTTAAACTCATTAAATATTACAATTAATATTACGCGAGCGTCACATCTTGTACTTAAAAAATATCAAATTAAATAATATTTAAATGTGCTCATTGTGCCATACTAAATTCAATCAACTACTGAGTATATGGAGGTATAATAAAATGGCCAATAATTAATATTTCTCCCCAGAAATCAACTCACTAATTATTTTTTTAACAGCTCAATACCTCCACTGCTAGATGCTATTGTGACTACTTTAATAATAGCATTATAGTTATTTGACTAGATGCTTCAGATCCCAAATTCACGATAGGTCGAGATTGAATTAAAACATAAACTCATTGTTTTCTTTTTTTTATTTACTTATCTTAACAAAAAAAATCTAAGCATTACGTCTGTTTGTGATAATATTACAAAAATTATTAACATAAAAAAAATATTATAATAGTTTTTGTTTTTGTTTTTATAGGACAGCAATAAAGATCATCGTAAATAAAATGAGAGTTGAAAAATAAAAATATTAAGGTAACTGTGTGTGGTAACATATGTAAAAATAAAATTATGAATAAAAAGATTTGTGAAATGGTAGAGACTATACCAATTGAGGATAAGTTGAGAGAAAATAAATTAAGGTAATTTAAACACTTATAACGTAGACCAGTTGATACAGTAATAAAAAAAAAAAATCATAAGTAATGAAAACATTAGAAAGATGAATAGATTTAAATTGACATGAAATACTGTATTAATAAAATATACGAATTTATTAAAATTAATTGAAGATATAACTCTTAATTAATAGACCATAACGGCATAAAATGATTCATATAACCAAATCTAATTTATTATGACAAATGTTTAGCTTGGCTTGGTTTGACTTGATTTAGGTTTTTTTTGAAATTTTTTTTTTACTTTCTTAAATTCTCATAACGAAATAAAATCTAGAAAGTATACTTATTTAGACCGATGGTAAAATCTTTTACAAAAATTAAAAAAAAAACAAAATTATTTCAAACTGAAGCTTACAATTTTATTTCAAACAAAATTTTTTCCACTCTAAGCTTTTTGAGTGCGGGAAGTTGTTGCCTAACCCACTTGCTTTAAACAACAGAAACAATATTGATTTGCATCCGATGCCATAATCCTAAGGTTCCTTTCTTTCCTTTTTTTTTCTGTTTTTTTTTTCTTTTTCCTTCTTGTGTTTTTGGTTCAATTTTGTTTTCAAAATATGAATCTTTGAAAGGGTTATTTGGCGTGCACCAAGTTGGTATTGAATCGGCCTTTGTTTGCCAATCATGCTTTGACTGAAAAAGTTAGGGGATCAAAGATTTGTTTGCCATCATATATATATATATATATATATATATATATCCTTTCTTTGCCAATCATGCTTTGACTGAAAAAGT
>JAOTRH010000024.1:11962432-11984038 GCA_034768845.1 Heliamphora exappendiculata | reverse complement strand
ATATGCACTTGAACAAGAAGAAATTATAATATTTCCTTCGCAGGAAAGCAAAGATTTGGTTTATGCTACAAATTTTGTTCAAAGTAGTTTTTGCATAGTAATTATTCATACATAGATATATGTATATATATCAATATGAAAATAAATATTTTTAAATACAATAATACTACGTATACAAACTTCAAACCAACTACATACCAATAACAAAAATTAAATTATTATAGTCTTTTATTTGCACTAGAGTCTACAATACTTGTGAATTACAGTGCAAATGAATGGACAAGATCCAATTTATATCACTTTTGTGATTAGAATTACGTGTTTTAAGAATTTTTTATTTAAATATGGAACTTATCAATTATTTAATGGTCTTGAAGTTAGACGCACAGTTGAAATTTTAAGAGAAGGGACATTGAAAGGTAAAGAAAGGGTGGTGCTGCTCCAATTGTTTTGTTATAACCACTGGTCGCCCACTTAAGGGGCATTGAAAGGTAAAGAAATGGTGGTGAAGAAAGGGTGGTGTTGCTCTAACTATTTTGTTATAACCAGTGGCCGCCCACCTAATAGACATTGAAAGGTAAAGAAAGGGTGGTGTTACTCCAACTGTTTTGTTATAACCAGTGGCTGCCCACCTAGTGGGGATGGCTCTTGCGTTGTGAAAAAAAGAAAAACTTGACAATACTATAGTACGTTAGTTATTGGTCCGATTGTCAAACTGTGTTTGCTCAATAAAAAGTTAAGGTAGTTCACTCATAGTGTCAAAAAAGATAATGTGATGCTACTTAATATAAATACTTACAATACTAAATGAAGCATCTTCACATCTTAAATATAATACTAACAAAAAGTTTTGAATTCTGTTATATACACCAATGATTGTGAAATTAGACCACTTACTAAACTTATTCTACAAACATTAGATATTTTCTTGTAAGCATGGTTGAAGTTCAAGAGTTGAGTTTGTTGGGATTTTATTAACACAAATCCCCTAACACAGCGGAAAAAGAACATATGCTATGATTCACACAAAATAATTAAAGATACAACAATCACACGAATCAAGATTTACGTGATTTGGCTGACTGTCTACCTCCACGAGAAAAAAATAATAATAATAAATCCACTATATGCAAATATAGATTATAAGATTCACTCTCTCAACCGCACAATCACTGTATCCTCAAATTGAGTCTATTGCTGTCTCTTTATACTCTATCTAATCTCTAAATTGAGTCTCTTTAGAGTAATGGACGTTCTAGAACGAGCACGTACTAGCGCCCTACACTGTCACTCCCTGATCTTTCGATACTCAAGTGCCTAACTGGCATTTAAGTAGTGCACAATTCTGTTCTATCGGTGCTCAAGCGCCTAGTTAGTGCCTTACTAGCGCTGATTTCTGGTGTCCTCGATGCTCAAGCGCTCTGCTAGCACCGGCTTCTAGTTTTCTTGAAAAATTCGAGCCACAAACTCAACAATCTCCACATTGACTTAAATTTCTAAACTATCTTGAAGAACTGTTGGTGTCGCCTTGACCTGCACCCCTTTCACGGATATGGATGCTTCACCCCCTCTAATCATCAAACTGATTGAACTTGGACCAAATTCAAGCCACACTTGAATTTGACTCTCTTGCAATCAACAGTTTTATCATTCTTGGACCGTTTTTTAAACTCTAAATTCTCAATCTTCTTTGGCAACTCCACCTTCTCTGACACTGCTATTTGTCCCTAATTTTTGCCTGATCTTCCTATAGCCTTCTTGTTTGACGAAGGATTCCCATTACATAGTTCTCGCTGCTGTTGACTTGAACCACCATCACCTGACTTTTTAGGTGAACTAGCCTGCCCAAGCTTTACCTTGACTGTTGCACTATTTTACTGACTTTTTGGCATACTTTGTTTGTTAATCTGATCAAGCCGCAAATGTTTGTATCTTGTGTCATCCCTGCTCGACTCTATCCGTGTGGTAGTGGTAACTCCATCTACCACCGTGTCCCCTACTAGTCTGTAGAGATTTTTAACGTTCTGCCATTTCATTATAATCATCGCCCCTCTGCTAAGAATCTAATGTTCCCAAAGAAATTATATTTTTCTTTAATCCTAGAACATATCTGACATTCTTTAAGACCCTTACAACCCCATTGAAAATTTGATCTTTACTATACCATTTCCAATGGCTTGGTATGTTATGTTATTTTTCATTAGAATTGTACCTCT
Organism: Heliamphora exappendiculata; assembly: GCA_034768845.1. Classification (NCBI taxonomy): domain Eukaryota; kingdom Viridiplantae; phylum Streptophyta; class Magnoliopsida; order Ericales; family Sarraceniaceae; genus Heliamphora; species Heliamphora exappendiculata. The sequence goes on along the minus strand of JAOTRH010000024.1, from coordinate 11,981,822 downwards.
GTTGCAAGGTTTATGCTTGTCAAATCATTCTCTTGTTAGACACATATGGTATGAGCATCCTGAATCCAGTATCCATGACTTTGACAGAGTATTAAAATCTGAGAAAATTGAAAATGCATCCTTGTCTACCTTATTGTCTTACAATTCCTTAGCTAAACTGACAGATTCTGCAGACGATTTTTCTTTTTTCTTTTCCTCCAGATGCTGCTTCAACTCTTGGCACTGGCTCTTGAAATGACCAATTTTGTGGCAGTAAAAGCATTTCACGTCCTTTCTTGCACGTGACTTGGATCAAGATCTACATCTGTTGGAACCTTCTTCACTAGAACTATTCCTTCCCTTGCTTGACTCAGACTTAGCCAAAAGCAACCTCTTTGCATCTAATTCACCATCCCTCTTCATCTTCTTATGTGATAAAAGAGCACCGGTAATCTCTTCAAGTTCTAGAGTTCCTTTTCGTACATCAGTATTGTCACAAGATGATCATAGGACATCGAAAGCGATGCCAACAAGAGTATTGCCTTATTCTCATCACTAACCTTTACTCTAAACTTAGATAACTGTGTGATGGGCATATTATACATTTTTAATATTCCAAAAGGTTTGTACTGTCTCCACATCAAGCACGTTATGAATAATTTTGTCTCTCAAATTCAATTGAATCGAACTCGGGGCTCTAGAATTAATGTCCTCCCAATAGTCATCGGTCATCTTCTCTGGCTTTCTTGTCTTGCCGAGTAACGCCTCGGAGATCCCTTGTTAGATGAATGGATTCTTCATTCGCCTCTGTCATAGGGAGAAGTTATTCTTTTCCGTAAACTTCTGGACATCATATTGGATGTTCACTATCTTTATTGTGATCAAACCTTTAAACAGAAGCTTTGATAACAATTATTGTAATTTTGACACAAATTTTCAAAATAAGATCTGATTGGACAGTAAAAAAAACCATGTAGGCTACGATTCATATAAAGCAAGTAAAGATATAAAAAAAAGCACACGAATCGAGATTTACATGGTTCGACTGAATTCCTATCTCCACGAGAAAAAAAAAAGTAATCAACTGTATGCAAATATGGATTACAAGATTCACCCTCTTAACCTCACAATCATTGTAGCCTCAAACTGAGCCTATCTCTGACTCTCTGTACTCTCTCTAGCATCTAAACTGAGTCTCTTTAGAGTAATGGACGTTCTAGGATTTTTAGAACATAAACCCTTTATATAAAACCCACAAAAACCCTAAAAATGCTTCAAACGTCACGACGGCATTTAAATGCCCAATGAGCACATACTAGCGCCCTACACTGCCGCTCCCTGATCTTTTGGTGCTCAAGCGCCTAACTGCTGCCTAACTAGCACATGATTTTGTTCTATCGGTGCTCAAGAGCCTAGCTAGTGCCTCGCTAGTGCCAATTTTTGATATTGTGATATCGTGGTATTCCACATCGAAAAGCGAGAGGGAGTTCCTGAGTTATAAAATTTTTTTTGAACCCTTACATAGCAATGAGGCCTTTTTTCAAGTAGTAAAGATCCTAGCAGAATTCCGCAGTTAAGCGTGCTTGGGCAGGAGCAATGTAAGGATGGGTAACCTCTTTGAAAGAACAAAATCGTGAGAATTTTTGTCTAAAACAGATAATATCGTTGTCACGAGAAGAGTCGGGGTTTTATAAGTGGTATTAAAGCAAGGTTTCCCCACCTTCGAGTGTGAGCCCCTGTCGTCTAGCGGGTTATATGGGCGGGCTACTGCACGGGGACGTGCGTCCCTAAGAGGAGTGGTTTGTGATATTCTGGTATCCTACATCGAAAAAGATGAGAGAGTTTCTAAGCTATAAATGAAAAATCTTAGACCCCTACATAGCAATGAAACATTTTTTCAAGTGGTAGAGACCTTAATACAATTTCGCTGGTAAATATGCTTGGGCATGAGCAATGCAACGATAGGTGACCTTCTGAGAAGAACAAAATTGTGATAACTTTTACTCAAAGAGGACAGCATCACTGCCACGAGAAAGGTTCGGAGTGTTACAGGTGTCCTAGGCGCTCAAGCGCTCTGCTAGCGCTATCTAGTGTTTGCTTTTAATTTTCTTGAAAAATTTGAGTCACAAATTCAACATAATTTATAAGTAGTGACAACACTTTTAAGAAAACTATGGTCATTAGTATGACTCAATGAAATATACGAAATTTTTGAATATTTCAATAATCTTTTCTTTCCTTATTTTTGGACAGGATCCAATGATCAAATGCCTAGTTTGGGATAAAACTGTGATGTTAAGCTTACCTATTTTTTTATCTAAATTTTTTACTTTTTTGGTTACTCCCCAAAATTATTGACAATTCTTTTCTTTTTTAAAGTTAAAATTCAATAAACATTAAGATGAGCAAAAAAATCAACTTACTGACTTATTCTCTTCACTTAATTGACTTATTCTCATTTTTTAAAACTTTTTTCATGTTCACTTATTAGTCTGAAGTGTTAAGGTAGCGAGATGAATATTTCGAAGAGCAATAATAGTATTTTGGGTCTATTCAACCTAATAAACTTTAAGAGCTAAAATAATTTTTTTTGTTAAACTTCATGTTTTATAATATGTTTGTAGGTCCCTATGTTTGATAAAACCCATATGAGCACCCTAAAACAGTGCGTGCGAGTGACCTGACTTGATCCACTTAGCTTAGTGTCATGGCCCGAGAATTGCCGAGGTGCTAGAAGCTTGGAGAAAGTTAATTCAAGGCAATGGAGAATCGTAGAAGATTTTAGAGCATGCTAAAAGGGTTCAAATTGTGGAAGAGGCTTGAAGAGTCTAGAATATTTTGGAAGGATCTGGAATGTTCTAGAGCATCCTTGAAGATTTTAGAAGGGTGTGAAAGACTCCACTATGTTTTGGAGTATTCTAGAAGAGTTAAGAAGTCTAGGAAAATCTTAGAAATGTTTTGGATGCTGAATATTGGGTCCGAATTATGGAAGAGGTTTGAAGAGTCTAGAGTGTTTTGGAGGAACTTGAAATATTTCAAAGCATCCTAGAAGACTCTAGGAGGGTGTAAAAAACTCCACTATATTTTGGAGGAGTGTGGAGTATTCTATAAGAGTTAAGAAGTTTAGAGAACTCTTAGAAATGTTTTGGATGTTGAATATTAGCCCTTAGATGCTAGCCGTCCATTGAGGAGGTGGAAAGCTATAAAATGGGGTTAGATTTCATTTGAGAGAATGAGCATTAGAGTGCTCCAAAGTGGGAGAGAACTTACAGTGGCTCCAAGTAACTCTTTACGGTGAGAGTGGAGGTTGGCACTTGGGGGAGTGTTCAATAGTAATTTCTCAAGTGTGAGAGTGTTAAGTGTCCAAATGTGAGCCGATGAGTTTGACAACACTTGTGATTTAGAGTGATATTCTTGTAATCCTCGTACAAAAATTCTTTACATAGTGGAGGTTTTTTTTTTATTTTAAGTCTTTGGTGTAGTGGTTGCGTGTAGAAAAGGCTGACTTGGGCATCCGGGGAACATTACCCAAGTGCCATATGGGATGCAAGTAAGATGGAAGTCTTGGTTTGTGATTAGGCTTAGGGTAGAAATAGAATAAAACTGCTACCCCTATGGAAACAAGACTACTCGATGGAGAACAAGAACTTTCATCCTCGGAGATGGTGGGGAATACTTTAGGCAACAAAGTAAAGGTACTCGAGTAGACTACCTCTAAAATGATTGTGAACTACTAAGTCACCAAAAAATAAATTGTAAATCAAATCACATATTGTATGACTGAGCTAAGAAATATAACACATACAATGTGATTATGCTGACATAGCACAAACTATGTAGTAAAAAGTTGTAGCACAGACTATGTGGTCGAAATATCACAGCACAAACAATGGGACCAAAATGATATAGCTATGATTATACCGTTAAAAATTCTATAAAGAATTAATTAAAATGTCCCATAGACAATGGATACATATGATGGCCATATACCGTTGAAAATTGACTCAAATCAGCCATCAATCTTGAAGATTGAATTTGCAACCACAATTGTTGAGATTTGTAGCCACCAAATTGAGCCTAAACTTTAGACTTTGAAATATTGGATTTGATCAAATCCATCTCCACTACCAAGCCCCTAAAATCATCCACCTTTGTCGAATACATTTAGTAAGCATGTATATGAATATGATTTTCACTTATCCTATATATTTGTAAACTCTTAGGCTGTGTGGCGAATTTAACACTTAGATTTGTGGGGCTGGATTTGATATCATAAATGAGTTTGAGGGAGAGAGTTGGTTTTGAAAGAGTGAGAGTATGTTTGAGAACCCTTCGAGATTTCATTTGTATTTTATTTGTTTCTCCACTTTAATTTGATTATTTGTCGCATGTGAACGTAAGTAAAATGCCAAACCATGTATGTTATTATCTATTTGTATTTGATTGTTTATGTGTATCTTGAGCGTGCCATTTGGCACATCGATTGGTTTAGAGTCTCAGATTTTCTATTTTTGAACTTTTTGGAGAATTGAAAGTGCTTCGATTTTTTTTATCATACCAAGGCGTGCATCTTGGAAATACGAGTTAACCAGTATATTGCACGTGAAAAACGGAATTTGGATGCTCTGTCACCCTCTGTTTAGGTATCTGTGCATAATTTTGACGTGTCAAATGCACTCCACACACCCATTCGCGTGCCTCTGTCGAAGCTAACTTTTCCAGCCTAATTCCATGCTCACCGCACCTTTCCTTTCCAACTTAGTTCATTTTCTTTGTTCGGGTCAAAGTAATTTAGCTCGGTTTATTGTCTTTGTGTTTTGTGTCCGATTCAGTCCCATTCTATCACATTTTTTGCATGTTGATCTGGCTGCTAGCGTTTTCGACCATTCCATATCTAATCATCGTATTCGTTTTGCTAAGTTTGATTCTAAAAATTTAATATTAGCTATTTAGAATATTGACCAAGAGCAGTGGTTTTAGTGTTTTTTCAATTTCGAAGGAGTATGGCTTATGAGCTTTGTTTTGTTTGGATTTTGTGAATCTCTGATATAACATTTGTTTTGGGGAGCTTATCTTATCAAGCTATGTGTTAGAGTGAGTTTGTTTTGATTTTTCATACCATTTGTGCAAGTTTGGTTTGTTGGGTTAGTTTTTTTGGTCGTTTGTAACTTGCAGTTGTATTCGTGCTAATTATTTTTTGGTTAGGTCGTCTGCTTGGATTTTAAAAAAAAAATCAAATTCTTGAGGGTTTTGTAGCATGTAGATCCTATTTTGTTCATTAAGGAGAATATATTTTGTTCATTAGAAGAAATCTATTTGTTCATCTAGCAAAGTTTGATTTTTCAAGTGAAGTTGTCCTTAGATGAAGTTTGTGCTAACTTATCTAGTTGTATTTGTTGGTAGAGGATATGTTAAAAGTTTGCATGACAAGAAGTATTACTTGGGTGAAGTTTTAATATAGTTTGGACTTGGCAAATTTGATAATCTGAGCAACCGCTTCACCTCGACTCACATTTGAACTGGACATGTCCCGAGCATCATTCCATATTTGTCCAAAATTAAAAATTTGGCACCCTTTTGTGCATTTGGCGTCAAAGAACGTATTTATTAGCAGCATTAATTGGCCAAATTGGTTCAATTTGAAGCTTTGGTCACATTCAAGTTAATTTGGCTCTATAAAGCGCATTTTGAGGCAAAGTCAACTTGTTGATTTGTTCAATTTGAAAATCTGAGCATCTCCGCCAAATATAGCATCTTAGGTTGCATTTAGTTGCAGTGTTGATATGTTTAGATAGCGAATTTTTACCAAAGTCGAAATTGTTGAAAATTGGCTCAAATCAGCCATCAATCTTGAAGATTGAATTTGCAGCCACCATTGTTGAGATTTGCAGCCAAAAAATTGAGCCAAAAATTTGGATTTTAAATTTTTTGTTGGATGTATATCTTGTATTCTACGGACCCATATAATTAGTATTTTATTAATATATATTTGGGTTGGATTAGAGTCATAAATTACAAGAAATCTAATATGTGTAGAGCTTTATAGTTATATGGGGCTAGAATTTTGAGAGTTTGCATATAAATAGGACTATAAAATCTTAGTCTTCGTATAAAGAGTTGAATCAAATGGGATAGAGATGTAAGAAGAGATGAAAAAATACCGATGGCACAATAGTAACCCTTGAGTGGGGAAACTGGATTTGTTTAAGGGCTTGGGTTGTGGGTGTCGAATTGTGAGGTATTTTTGATATCAGGATTGTACACTCTACGGTTATAATAGATTATTTATTGCACTCGTGAACCTAAGCAGGTTGTACCGAGTCACGTAAATTTTTGCATATTTTTTCTTTAGTGTGTGTATGATTTTTGGTTTCGTTTACGTTCAAAAAATAGTGTTAAAATTCTAACAAGTGGTATCAGTGCCGACGGTAAACTATTCAAAGTCGTAGTGAGTGAAAGAAGCAATGTATAGTTTTTTGATTTCGTATCGTATAAATCAAAAAAAAATTTGCACAAAAAGAAATTAAAATAAACGTGGTGGCCAAAAAAACAAGGATCTTGAGTTTCTTGCTCGATTGGGATTAGGCAAGTGGTGTGTTTTGGAATTGGAAGCTTGCTAGAATGATTCATGGGAGTGATTTGCATTGATCAAAAGGGTATTGATTGGTTGTAGTTGTTGTGTTGAAATCGATGGCTCAAAATTATTTTTATTATATCAGTTCGTATATATAGCAAAATAATTTAAGAGGAAAATGTCTTATAAAGTTTTTCAGTGTTGTGGATTCATCAATACAGTCAGAATTTTTAGATTCTAAATGATTTAACGAGATTGGACAGATTTGGCACAAATTGGGTTTGATCAAAAGCGATTAATGGATTTGATTATGAGTGATCTGGTGATAAAGAGCAATCTGGTTCAATTAATGGCGGAAGATAAATTATCAATGGATGTAGTTGGGATTATAGTTGCAAGTGGAGTCAAGACGGTGATTTTTCTTAATTCGATAGATGATTAGCAATCATTACACCTTGACGAATAGGTGGAGTGATAACGGACACATTGACGAATAGGTATCAAGTATCTATATGTAGAGGTGCAGGCCATACTGGTTTGAGTGTGACAGATTGACGATGATAGCAGAATCGACATTGACACTGGTTATTTTTAAAGTGGTTTACAGAATTCAAGCCAATGTAGAGATTGTTGGGTGTATATTTTGTATTCTGCAGACCCATATAATTAGTATTTTATTTACATGCATTTAGGCTTGGCTAAAGTTATGAATTCACAAGAATTCTAATATGTGTAGGATTTTATAGTTAAATGATACTGGAATTTTAAGAGTTTGCTTATAAATAGGACTATGTAATCTTAATTTTTATGTGGAGAGTTAAATCAAAATGGTAGAGATGTACGGATGGATAAAAAAATACAGGGGGCACGAGAGTAACTCTCAAGCGGGTATTGAATTTTAGGGTATTTTTTATCTTGGGATTGTATATTCTATGGTTATAATAGATTATTTCTCGCATCCGTGGACACAGGTAGGTTGTGCCGAACCACTTAAATCCTTGCATATTTTTTTGGGTGTGTGTATAATTTTTACTTCTGTTTACGTTCGGAGATTGGTATTTAAATCTTAATAATTTTATATTTGATCAAATCCATCTCAATTTCCAAGCCCTCGATCGATGTTTGGTGAATATATTCAACAAGCATGCATATGGATAGGATTTTTTCTCATCCTATATATTTGTAAACTCTTAGAGAGTTCGATATGACAAATTTAATACCCAGACAAATTTTTTGGTGCTGGGTTCGATAGTACTCAAATATAAGTTTGAGAGAGCAAGTTGGTTTTGAAGGAGTGAGAGTTTGTTTGAGAACCTTTTAAAATTTCATTTGTATTTTATTTGTTTCTCCACTTTAATTAATTTGATTATTCGTCACTTGCAAATATAGGTAAAATGCTAAACCACATCTATTGCTATCTTTTTATTTGTTTATGTGTATCCAGTGCGTGCCATTTGACACAACATATACGAAGTTCTTTTTTTACGGAGTGTTGGAAGACGTGTGACTTGATGACTAATGAAAAAATTCAATTGATCATAGAAATCACTCGATTAAGTTGGTCAAGACATCCTGTCATTCGAGAACTATAGTTGATTTAGTCAATTAGCAGTAGAACACAGTTTCAAGATATTTAGATAAAATCTCATGATTCGATAAGTTTTACTGAGTCTCATCTCATTTTTGATAGCTTATTCGTAAAGCTATAAATAAAAATGATGATTGCACTCTTAATCAGTCCAATTCGATCCCTAAGTGATTTTATTGCCATCTATCCTAATATTAACTAGTTTTGTCCTTCAGTCATGAACTGCTATTTTCTTTTTGTTATGTCGTAGAAATATATTTATAAATTTTATCTCACCCACATTTATATATATTATTTCGTCGAAAAATTCTACCATTTTATCATCAACCTTTTCACTAAAAACCCATTTTTTTAATGACCTGAATTTACTAATAACTAACCCCTAGCTCAACGTAAAGATATCAAATATCTGCACGCGCACAGAAACATAATTAATGAGTTGAGAAGCTGTCTTTTGTGTGTTTGGAGTGCTTTTGGAAATTCCCACATGAAAAAGAAAGAGTAGTCTAGATATGGAGAGCTTGGCACAACACAAGCAAAACCATAAAACAGATAAAATAAATAAAAGCAAAATCTCTAACCTCATATTCCTCCTTCCTCTAAAAAGATTCGATTCTGGGTAGAAATTAGTTTTTATGATCTCAATTTGCCTTCCTCAACTTGCATCACAAAAAATATGAGCCTATTGCGAAAGTGTAACAAGTGTGCTGTCTAGACTGACTAAGAAATATAAGTCTTTATTTTCAGTAATGTCGTGTACTCATAAAAGTTACAAATAAATTACTCAGAATTTAAAATTAATAGTTCAGATTGTATTTGAAATATGACACACACCACAAATAATTGAATTTGAATTATTCATTTTAAATTATAGGTAACTTTATAGGTAAGTAGCATTTTTGCTTTGTTCTAGCTTCTTTTTTTTTTCTCCTTCTTTTCTTTATTAATATTTAGTTTTTTGATTTGACGTAACAAGAGAAATTAAAAAATAAAATTTTTTGATCAACACGATTGACTGGTGCACTAGGGAATTACTCAGAATTCCCATAAACGAACATAAATACAAGATCGACTGTATATCTATAAAAGCTACGTATAAATTGCGCAAAATTTAAAATTAATAATTCATATTGTATTTGACTTGACGCATGACACACATCATAAACAATTGAATTTGAATTATTTATTTTAAATTATCAGTAATTTTATAGGTAAGTAGCATTTTTGCTTTGTTCTAGCTTTTTTTTGTTGTTAATTTTCTTTCTTTTTATCATTTTTTCTTATTTTTTTGATTGACTTAACAAGAGAAATTGAAAAATAAATTTTTTTGATCAACACGATTGACTGGTGCACTGGGGAATTGGTCCACCCACCTGAGAAAGTTGCTTATTTAAACTCCACTATCAATGATTAGGTTAAGAATTGAATAAAGCATATCCGGATTTACACCTATAATATCTGACCCTTGGTGCCTAACAAGGGACCTCTTACAAATTCTTTCATTTTTTGCATTGAGTTTATATTCATGAGAGAACAAAAATGTGAGAGAAATAAAAAGAGATGCTTGGTTGGATCTTCCATAAGGATACTTCAGCTTGAAATCATATAGCTTAGGCATGTTTGGGACAGATTTTTTTGGCATTTTGTTGTGACTTTGTTTTTGTCTTTTTTGAATCTTTTGAAAAAAAAATTGGTTTATCGTATATATTTTTTACTTTTCCGATTTGGCATGAAATAACAAATTCAAAATATAAATCTTTTTTCGTCTTATTTGAATTTTTTTTAAAAAAAAAAACTTGATAAAAATATTTTACTTTATTAATTTTTTTGTGAAAAAATAAATCTAAAAAATATGTTTATTTGGACTAACGTAAAACAAGATTTATTAACGGCAATACTATCCAAAAAAAGTTGTCCCACGTGGAGCCTTAAGCTCATTCTGAACTCCCTCAAATTAAGCCACGACATTACTGAATTGGGCCTTCTCTCTATTTGGGTTGCAATACTGAGTTTAGGCCCGTTTTGGTGGGCCTTAAAGCACAGCTGACCCAAATTTTTTCCGGCCCACTATATTGGTTAGTACGGTGGAGGTGAGCCCAATAGGCTCTTTATCCAAAGTTTGTCCGGCCCAGTAATCTTGGCCAGTGAGAGGTGAGCCCAATGGGCTCTTCCTTCAAACAAAGCCCACGTATCATCGTGCAAAACGGAACCCTAATTTTAGGACCCGTGTATAAAATCGCGTCAGAGAGAGAGAGTGAAAGGCTAAACGACGGAAATAAGCGGTGCGAAAATGCAGATTTTCGTGAAAACCCTAACCGGGAAGACGATCACACTCGAGGTCGAATCGAGTGACACCATCGACAATGTCAAGGCTAAGATTCAGGACAAGGAAGGTGAGTGTTGTATTAGTTTTAGTCTTTCGATCGTATTGAAACATTGGGATCGCAAAGTTAGGGTTTTGGTTTTTGGTTTGGTGATTTTCCATGTTTTGAATCGAAGATCGTTTAATAAATTGTTAGGTATTCCACCTGATCAGCAGCGACTGATCTTTGCCGGGAAACAGCTTGAAGATGGTCGCACTCTTGCCGACTACAATATCCAGAAAGGTAGATATGCTGAACTATATATATATATTTCAGCATATATATATATACACACACACACACAGTGAGAGATAGAGAGATCATTAATCTATTCTTAATTTTGTACTTGTGTAGAGTCAACACTGCATCTGGTTCTGAGGCTTCGCGGTGGAATCATTGAGCCGTCATTGATGGCTTTGGCGCGAAAGTACAACCAGGACAAGATGATTTGCCGCAAGTAAGTTCTCTTTTTCGAAACAATTTGCTCGTTGTTTCTATCGTAACAATGGTTTCGTCAGTTTGCGCAATTATTAAAATATTTGCATCTTGTGAATATACACACACACACACACACACACACACACACACACTTGCATCTTAGGCCATCTCCAGTCCTTCATTTTTTATTTCATCAGATTTGAGTAAAAATTTTGGTTTGAAGCTTCATTTGGTACCACACTCGAATGATCATAAGCATTTCTTTCATCAAATCTTTTTAAAAATTCCCAACTTATACTCAAAACACATCTTAACCATGTTTGATGAAGAAATTGAATGCTACAACCGTTCATCTTTAAACATTTCCTTGAATCTTTTTAAAACTTCTAAATTTATCCCAAGAGCTTCTCTCACCGGATTTGGTTAAAAACTTGTTTTTCCTTGATTTGATGAAAATTTAAGTTTGTCCTTGATTTAGGATAAGATTTGATGAAGGGATTGGAGCTGAACTTGGCTCATTTTTCATCAAATTTAAATTTGATGAAAAAAAAGATGAAGGCTTGAACATACCCTTATCAAATGGTTTCGCTGCTTTGAATATATTTTTTTCAGATAGAAAACCCCAGAGCATCATCCTATGACCTTCTCTCATAGGGTTGTGCCTTGGATATAATTTTGTGGATTGTCTTGGTCATGAGTTGCATAAGGGTTGTTGCATCAGTGATGGGGCACCCAAGCACCCTATGACCGCCTTAGAGGCTAGAGCTGAGGGTCGACGATGTTGTGTTGCCATCCCTCTGCTTGTACCTTGACCAGTATTTGGGAGAAAGATGATTTGAACAAAACATGGAATACTCCAAAGAATGCGTCATGCCTACCCCTACAGATGATATAGCATCTGAAGTTTGTTATCAGGGTAGGACCCAGAAGCTTTAATTTCTTGGGGGAAGGGTGGGGGAGATGCCTCATGTAAAAAAAAGTTAGGGACCAAACCTTCTATGGAGATCTAAATTATTGGTCGACTGCTATATAATACTCACTATTTCTACCATAGTTGGGGGGCCATGGTCCCTTCGTGCCTCAACTCCGCCACTGTTTGTTATAACTGCCCATTGTAACTTGTGTGATGCAATATCTTGGGAGACCTGATATGTGCAGTGTGGGTAGTGTGATGCAATAACCCACTACCATCCTCTCTCGCGCTTGGGGTTGAATCTTCTCTCACCTGCTCCAATTCTGGCAATCTTGAGCCATCTCTGTGCCTTCCATCATTTGAAAGCCACCTCAAAGATCAACCATCCACGTAAACAATCTTGATGTCTGTGTCTTGGAAAATGGTGAATTTGTGTTCTGTTGAAAATTTTTGTTGTATTGTTTCTTCCATTCCTACTTTATTAGTAGAAATCAATTTTACTCTGTGCCCAGATTCTCTGAGACAGGACAAAAGATTGAATGCATTGTCTTAGTGAACTCCTTGTTAGACCAATGAGTTCATTTTGATCTTACATTGATCTCGTAGAGATAGTTTATGGTGACATGGAAGTTCAAAACCATCAATCTCAATGGATAGTTTGAGATCAAAATGAACTTATCAAAAAAAAAAAGGAACGAAAACATTTTGATACCAAGATTAGTTCGAATTTACATGATTATTGGATTGTTTCACTTGTCAAAAAGAAAATATAGCACTCAAATGTGTTTCAGGTGTTATGCTCGCCTCCACCCTCGTGCTGTTAACTGCAGGAAGAAAAAGTGTGGACACAGCAACCAGGTGCATCTGATAATACCCTCCTTCTGCCTTTTTGGTTGAGCAGGCTGAGCTTTTTACTTATTAATTATTTTTGGTATTTGAATTGCAGTTGAGGCCAAAGAAGAAGATCAAGTAGATATGATTTCAAGTTTCTTTCAGCTATCTGTAGTTTGATTTGTCGTATAGCAGCCTGCCTGCTCATGGTGATAAAGTTTTGAAACTCTTGCCTCCTTGTAGTGGCTGTAATGGACCATCTCCTTTGTTTGGTTTGTTCAGATGCTTTTATTTGCAGAATTATCGTGATTTGCTAATTTGTTTACTGTGGCCTAACCATGAGGCACATTGTTGATTTAAGTCCTATTGACCATAAATTCCCAAGGAGCAATTTTGGGACCGAAGTATTGTTAAAATTTGAGGTCTTACGATAATTGGAAAGCAACTTCGGCCAATATTTTACAGGATCTGTTACGACTTTTTTTTAAAGGGTAGGAGGGTGAAAAAAAAGGGGCGGGGGTGGTTAAGTTGGGAGAAGCTTGCTTCTCTCCGTGCTTTATCTCTCTTGTACTTTGTTCTGAAGGTGTGGAGAGGAGCTTATAAACTCTTCATGACTTCATTTTATGGGTTTGAGATGTACCCCATAACCATCATTTGAACTATTAATTTCGTAGGTCTTACAGATTAGATTATTCATGTGCAAAGTATGAAAAAGATAAAGTTGGGAAAGAGGGAAGGAGAGGGTATAAGTTGGGACTTGGGAGAAGCTGGCTTCTCTCCATGCTTTCTGTTTCATACTTTAAGATTTCATTTTATGGGTTTGAGTTGTACTCATAACCATCATTCAATCTATTAATTTTCTAGGTCTTATAGATTATATCATTTAGGCACAATTTGTATTTAAATAAAATCATTTACAATTTGTAGTTTGTTTTATTAAATGATTGTATTTAAACTATGATTTTGTAAAACACAATGCATTTTGTATGCATTTATTGATATTTGATTAAATTTAATTTTTACATAGATTAATGAATTAGACTCTTGCGTTTATTTTAAACCCCAAAATTAAATCTTGAAGGTTATGGAAGAGATAAAAGGAGCTTCTCCCGGTTAGAAAAGATTTAATCAATAGAAAAGGAACCATACAAGGGCAGGCCAACCAACAGGAACAGAGCCACTCCCCTAATCGTGTTTTGAGGGGGATGAATGGTAATGTTACCCAGAACAGAGATACCAATCGTTAGCAGCATTCTTCACCTTCTTGCGAGAATACGATCTAGTTTTAACACAAGCACATCATTCCCTGTCCTTTTTGTTTTGAGGGGGTGTTTAACAAAATTCCTGTGAATAGTTTTTAACTTTTATTAAATTTAGTTATAAATTATAATCTATTCTAAATAATTATAATTTTTGTTATAAGTTATAATTATTTTTTAAAATTTTAATTATAAATTATAATTTTTATTAAATACTCATAATTTTTACTACAAGTTACAATTTATGAAATATTGTAAATTGTAGCCAGCTACTATAGAAGGCTTTATGAACTTTTCATGAAAAAAGGATTTATTTTTGCAAGAACTTCAAAGCTCAAATCATTTCAGCATCCAAAAGTGAAGGCATTGTATTAAATTGATTCCTTGACAGAATTGCGCTCCAAATATAACCAGAACAACTGCAATTAAAGAACAAGCGTTTGTTGGACACTCTTCACCTCGATTGAAGAGAACACTATCTCTCTCACCGACTATAGTCCATTCTATCAGTCTTCTATCTTCGATTGCCAAGTTCCCTTCATAACATAACCACTTAATGGAACATTTTACATGCCAAATTCCACCAGGAAACATTATTGTAAACTTCCTTGATAGAATGCCAAGCTAGTGAAGCCGAGAATACACACCAAGTATTAAAAAGCCAGACTACTCTATCTGCTCACTGATCTCAGGCAACAAACTTGTTTTTTTTTTTTCCCTTTTCTCTTCTCATGTTGATTCAAACTTTAGAAATTCCCCATCGACGTGCTTAACCAAAAGCAACAAATCCCAACAATCAAACATTTGCACATAGAAAAATCTAATGCCAATGATAGCCTCAAGCAGAAAAATTAAAAAATTATAAAATAAAAGGGGTTACATTAATAAATCACGAAAATCCACAACTGCAATTTTGGGAACCGGGAATCTTGGATGAAGAGATGTCGGCGAATATTGTTTCCAGAACAAGATGAACCTACAGGGTACCCACACAGAATGAGAACAAAATATTTGAAACGAAAAGAATAGATGGGATTAGAGGGTTAAATTTCTAAAGAAATCTAAATTCTCAAGACCTAAATATCTGTATTTCTATCATAAGTCAGATGTCAGTGTTGCAGCCGTGGCACAGAGTTTGCATTGCTAACCAGACCAGTCGCCCTGGGAGCCCCTAAGATAAGTCCGTCGACTTCAACTGGAAGCAGCAGCTTTTGCCATAAACATCCAGTAGACATGAGATCTGGCGGTTGAACAATCGTCACAATGTCATCGCTTTTATTCACCATTCCGATTACACTAATGGAGCTGCCTTCCTTTATGTACCTTCAAAAAATAAAACTCATGCAAACTTCAGATCTCAGTAGATTCTAAAAACCAGGGCCAGACAAGGTCGTAATAATAAGATGCCAAGAACTTTTGTTACCCTTCTTCTAGACGCAATAGACGGGCTTCACCCGAGAGGTTTCTGTCTCTCAACCATTTCCTAAAGTGAGTTGATAGGGTGCTGCATTTTCGTGTAGTGTTGATGAGTCTGCTCTCTATGATCAGGGGAGTCACTTTACAATCAGGTCCAGCTTTCACCAGAGCTCTGATACCAGATTTACTATCAGTTATATAAAAGTCGGTGGAGAACCTCTGCCAGGACAAAGCCCTAGCACATCAGTATTTAACATCCTCAAAGGTAGCGGTTATTAGAATTTAGCGTCACGGTACGGTAATGAACAAATAAAAGCATTATAAAGTAACTTCGTCTTCTAAAAATGAGACATACAATGGTATACAAATTACATCTCATAAAGTAAGGAAAAAGAGCGACCCAATGCCCGAGGCTTCCGCTAAAGAAGAAATAATTTCAAAATTCTCAACTGTTTGCTTGCATATCCCAAGGACAAAAATTTTGTTTCAGTAGAACATTTCGGTCGACACAAACAGAAACGTTGCAGAAATGTTTCAAAAACATGATGAAATGAAGAAAAAGTTGGAAACATAAAAGAATATTTGAAAACATGAATTATAGTATACTTCTATGTGTTTCCAAGGCTAGTAAATCAAAGATTGAACATGTTTAAAAGGCTATATATTTTATTTCCAATATTAAACTATGAAAAAACTACACTAGAATTGAATTGAGGTCAATACTGAGTACCGATGAAAACAATGCCAAATATCTCATTGCTACATAAAACTATACAAGGATTAAAAGGAATAAATTTAAGAAATAAATATTACTAGTGGTAGTAAGGATTATAAATTTATAAGAAACAAAAAATAAACATCAGTAACAAATTACAATCATTATAAAAAGAGTGTTTTGAAGTAACAAATAAAGACGATAAGTGATTTAATCAGATTTTTTTTTTAATATCTTTTGGTCAGGATGCCAATATTAAACTCCAATTACTGGTCCCGACCAGTTTATATTGCTTTGGATGCCTGTTGAAACTGAGTAGCCCTGAAAACTTTTTCTGCAATGAACACAAAATCAAAAACTAAAAATGGTACAAAAAGAAATAAATGACAGACATAAAGCTTGAACTTAAATAGTAGGTCATTGAACGGCAAAGAAGCAGCTGGAGAATCAGTAAGGCTGGACAGCAGATGAGCATCTCTGGCAAAGCTTGACTCCACACCATTACGGAATCATTCCTCTCAATTCATGCACAAAAAGTCTTTACATCGCAATTTATGCACCTAAACCCAAACACCCAATGAATACATCGTAGTTGTCACTAGTAGTCTCATAGATACCATTCAGTGAGCAACTTCCAAATCCTTCTCATAAATCCCCTTCATAATTGTATCCATGCATCAAATGACTTCTTTATATTTTGAGCTTCTGAACCTGACCAGCTTCATCTGATAACCTTTTTTGTTTTACCTATCTACTCTGAGGAGTAACCAAGGGGTGTGGAAATGTATAAAAGCAATACGAGGATATTATGATATGGGCTCATGACCCTTCAGCCTTCGCGCACAATGCAGCCAAAGAATGTTGAGAGAACCACCCCCCTCCCACTCCCCCTCAAAAAAATAAATAAATAAATAAACAAACAAACAAACAAAGCCTCTCACTTTCACCACCTCACAGTCGCTGTAGATCCTTCTCATATCGCCTGTGTGGAATTATCTCCCTCTCTCTCTAGAAGCTTCATCTTTATGTGTGCCTTTCCACCATTCTCACCACAACAGTCAACTAATAGCCAATGACATCAGTTTGGCACAAGCAAACATTCTTCTTGTTTGGTGGCTTCAACTAACAGCTATAAAAGTTGACTTGTGTCTCCATTGTATACATGTAAAATATGCGAGCCATAGGTGTAAGTGAGGTGTGCACAAGTATACATGTGAGCAACTCTAAGGTGTTTCCAGTGTGTGCTAGTCTTGTGATTTGGTGGCTTTTCATTGGTGGGTGCTTAGCCTTTGCTCAAGCTCAGCTAGTGTGATCCTTTACACATGTTTTGTTTCTGCATTAGTGTTTAGGAATTTTGATGTGAGTCTCTACGGGTATGTTTTTGCATAGTTGCTGCTTGTAATTATTTAAGAGCTTCCAGTTATTTATTTAACAACACTTTCATACAATGAACAAACGTCAAATGACGTTTGCATGCAGTCTTCACATGGTATAAGGAAGAATAAAATCAATGAGAAGATAAACGTTCAAAATCGGAAGGATTTCATGGAAAAGCCAATTGGAACCATGTATAGAGTATAGACACATTTTTAGATGTGGAGTTCTATTTTACATTTTTTTTTAAATGATCTCTTATGTTTCATAAGTCAGATGTTTGGGCAATATCAAAACGTTCCATGCATGGATTGTAGGTGTCACGCATAGGTCATACTTGAGTCAACCATAGAATATTGTATCTTCATATATGATTTTAGTTGGGAATCGACAATGAGCTACTTGAACCTTTTGCTCCCCTACTGAAAAGGGGCAAAGCTGCCAAAAAATTCATTATTGAAAGCCTTAGGACGGAATTCCACTATCGTTATTAAAAGTGGAGTAACTTGCTTACAGTACGCTGGGCGTCGTCAGTCATTAGTTTCCAAAATTTTGAGTCAGTCCTTTTGGACTCAGAGAGCCATGCAATACTTTTACCTCATCAGAAAACATGTTTTAAGAGAGTTTCATCAAAATTTGAAACTTTCTTGCGGATTGTGCGACCCTAGTCTATTCATACGTGTGATGCCTATGGAATTCTAGGTGTGATGTCTGCACTCTTTTTCTTCTTCTTCTTCTCTTTATGACCTACTTGACTCAGCTGGTTCTCAAGGTCGCATTAGAACCTATCTTTGCTTGTTTTGACCTACACTTTGAATGAAGAAATGGACTCAAGACTCAACTGCTACCTTCTATAGAAAGCAGAAGCATGGAAAAGGGAAGGAGAACATGAAACCATTCCCTCTTCCACTAATCAACCCTAACTCACAAACAAAACATGACACAATCAGCGCCTCATTTATGTTCTTAGGATACTTTTCACAGCCCTGGCACATGCCCAACAATTTTTATATTCTTCACTAATTACAACCCTAAAACCCCAACCCTCTTGTCCCCTGATACAAGTCTAAACACCACCCTATTTTTATCAACCTCCAAGCCATAAGAACCAACGGTTATCAGTCTCTAAATCTTACTTCGCTGCTGCCATATATCAATTTTGACGAGCGTTCCCTATACTTGTCTTGCATAATGATGGCAAGGTCAGAGGGTTGCAAGAGAAGGCTCAACGGAGCAGTATTCAATTAGTTGGATAAGCACTCAATGTGGGTTGAGATGTGACTCATAAAGTGGAGTTTATACCTGGAATGAGAAACCCACTCTCAAAATCTACCTAATAATTGGTCTCTAGGAAGCAATCTGACATCAATTATCAACCTCACATAAATCCAACATATTTGCAGACACACAGGATCCCTGAAGTCCGTAAGAAAAGCAGAAGAATTCACACACCTCAGAGTATGCTAACCTCCATTGGAAGCATGTCCTATCAGCATCTACAGGCTTCAGTCCCAATTCTCCATATTCGTACAAGACAGTAGAAGTATAGACACATCTAGAGGCCTTTTCGTATGAAGATTCTACGGACACACTACCGCACATGACAACCTGAAAGCATAACAAAAAAAAAAGGGAAGCAATTGGCTTATTGTTAACTAGAAAAGAACAATAGTTTCTACTATACGCGTAAATCACTCAATGGATAAACATATAAGGATAAAATGAAGTGAACATGAGATTAAGAGGGATGAATTTCATGCTACAATTTACATCCTCAAATAAATAGAAGTAACTGCCTAATCAGCTTGTAATATGGATATTAAGAATTTATGTTCCCCTTTTTCTCATTACAACATTAAGCAGGCTTGAATGCCATTAGAAGCTAACAGGTGTATTTTGCAGAAGGTATTTGGAACACCGATTTGCTACCCCTAAAACAA
>JAOTRH010000024.1:11946133-11953633 GCA_034768845.1 Heliamphora exappendiculata | reverse complement strand
CAAATGAGCTAAGCATACCAAGATTCAGTTTATTTTATTCCTGAGACACTCTACTACTACCCCAATTTGTCCAATTAGGTTTGTGAATACTGGAAATACGCACACAAAACACTCATTTTATTGAGATTTCTGCTTAGGAATAGTTGATAAACAAGCTAGTTACTGGTAAAGCACGCATATTTAGTTCAATTGTAAGCTCATTCAAGCACACATGCTGGCTAAGCATGCCAGGTGTGATGTGAACAATATCAAACTTAACTTGATTATGCCTGTGGATTTTGGAGACAGCCTCATTCTATTATATAGCAGGAACGGATGGAACTACTGACAGAAAATAATCAAGAGGGAAAAGATGAGAAGTAATACAACACCAGTGAGGAATGGTAGGAACTCGTCAGCTTTTTGAAGTATATGGAGAGGTTTAAATTGCATCAACAGAGGTAGGTGAGTGAACTGACAGTGTGAACAAAATTAGAGTGATCTGCGTTTATTACCTGGTCTAATGAAGTCAGAAAGACCAAAATCAATAAGCTTCATATCAGCATCTTCACTTCTAGTGATGAAAAGGAAATTCTGTAATGCAAGCAATTAGAATATATGTTAATAATGAAGAAAATGGTTGATGAGGAATGATTATCAAATCCAACATTTTTTTTCCCAGAACGGGAACAAATACTTCGTGTCCAATAGTGCAACAAAATATAAAGATGTCAAGTTCAAGAAGCAAAAACCTCAGGCTTTAAGTCACGGTGCACAACACCTTGCAGATGACAAAATGAAACGACACTTAAAATTTGCACGACAATAAGTTTGGCATCCTCTTCTGTGTATCTACCACCTCTATAACCAAGGAAAAGCAAGGAATAAATTCAAATTAGATAACCAAATCAAACCAAACCTTGAATCCCAATCAAACCGGATCCTCTATATGAATCCTTTTATGCCATTCCACTTGGTTAATGGCTATATGTCTACTTAAGCTCAAACTAGATCTATTATGAATGAAATATGTGTACACACACACACACACACGCACACAGGTATTTGATAAGTATCATGTTCCCTTTTACCTTGACAATATTCTGTCAAGTAGTTCTCCACCTTCACACAATCTGATAAGATAACCAAATAAAAGCTACATCAGACCTCAAAAAGAAAATCGAAGGACAAGAGTGCAAAAGTTGATATGAAGATATGTAAAGAAGTTTAAATGAGTACTTTTGACCACCAAATCACAATCTGTACTTAAGACATTTTTATCACCATGGTACCACTGTTATGAAATGAACGCATCGTAAGAACTAAGAAGTCAAAGAAAGCAAAAGCAATATAATAAATTGCATGGTGTTTTATCGAACGACTTATTTCATTCAACTATCGTTCGTATTCAAAAGCATTATGTTTTAGGATAAAACAGAACAAAAGAAAAAATGTTTGATTATCAACATAGATACACTACAAACAGAACAAAAAGAAGATTTTTATGTGACTACACTAGTCCATTTTTTATGAATACGTTACATTATCAAAATGATAGAGACGAAAAAGGACATACTCCATGACAATGTACACATTGTTGGCATCCTCACATGCATCATAGAATCTGACCAGATGCTTATGCCCTGATAAAGCTTTCAATATTTTCACTTCTCTACGAACATCTTCAATTGATATTGCTGTCGTCATCTGCGAATAAACTTTGTTAAGATATATACTGCTCAATTAACAAATGATAAGTTAAACCAAACATCCAGGATAATGGACTCCTCAAATTTAATAAACCTTGATAAGACAAACCTTGTTAAGAATTAAGAATAACCCTCATTAAGATACTAACATTAAGAAACATTTACGGCTTAATTGACAGTCAATGGTCTTATTACAAATAGTTAAATATTTAAACTACTTGTCATCGAAGAGTTACTGCACCAAACTTGATAACTTTCCTTTTAAAAGCCAACCCTACATCCACAAGGAACTGACAAGATGATTTTGCACGAGTCAAGATCCCATGCGAATTCATTCTTCTAGTACTTTGCAAGTGTTTACACCCGCACCTCAACAATATAAAATCTTCCATAGTGTGTCACTCTATGCAACAAGCTTCCAACAATCCAAAGGACGTACAATAAGTTTGCAGCCACAATAACTGGTGAAACCAAGGTGCGGTTGTGGTCATGATGGGAGTGGTGTATACTGTAGAATGTAGAAGTAAGTGTAACCATCATTACATAGGATTCTGATAGCCAGAGTATTATTTTGGTTTCTTTTATGGAAGTACTCCATAAGATAGTATGGATATGCAGGATGTAATTAAGAGTTCCTACATTATTGTTTCTGATGGTTTCCTTTTGTTCCCTAATGAATTTCATTCGAACTAAAATTTTGAGTAGAGAAAGTAATAATATTTGAAATATCTTGTGTGTCACTTGAAAGCATTGTTACTAACCACTCTTTTAAGTGTCAATGTGGAATAATGATTCTGATCCTGTGAAATTATATCTGTGTCCTTATCTTTATAACTTGCTGCCATAGATGCAATAATGAGACTCATAAGAAAGTTTACGCTCTGATAAAAGAATTTGAGCTTTGTAATTCCTGTTTTGATTATCTGTGAATGGAAGCTTAGATCTCATTAATAACACTGGATTTGCAAAACCTGAAGCAATTAGACTGAGTTAGGCATGACCAAAATTACAAATCGCTTTCTCTCACTCTGTTACTTTCCTTTGTAATCAAAAGCCGATAGATCTAAGATAGAAACTAACTATTACATCATTCTGAAAAGAATATGCAAAAGAAGTAAACAGCAGGCACTCACAGGCTATAGCAGCCCAAAGTAACAATATTAAGCTCTTGGTTGCCACACATTTGAATCAACTTCCCAGCACAGTTGCAGAACAAGACCAACACCCTTGAAGACTGAACAATAGTCACGACTAAATTTTATGATGTTATCAAGTATTATGTAGCTTATGAGGCTAATCTGTTAACAGACTGACCTGCCCCACTTTAAGGTGGGCCTGGTCCAACACAAACCGACTGGGAAGTTTAGTGAGTTAGTTAAGGCTTGTCTTGCGGGCCCGTCAATTTAATCGATCAAACCTGAACTCAATTTTGGATACCGAAAGCCTGACGATCAGCTCAAGAAACGCATGAATTTGTCGGCATTGACTGCAGTCAAGGCTCAAGCTAATCGCCGACATTGTCACAACATGAGGTCAAGCCTGTCAATCCTAACCATCAAAAGCTAAGAGCAAGCTGACAACAGCTCCTGCTAAAGCAATTGTAGCAGTTTCGACACCCATTTTATCCACCCCACTATCCTGCCACTAAACTAAGCATTTTTTGCAAAAAGAGTAGGTAGCAAGATGGATGACTAAAAACTAATGATCATTGCCTCTTACCAGCAAAGAAAAAAGCCCTAACTATATTATTAGTAAAGCCTAAATGCCCTTATTAGTTCAGAAAATGAGTTTGGGCGTTCAAGCACTGAGCAAGCACTCAACAAGCACGTACAAGTGCTCAAGCGTTGAGCAAGTTCATTGCTTACAGACCAAGGAAGAGCTCAAGCACTCTTCTAGAGCCTTCTAGTGCCATGAGGAAGGGCTATAGTGCCAAGCGCGAGAGCCTTGCTAATGCTGCAATCTAAAAACCAAGGAAGAGGAAGGCGCTCAAGCTCCTAGCGAGCACCTAACCAGCACTTGTCTCTGGAAATCGATAAAAAAGTAAGCACTCGAACGCCTAGCGAGCGGTCGAAACTAGAAATCGAAAAAAGACCAGCCGCTCAAGCACCCGGGGAGCACTTTGAGGCGCTCAAGCGCCCCGTTAGTGCCAAACTAGGCTCATGAAGGGATTAAGATCCAGGCCAGCACTTCGCTAGCAACAGCCTCTGTTTTTCAAAATTAAAAAAAAAAAAGAGAGATTTTGCCCATACAACCTAGACATGTATGAAAGAAAATAGAGACTAAATAATTATACTATACGCGTGCAAAAATGGAAGTTCTCAATGGAGGTCATATACCTTTGGACGTCAAAGCGAAGATTTGCACGGCACTGTGGTTTTAAGTTTGGATAGAATTGGGCTGGGAACCTAATAAAGAATGCAACTCAAAAACAAAAAATGATTCAAATACAGATTCTGACTGCTTTGACATGATTTGGAAATAGCCAATTATCCTAACAATTACTGTTCCCACTCCCTGCTCACAAAGATCTTTTTGCAGCTCCAAACCCATAACCAATAGATCAATCAATAGCAACTTCACACACCAAGTGGCCTTTGAATTAACACCAAAACCGATTAAACATTTCCTTTGCCAATTCATCAAGAAAACACTTACCCTTTCCTTTTGTTAATTAAAAGAACTAAAAATCGTGCAACATGCCATTTTGAGAATCAAACCAAATTTCATGTGAGATTGGCGACATTAATCATGTGAGTCTGTGACCACCAGCTTTCTACCACAATGCCCTTAATGGGAAAGGTTAGGCTATGCCCCAAGCCTGTTTGGAAAGGGCACTTGTGGGCACATTTAAGCCCCTCCTGTCAAGCACCCTCCCCATTCAAATATTAGCACAACAAGCTCTAAAAATAAATGTGCACATAAATTTGAGGTAAAAAACAATATTTGGAAAAAATTAAACCATTGATTCAATAGAATAGAAGCAGAGATCAGATTTGTAAAGAACGGAACTGAACTGTTACAAATAAATTACATAACATCTAACAAATATTATTTACACCCCTCTCTCCATGTGTGTATACATGCGCATGCATGTGCATGTATGCTTGTAATCACTGATTATAAGATCTCTAACTATTGTGAAGCATATATTGAGAAATTTTTCAACTCTAATTGCCCGGGGGCATCTATTAATCTGGGTTAAATTCAAATCTCCTTAAACAGAATTTTTTTTTTCTTGAGAAAAAGAGCCTACAGCGACTAGAAATGAAGGCAGCATCTAGGGAAAGCAATTTTACACTTATATTCTCTTCTAGAAAAGCATGCAGTTCTGGGAATCAGATGATTTATTTGTTTTTTTTTTTGGATAATTAAAGATGATTTAAAATTCCGTAACGCCATCATATATGGTGCCACATATTGCCTTTGAGTCACTAACTTGAGGCCTACATACCAGCCACAATTACTAAATTGACGCTTGATTTTTTTCCCCCCTTTTTCTTTGGTCTCATTTTTTCCAAAAAATTATGTGAAAGGTTTGGCCGCATAGGCATCCCAACACACAACTGCGCGCAGATTCAAGACAACCCAAATTCCCCAACCAAACAAAGCCAGAACAGAGAAACTAGATGGGAAATCCACCAATGCAACTCCATTTAACATTAATTTAAAGAAACTAAGAGAAACGAAGCTAAAACAGTCGACTTGATTATACTGAAGATACTGTAAAAGTGAGTAAGCAGATACCAGTTTTTAAAAAAACGAGTAAAAGAACCACATATATCAATTCACTTCCAAGTTTCAAAATCAGGATTTGGTTTAAAACCAAAAATGAAATCACAGATTGATATGAGAAAATATCAAACCTTGGCTTTTGAGATGATCTTTACAGCAACAGTTTGGTCTCTGAGCTCTCCCTTCCTGCCCCTCGCTTGGCATGTATGACCGAAATGCCCTCGGCCCACCTCCTTCCCCAATTCATACTTGGCACCGAAATTCCTATTGTAACCGAAGTCCTTGTCCAGTGACTGATCAGGCTCCGTGGCACCATCCTCGGGGATCGGGCCCTCCTTGGGCCTCGCATGGCCAAACCGTCTCGCGAGGGAAGCCTTGATGTGCTTCGCCGGCGATGGAGGCGGGAACGGCCGCTTAAAAAACTTCCGCGGCGTCGACCTCACAGGCGACGGCGAAACTCCGGCCGGAAGCGGACTCGCTACTCCGTGAGGGTACGGACTCTGCCACGGACTTGTCGCCGATGATCGAGCTGGCGTGTTCTTCACGGATTGTGCGTTAACGGCGCCGTTGTAAGCGGATGACCTTACCGGCGTCGGCGGCGGTCGATCAGCGCCGTCAACCCCGACGACGTTGGTGGTGGTGGCTTTGGTCCCGTCGCCGTCGCTGGAGGGAATGGTCTTGCCGTAGCACTGCCCCATCGAAGCTTTTAGTCACGCCTCTCTCTCTCTCTCTCTCTCTCTCTCTCTCTCTCTCTAATACCGATCAGGTAAAACCTCACCACACCACACCACAGACTAAAGCATCTGAGGCTAAATTACATATGTTTTGGATCTGTGGATTAGCGCCGGAGAGACAGAGTAGAGATCTACAGTGAGAAAACGATGAGAATAGAGAATGAGAAGAACTGAATCAGACAGAACGAAAGAAGAAAGACAGAGAGAGAAACAAATATGCAGATATAGACATGTATACACACACGCTCAGGTTAGAAACTGACAAAAGAGAGAGAGAGAGAGAGAAGCATACAGATACAGTTGGAAGATCTGGAAGTCCGGGAGGTGTTGAAATTTGGCAGAATCAATTAATCAAACATAGGATTTCAGAATCCCAATGCAAAGCGCGGGGATTTGGCTGTAGCTAATCCTTCTCCGTATTCATGGAATTACTTAAAATTAATAATTAAAAATTATTAATTTAAATTTATTAACAAAAATACTATTCATCCCGAATTAGATTACCTAAAGAATGACCGAATTAATTAAGGAGGGACAAATAAATATCAAATAAAAGTGAAATCAAAGTTGAATTATATTTAATTTATTGAATGTTTTATTTTTTTAAATATATTTTTATAATTAAAATTATAAAATAATTTTTAATTTTATTATTCACAAAAAAATTAATTTAATTAGATATCTATAACTATATAATTTGATTATATTTATTTAATATTATTTTTTATAAAATTATATTTACGATTCATTTATTTTTCAACAAATGAAATTTTCACATAACTATCAATATCTAATTAATTTAATTTTTTTACACGAATGATCCACTTGATAAATATTACATAATAAATAATTTTAATTATAAAAATATATAAAAATATTAAGTCTTTCAAAATAAATCACCAAAATAATTGATCGACAATAATTTAATGAGCAATTTTTACTCTCACCGTCTCACTTTTTTTTTTAAATTCAACTCTAATTTTTTTAAGTTTATTGCACCATTTGTTTATTAAAAAACTTAAATTTTTACAATATATTCGTCGAGATCTATTAATCAATATTAATACTAAATATAAAAATATATAAAAATAAAAAATAATTTTTTAAAATTTATTTTAAAGAAGTTCTAATTAACTTAACTTTTTGTTTGGCAAAAAGTTTAAAGTTAAATTTTTATCTTTTGGCTTAAAATTAAAAAATTAAAAAAAAGCACGATAATCCTAAAAAATGAGATATAATTTAAATTTAAATTTAATAAATTATACTAATTAATATAAAAAATCTATTTTCTAAGAAAAATTAAAAACTATTTTAAAATCTAATATGAGAAATTTCTCATATATATA
>JAOTRH010000024.1:11934082-11946033 GCA_034768845.1 Heliamphora exappendiculata | reverse complement strand
TATATTTTCTGTCTATTGAAACTGTACAATATATGGCCTATTTATAGGCGAATAGAGATAAATAATAAGAAGATATAATCAGATCAGAATAAAATTAATCTAATCAATCTAATATTCTAATCAATCTAAATCTAATATTCCAACATAATCCTCCTTTCTTGTTATTACATTCAATTCTCTAATAGGCGGCATGAACAATCCCAGCTTTGGGGTTAACGGCGACGCTAAAAAACATAGGCATCAAGAGATCGAAGTGTTTTTGCAAATATTGTTGATTTTTGTCTATTAAGAATAATTTTGGAATAATAATATGATACGAGACTTAATAGAATATTACGCTTATGTTGGGACTAATCCCTAAATAAGTATTCTAAATGAAACCTGGGCCAAAATCTCCCCAATTTAGAATTATCAATTTTTATAAATACATTGTTTTATCATCATGTCTTATTTGTTTATTTTAATTTATTAATTTTTATTTTATTAAATTATTCATGATTAGTACAATTATTTAAAAAGTTTCTTTTTTGTGCCATCACTTTTGGCACGTTTTTATATATTTTTAATAGCCAAATTTAAATTGATCTCAAATTTATTTTTTTTACAATTTTCAATTAATTAGAAATTTGGAAGGATTCAGTCTTCTTAATAAGTTAATTCTTTAACTTAAGATTTTATCATTATGCATACGTTGTAGGAGCCTTTAGGCAAGGATAGTTAATTTTGAGAATAATAAGAAGTATTGAGAGTTTCTCATATATTGTGTTTGTTATAAAAGAAAGTATTTTTAATTCAAATAAGTTTATGAGTTTCAAAGTTACTGTTCTTCTAATCAATAAGTCTCCTCGCATCAAGATTTTAATTATAATTTTTTTTTACTGTTCTTCTAATCAATAAGTCTCCTCGCATCAAGATTTTAATTATAATTTTTTTAAAAAAAAATTAGGTAAACAATAAGGTTTTATATTGAAGAAATAAAGGTAAAATACCTCTCCTGAGGTGTTAGTCAAGTACACTTGAATTCCTGACGTATTAAAATTGCATCTCACCTCTTAAGTTTTAAATTCGTACAATGAACACCTCTCTCCATTAATCAGTTGGTAGGTTGACTAATGAATTTTGCTGAAACAAGCTATTTATTTATTTTAAATTCCCAAATTACCACCAATTATTAAAACTCAACCAAAAATCCATTTCCAGTCACTCAGGGAGCTTAGTTATAACTATGCATCCTTGTTTGTTTACACCACCTGAGTTTATGAAAGTGTATACAAAGTATAGTTAGTAAAAACAAAGGTGTAATTAGAATAGGACATGTTTTAATTCTCATGTAGGATGATATGATTGAATTAACTTGAATAGCTATATTCAATTCAATCATGCTCTTCTCATAACTCTAAGAGCCGACCGAGAGAGGGGCGGATGGGGGCGATCGCTACTCTTAAGTTTTAAATTTTTTAAATTATTATAGTACTATTATTCTTAATTTTTTAAAAATTATATAGGTTCGTTTTCCTAATTTTTTTAAAAAAAAATTAAATATTATATAAATTCGCCTCCTTAAAAAATTGAAAATTTAATACCCGCTCCTTAAAAAAAATTCCCAAAGTATTCTCACTTTTGTTTTTTTTTTTGCCTATTAATTAAAATTATTAAACAAAATTTATAAAAAGGCAACTCCAAGTTATTGAAAAAAGAAAAAAAATTCACCATACGAGTGACATACTGCCATTTAGTCAGAGATTTGTATCCCACTAATTTCACAAAAAAAAAAAAAACTCTCAGTTCCTAACTTCCCATCATCACAACTTACAACCAATCAAGCACTGCTTGACGCTCATAGAAGCTCGATTCTCAATTTGGACCATATCAACCACTTGGTTCAAGAATAAGCTCATGATGCTTTGCTCATACGATGCTCGCCTATTACCGCTCACGAAACTCATCTCTAATGCCATCGCCCATTATGGGAGATATTATGGAGATTATTGATGATTTTTGTCAAATTTTGCAATGTAAATCTCATGATATATAAAATGCAATACATCTAGTCTCTATAATAAAAGCACTTTTTGAAAAATATAAAACAAATGAGTGGCATTCTTTATTAAAAGATGTTAAAATTATTTTGTGAAAAGCATAAAATAAAAATTCTTAATATGAATGCTCGTTACACAGCTAATAAAAGTTGTGTTAGTAGATATCACATTACCTTTGAACATCATTTTTTAGTTAATATTTTTAATCATCACATGTAATACTTAATTGCAGAACTTGAATAGCCGATTCAAGGAACATGTAATGAAATTGCTTGTTCTTAGTTCTGTTTTAAATCATCGGAATAGTTATAGATCTTTTAATATTAAAAATATTTGCAAGTTTGCAAATAACTGCTATCCAAACGGCTTCACAAATCAAGAAAATTTACATTTAAAATTTCAGCAACAAAATTATGAACTCAATATTCTCAACAATGTAGAATTCAAAAATTTGCTAACAATTTCTAAGTTGTGTCAAATATCGGTAAAAATAAGAAAGTCAATTAATTATCCATTTGTTGATAAACTAATTCGTCTTATTCTGTTTTATCAGTTTCTACGACAACAACAGAATATATATTTTCATCCATGAAAATTACAAAAACTAAATTAAACAACAAAATAAATAATAATTTTTTAACTAGTTATTTGCTCACCAACATTGAGAAACACATTGTTTTAGGATTTGATATCGATTCAATTATAAATGCATTTTATCGATGAAAGAGCATCGAGCACAATTTTTGTAAATAAATAGAACAATAGTTTCTATCTTTTGTTTTATGACATGAAAATAAATGCAAAAGAATATATCAAATTATATTTGCTCATATTTTTGTAATTGACTTGACTAAACACTTCTTTGAGAGTAATGTTTACATAATTTGTGTTGTTTCAAGTTAATATCGTCTTTTAAATATATATTTTTAAAATTTTTTCATTACATAATCGTTCGCTATCCCCAAATAAAAATTCTGGATCCGTCCTTGCATAACTCCAAACACCGAATGGATTAACACCCCATATTTTTTAGTTTTTATTTTGAATTTCTAACCCCAAACCCCACTTGAAACGAATCCAGCCAAATGCAACACAAAGGATTAAAACTTGCAGTAGGGTCGCACAATATAGTACTGAATCTAGCTGACTCTTCAAGAGATACATAGAACGGGAAGGGCATTGATTCAAATTTTACATGTCGCGCTGAAATAATACAAATGGTGACCTCCAGCATATTAGTATTACATAGGGGTAAAACTGACATGGCGGCTCAACCGAAGATGTGTGATTTTATTTATCTATTTCTTCCACAAACCTCAAAAGACTATGACAAACACACATGCTTCTCTTCATACATCCACAACTTCCATTATTAACAGGTGGGGTTGTACCATTGCTAAAACAGATCAGAGAACTTTAACCAGAGATGGACCGGAAAAAGATTGCCTTCATTATAACCTGAGCAAGTAAGCAAAGGGTTAAAAGATGCAGTTGTTGAGTTGAGAACACAATGTACAACCGCATCTCTAGGATGATGCACTAACAATTTCACTCTTGGACATCTCACTCACACTTCATTAGAGTTCACTTTTTTAGACACTTGATCTACTCATTTTGGATCTTACAAGTCAACACCCAACAACTAAAATCTCCTTCCCCTTTTATAGCCATTAGCCATCCAACTTCTTAACGGACGGCTAGGATTGATCCAATGCATATTATTCATCATCTAGAATAATTAAAAAACTTTTAAACTTCTCTATACTTCATCCATGTTCTAGATTACTATACATTAATCTAGAACATGGTAGAGCCCTCTACCTTTTTTTAGAAAGTTTTGGAACCTTGTCCCTTTAAAATTCAATATACTTCCAAATTATTTTAAAATCTTTTAGAAAATTATTTAACATTTTATAGTTTTATAGAAAATTCTTCAACATTTTAGAATCTTTCATACGCTTTCTGCAATTTTCTAAATTATAGTAGAAGATTCCAAAGAATTGGTGGCGACTCTCTAACAGCAGTATCCGTGCCCTCTCTCTCTCTCTCTCTCTCTCTCTCTCTCTCTCTCTCTCACACACACACACACACACACACACACACACACACACATGTTATGTTATATGAGCTCTTCTAAATATAGGATCTGTTTGGGTGGGCAGCTTATTGCTTATTTGTTTATAAGCAAATAAGTCAAAACGCAAATAAACTTGTTCGTTTGAGTATATAGAAACTTATTTACTAATTCGAGTTTACTATAGAATTAGGCATAAACTTTCATGTCATGTATGAAAAACTCAATGAAATATTATAAAAACCATTTACCTAAAAAAATTTATGTATATATATATATGTGTGTGTGCGTGTGTGTGTGTGTAAAGAAATACGACTATTTTGGTGTATCTCAATATCTTTGATATAAAAATTTGATGCATCACATACCTGCACCAGACACACATAGCCGAGTCAATGGCACATAGCGCGCGCACACAGAAAGATAGATCACTCTGTTTCTTCAGCAATTGGTTCAGAGTTCCACACAATATCTTTTAATCCAGAGGAGAAGCTCTTGTAGAACTGCCATTTGATTGGAAAATTAAAGAACCAAAACGTAAAGTCAACACAATATGGCCTCTGAAATATATATTAGCAGTTCCGTCATATAAAATGTAGTTGCAATTGCAATAGGGATTAAGTCTAACATGCCTTGTGAAACTCCAGTGTGTCACCTCCTGTTTTGCGGAGCTCCACCATGTGGAGCGAGGGAGCTACTTCAAATACCTGAAGTTAATTGAAAGCATTCAATTACCGGTGTCTCTATATAGGATACGAATTCATATGAGATGTGTAAATGCAAGAAAATGGTTTTTACCAACAGTGGCCTAGGATGCTCGGAAAAAGCAAATTCTATTCAGCAGCTGAGAATGTTTGGAACAAAAACTTCTTGAGTGGTTGTACAGTGCCCATATACCTCCCAAATCTTATGAAGGTAAGATTTTTATTCTAGGTCTTTAGTACGATTGCCATGAGTTCACCTGCTAAGCCAGCTGGTATCTTCCTATTGCTAAATTTTTGAGCTGTAATGAACTCCTATAGATAAACTACAGCATTATTTTGAGTGTTGAGAGTGCAGGAATAGATATGTAGATTCCTTTTCATGTTGATGCCAAATATGTACAGGAGCGGTAACGGAATGCCCAACAAACATCTCGACATCGAGTAAATGCATACATACGACAAAGACCCCATCCTATGGGGAAACCAAACCCATTTAACCATGACTAAACAACATTATGGAAAATTCTTACAAGTTAATCTGATGAGAGAGAAAAGACCAAAAAATTTTCTAAGCCTATGTTTGGCCTAACTTTTTTGAGAGGCTTTTTACTTAGTCTGTGTTTGGACTAGCTTATTTTGTAGGCTTTTTGGCTTAAAAGCCACAAAAAGCCAAGTGATTTGGTTTATTAGGTTTTTTCTCACTTTTTCTACATGATTTGACACTTACTTTTTTACAAAAAAGCCAAAAAGCATAAAAGCCACTAAAAAAAAGTTAGTCCAAACACAGGCTTAAAAGCCTTTTAAAAAGCCCACTGATTTGGCCTATGTTGGCATTTTCTACATGTTTTTACATTTACTTTTTTACAAAAAAATAACCAAAAATCCAAAAAACCTACAAAAAAAAAAACTAGTCCAAACACAAGCTAAAACCCAAAAAGACAAGAGACGGGCATCATTAGGCTTTTACTGCCAAACATTACTCCACGTGGGCATGAATCATGCGAGTAGCATCACATGTACTTAATTTATGATAATGATAATCTATACAACGATATGTTGGTAAAAAAAATGCATGTCATTTTATAAATCAATTTTGTATCATATGCACCTAAGTAATTAGATGATGCCCGCTTGATTTATTGAGTGATTTGTATTTATGATCATGTGGAGCCACATTGGGAATTCATTTTATATACACTCAGCTCATTATGTGCACAAAAGGAGACTATTTTAATTTGTGTCATGCCCAAAGACCCTCTAGTGTTTTTCTCTTTAAGAGAGTATGCATCTCAGCTTTTCTATTTCGTGGCAGGGGGGTAGGGGGAATCCAAAAACTTGTAAAGCACTAAAAACGAACTCAAGTACTCACATGATGTTAAAGTGACACTAACTTTAAAGTACTTATAGATCTTAGACATCATATCTAAAAAATGTCCTGAACCAAACAAACAAATGGCAACCATATATCTCGCCTCAGTCTCCAATAATGTTATGCTAAAAGATCAAATAAAACTTTTAAAGAAATACAAAATAATATATTCACCAAAGGTAAAGTCAATACCTCGGTGGCTACTGAAAGGTGGCCTTTCCTGCCAGTCTTATCACCTTGCAACTTCATCTGAGAGAGTTGAGAATAATAAAGTTTTATTCAAGTTCAAGAGATATCTCTAAAAGAAAACTAATTATTTTCTTGGCCAGATCAAATAAGTAAGCTAGCACCTGTTTGAAGATATTGGCATAAAACAAGTGATGGTAAATTGAGAAAAGAAGATCAGTATTTGAAGTACAGGAAAGATGAATACCACCTTATAATTTCTCTTGTGAACATTGAAACCCAAAGGTTTAGCGGCTTCCTCTATTTTAGACATAATCTCATTTGCTGGATGCTTTGATGCAAAACATGTTTCTCGCTTAGCAAGGCTCTGGAGTTTGGAGAGAAATTAAGTCAACGGTCTACTTTTCTAATAACTTATCAAATAACCTCATTTAACATACCATCTGCTTTTCAAATAACTTTTCAAGACTGAAACCCTGTGACCTGGAAATAAGCTCGAAGGCATTCATGGATACCGGTTTCTCTTTCTTTTCTGTTACAAGGTGTCCCTGTATTTAGATTAAACAGATAGCTTCAGATGGGAATCGATATCATTGTCAGTTAACGCCATGACCTCAAACAAGCTCAACACCTTCAAATATTTGGGCAAGAACAAAAGTGGATGGTGTCAGTTGACACAGTTTCCAATGTCATTTGCAAGTAATCGACATGGAAAAACTGGGATCCAGTCTATTTAACATTAACTTTCTCAGTGCAGCTAACTCAAAACAGAAATGCTAATGTATTACCTCTGAATCATTGAAAACAGCATCTACATCATCAAGATTCACATCCTCCATCTGCTCAAAGGATGGAGGCTTGTAATCTTTTTTGAACCAATCATTTGCTAAGATTTCTGAGATTGTTATTCGCTGCAACAGAACAGCCACAACAAAGTAAAATATTTCACATGCCTTCGTTGAAGCATCCAGAGCTGGGATTCATAAATCAATGAAAAAAGGTGCCAAAAGGATGGTAATTAGATGAAGTTTAAACCAGAAATCGGGCGTGGAGCTTACTGTGAGTGGATTAGGATCAAGAATACGCTTAATCAGTTTCTTTGCACCCGATGAAAACAATGATGGACATGAGAAATCAGCCTTTTGAATCTGAAAAACAGTTTGTCCATTCATTTAGTTTCTTAATAAATTAAAAGGCATCACAAAACAGGCAGAGTTCTCGAAACCTACTCTCCGGTACAAAGCCATGAGGTTCGGCTCATCAAATGGCAAGTATCCAGCCATGAGAACAAATAGAATAACTCCACAAGACCATACATCAGCTGATGTACCATCATAACCTTTATCAGTGATTACCTCATAGCAAAAATCATGTCAAACGTCAGAAATTAATAAGAAAAGGTAATCCTGTTGGATCATAGCAACCATCATTAAAAAAAAAAAACCATAATTGATACCTCAGGAGCAACATAATTTGGGGTTCCACAGGCAGTATGAAGCAGCCCATCTCCCTGCAGTAAAGTTGGTAGTCGGTTATCTTCTATCAGGTGTAATGACAATAGATACTTCTATGAGCAATGGAATTTCTACAAACGTAAAGAAAGAACAAAATTCCATACGCGCAAAAAATATACAAAAGTAAGAAATCCATACTAATACAATCACATAGCCAGAAATATAGAAGAAAACAAATCTTAACCAAGGGAAGGACACCTTAAACAGATATCAATGAAGAAAGGACCTATAAACAAGATTAGAACAGGACTTGTCCTATGACACCAACAGAACAACACAATAGAAGAGCTAAATTCATAGTTTAAAATAAAAATAATTATTTTACCATTAAATTATAGCAGCCCCAGGTAACTCATCAATAGAGAAAACTTCAAACTGATATTTTACAACAAAAAATTGTTAAGAAATTGTTAACCAAAAAACACAAATCAATCTCCTTCAAAAGAGGAAATTCTTCTGAATACCAAGCGATTACTATGGGTCATATAACTTATTTTAGGATTTCGCCAGAAAAATCACAAATGATGAGCTCAAAAGCAATAAAACCTGAATTTTATTACTTCGACAGAATATTGGTTACAGATACTGAGATCTACTTCTATGAACTAAAATGAAAACTACAAGGAAGATAAAAGATAAAAGAAAAATAGGCAGTTTTCCAGATCATGTAAGTGTGTCTATTTTACATCGCAATCAATCCTACTTATAAATCTAATTTGGTAATTGCAGAAAACTTCTAATAACCGCTTAGTCATGTTTGAAATCCCATGTGTTGTCTGCAGTTCCTTAAGTGTCTCTTGCAGTTCCACTCCTAAGACTGCCACTTGTCAGTTTTGCCTGGATACCCCTTTTAACTGCTCTTGCTTAGACGTGCTTTGTAACTGCTCTAGAAAACGTGTAACCACTTGCGGCGATTACCTTCTAATTAGAAGTAACAAGCGCGTACTTTGTGCTCTTTTTACGCCATGTAGGTTCATTTCTGAACAATTCGCCCAAAGCATCAAACATCATTCTTGCAATCCAAATATTAATTTTGATAAGAGGTATTCGAAAGGAATTGCCAAATAAGCCTAAAAAAAGCTTCAATAACCTCTCTGTTATTCGATAACCTACAAAGGCTTCAATAATCACTTTTCTATTCGATAAGCCTACAAAAGCTCCACTAGCTACTCTGTTATTCGATAGGTCATTTAATTTTATATCCTTCGATAGGCTTATTTAACCTTTATCATTATAATTAGTAAAATATTGTGTCAACAAATGTCCCCCCTCATTGATTGGGTTGGAGTCTTTTTTCTTTGTTTTTAAACCCAATTAATGAGTTTCATTTAATGACTCTTAAAAATGGCAACATTTAAAGCAGGCTCTAAAAAGGCATAACTTTTGAATAAACGCGCGTAAAAGTCTTAAAGTCTTAATGTCATTCTGTCTCTTCTCTGTTTACGCTTAAACCTCTCGAACTTCCGTTGCCATGGCTACTAAGAAAAACCCTAAACCTTCATCTGAAATTTCTATTACCAGAAGATTTTCACAAGAACTAAAAGATTTTGCGGATGATCATGGAAATCATAAAATTTTGATTTCGAGCCCTAATTTAAGCTCAACATACATTTTGGGCCCTATTTCCGAGCCGAAAATTCCTAAATCATTTTCTTCTAATTATCCTTTAGTTCCTAATGAACTTTTTTCCTACATCGTCCTCATTTAAATTGGACACAATGGGAAGGTCCGACACCCCTTCGTACTTAGATTAACCTTAGAGCTGACTGGAGCAACTAGGGTTCTCGCATGGAAATATATATTGGGAAAAGTTGGGACACCTTAAGCATAAGAGAGACCATTATGCTTTCGACTCATACCCTGGATATGAACAAATGGGTTATTAGTGCTGCTGCTTGCTTTGGGTCTATATCGTGCAATGCGATGTTACTGCCTTGTGGATTTCGTTCCCCCACAATCTTGAATGTCGTTCACCTTACTGGCCTTCCATCAATGGGCCTGGAGGTAAGTGCATTGTTAACCCCTAATCCTACTGAAGAAGAATTTATAAAGGTTTCAGGAATGGGATATTCAGAAGTCATGAAAATTTATAATATTCCTTCCACTGTTCCTCCTTTCAAAGAGATTGTGCTGTTTTATCTTTTTTGGCTTTGTCGTTTCCTTTTTGTTATTCCTGGTATCAAAGTGACCAGAGAATATCTTTCTATTGTTATCTGTTTAGCACAGCATAAAAAGCTTGCTCTGGCCCCTTTTATGTTAGGCACCTTATATAAAAGTTTGTTTACCTTTGTTGAAAAAGGAGCCTCTGATAGTTGCGGAGGCCCTTTTTGGCTTTTTCAAGCATGGTTATACGCTTATTTTTCTCAACTTGATCTAAGGTATAGAACCATTCTTGGTGATTCTTGCCTTAGCTATGCTAAATGCTTTCTATCTCAATATTCTGATCATACAAAATGTTCTTTCGAATATTATTTCTCAGTGTTCTTCTCTTTGCCACTTGTTAAGAGGCCTGAGGAATTTCAACCTTTCCACTAATTCTAATTTTCTTCTTCTCGTTTAACTTTTCTTCAAGATGATCTCTCTCCTTCTCTATTTGAGTCTGACATTATCCGTCGAGAGAGATCCTGGGCCAGTGTATTAGTTCCTCGATACATTTTGACTGGCAGTTCTATCTCTTTCACCTGATTTTATAACTGTAGTTTTGAGAATTATTCCCCCAATCAATGCGCAAAGCAGTTCGGACATATTCAGGGAGTCCTATTACCTTTCATACACCCATTGATCCATGAAGTTGTCGAAAGCAGAGATTCGATAAGGGAGATAGAGGTGGCTACCTCTAATCAAAACAACTATCTACAAAGATTACTCACCTTCAAATTCTCAAAATTTCGACATTCAAGTTTAATTATACCAGCTTTTGACTCATGGTGGTCTATCATTTTCCCCACCATATTTGTTTCTTCAAAAGATCTATATCAAACTCGATTATCATATCAGAATTGACAAGGTCACCATGACGCTTCAGTTCAAGGTAATATCCTAGAACTTTTGTTTTAATATTTGCTATTATTTTCTTTAATTCTAACATTAATTATTCACAGCCTTTGATACTAAAATCCCAACTGTTGTTGTCCTAACAACTTGTGCACCTGTCGAAGGATTTCAGACACACCCTTTGCAAGGTTCAGATTCTGATACTTCTTCTGATGATCAAATCTTGACTGATAGGTTGAAATCATCGCTTTCTCAGACAGATTCAAAGGACAAAGGTAAAGGAATTTTTGTTTATACAAAAAAGAAAAAGGTTTCTTCTAAAGCCCCTGCTAGTAGGCTTATGAAAGATGCTTTTATAGTTCATGCCGCCTCAAAAGAGAGAGAATCTAAGAGAGAAGAAGAAAACAGGAAAGAGAAAGGGATAAAGAAAAAGAAAGCAGAAGAAGAAGAAGAAGATAAGAGAATAAAAGTAGAGGAGAATCGAAAGAAGTTAGAAGAAGATGAAAATCGAAAGGAAGTTGAGGAGGAACAGAGGAAAAAAGAAAAAGAAAAAGAGAGAATTGAGAAAGAACAAGAAAATGAAATAATGATGAAAAGAAAAGAAGAAAAAGAAGAAGAGCAGAGAAAAAGGAAAGAAGAGAAAAAGAGAAAAAGAAAAAGAACAAAAATCAAAGGAAGTAGAGGAACAACAGAAAATGGAAGAAGCAAGGAAAGAAAAAGAGAGATTAGAAAAAGTGAAGGAACAACTACAAAAGAATG
Organism: Heliamphora exappendiculata; assembly: GCA_034768845.1. Lineage (NCBI taxonomy): Eukaryota > Viridiplantae > Streptophyta > Magnoliopsida > Ericales > Sarraceniaceae > Heliamphora > Heliamphora exappendiculata. The sequence continues at coordinate 11,934,394 of JAOTRH010000024.1, read as the reverse complement.
ACAGACTTAGAAAGTTGAAAAGAGAAGAGAAATTGAGAAAGAGTATAAAAGGAAAAAAGATCGCAAAGAGAAGACAAGAAGAAGAAGAGAGGAAAAAGAAAAAAAATGAACAGGAAAAATGACTTTCAGAAGACCAAATTCGTGAGGGCTCTTTAAGTCCCATTCCTAATGGAGAAGTCCTTATCTTCGATCAGGCTTACAGAGTTTCAACTTCTGTATTCAAGCGTGGAGGAAAAAAGATTAAGGTGCTTTATCCAAAGATAATTTTATTTTTCTTTCATACCTTTGTTCACTTCCATCGATAATCCTTAT
>JAOTRH010000024.1:11894859-11933982 GCA_034768845.1 Heliamphora exappendiculata | reverse complement strand
GGAGGCTGCTTGCACATCTAAGTGTTTGAATTCTCGGTTGAAACTTGTGGAACATATTTTCTGCAATTGGCACCAATTCTATCAGTTTTGTGCAAGTGTATCAAATACAAAGCACTTTGTAGTTGCACACAATTCCATATGCATAGGAAATTAAAATTTTTAATTATTCTAGCATTCGAAATTTGGATCTTGATCAATAAAATTGTAAAACCAAACCAAATCAAGCCTTGTGTCCCATTTGTTTTAGGTTGGCTACGTGAGCCAGTTTAATTCGTTCTGCTATGTTAAGGACTACATATTTAGTTAAATTAAATAAATTTGCATACATACATACATATATATGTGTGTGTATGTGTGTGTGTGTGTGTGTGTGTGTGTGTGTGAGGGTTGGGGGTTGGGGGTTGGGGGTACCATCGCATCTCATCAATTTAGTTGTGTCTTCCCCTAGCATTAATAGTGATCACATCGTTCGTCTTAAGCGTCACATTTTTCGTTGTAATCTTTTATCTAGCCAGTTCTATTTCTGTCGTGGTTAGTATGGTGGCTGCAAAATCATTCTCTGAACACTTGGTTGCCTGTATTTGATTGAGGTGTTAGAATCACACTTTCTGTACTGATCTCATGTAAGAATTTGCGGGGTCAAGCAACTATTATCATCTGCATGATTGCCATCTTGTATTCATGTGCAGGATGTGAGGATGATTTCTAAAATTGGGTTTTGTTACTGTTAAACTATTACGAGTGCTGTATGACGTGTCAAGTTAATCTGCTAGCAACTAGAGCTCCTAGGGTAAAGACCTTGTTTTGTACTCTTCTTAAGCATCCTATTTGTTGGGTCTTAAGACGTGGCATTTACCTGTTTGCTTTATCATGCACATGTGGGACTATAAATTGACTGATGAGATTCTGGATCGGTTAGCTTGAAATTCATGAGACAGTCTGGATGATTTAGGTACCAGGCTCAACTTCAAAAGAATTTGATGTATTTAGCTGCAATAGCTGATGCCCAGCCGCATGCACCAACAATGCCAGCCCAGGTTCATGCTTAACCAAAACTGTCTCGTAATTCATCTATGTACTTCAAATGCTTTTCGCTTATCTGTGCATCAGCACTTTGCAGCAGATGGCTCCACATCCTCAAATGCAATCAGGAGGGTTTTACATGCAACACCCTCAAGCAGCAGCTATGGCTCAGCAGCAACCAGGTATGTTCCCCCAAAAGGTGCCCTTACAGTTTAATAACCCACACCAGTTGCAAGAACACCAGCAGCAGCTACACCAACACCACCAACAAGCCATCCAAGGGCAAATGGGTATGAGACCTGGAGGATCCAACAATGGCATGCACCCAACGCATAGTGAGGCTACTCTTGGAGGTGGCAGCAGTGGTGTCGCCCCTACGACTACAGGAAACAACCAGGATGCCTCTGAGGCTGGCACTGATGGGCCTGGGAGCTCAGGCGCTGGACATGGTAGTGGCAACGGAGACTCATCCTACATGAAGGGTGCAGAGGATGCCAAGTGACGTGGCCCCAGGCCAGGGTCTCACGCGGGGGATGAGCTCTCCATATTTCTTCCCTTCATACCTCTCAAGACTCTATTTTGTGGTCCTAAGGTGTGCCATAAGGATGACAGAAACCACTCATCTTGTAGACTTCATAGAAAATAGAGAAGATCATATATGCAAAGATTTAGCTTGATCGGATATTGTTAGGTACATGTACAAATTGCGTTTTATTTTACAAAATGGATTGTTTCTATTTAAAATGAACTATTTAAGTTTAAAGCAAAACGTGATTTGTTTATATATTTATCGATGTTCGATCAAGCTAAATTCTTTCATGAATGACCTTATCAGGGGACCTATGAGATGGATGGTTCTGATCATTGTTGTGGGTTCACCCCGAGCCCACAAAACAAAGTCTTGAAAGATATAGAGGAGAGAGGGTACGGAGAGGAACATCTCCCCCACATGGATACATGTTACTGTTGAAAGTAGGCATGTTATGCGGTAGAAGGGCTTTTGTCCGGTGACCAACAAGGAAGAGACTTCCTCTTTTCTCCTTGATTAGTTTTACAGAACATGTAGGTTGGTTGTGTTTTCAAGTCCTGGCAAGTTCACGAAATGCAGGCAGATGGTGAGAAAAGACCCATCTTTAATGATAAAAGGATTGATATTTGTCAACTTATCTGTCTTCTGTACTGGTTTCTAATGGATGCTAGGAATTGTGAAGAAGTGCTCTCACACAATTCTAGCGTTGGTCATGAATGGTCTAATAGGTTCTGGAGGGGAATGAGAGTATGCTTACTGGGGTAGGAGTAGGCAGATCTGTTATGTGAACTGCATTAATAGTGAATGAAGCTGAGAATCTTTTGCTTAAGGAATGGCAATGTGAACCCCTAAACGTGACTCGTGAGGTTTTATTTATTTAACAATCGGGGTGTGTGGCCAGATTGTTAATTTGTTTCAATCAGTTGATGCCTTAACTCGTGAGATCTATGTGAGTGAGTAGATTGAATTGTATCAAAAATGCGACAAGTGAGTTGATTGTGAGTTAAAGAATAATTAAAAAATTCACACTCATCAAACATAAATTTGTTAAAATTCTTTTCTCAATTAGCCTCAACTCAACTAGCAAAAACCTCTATTTAGAAGTAACACATTTCAAACGATATGTATTCATTCGTTATTTTTGCTCTCTATTTTCGGTGTCATATTAATAAAATAAAATAAAAAGTAGTAAAATAATAATAATCTCTTTTTCTGACAAAGTAGAATATAAGAAGTAATTTACGTAAACAAACAACTTCATGTAATGTAATACGTAATACTCTGGCCCGGAGCCTGGAGTCTGGAACCTGGAGCCTGGTATTTTATAATGCCGCTGAGAAAATATTGGGCCTAGGTTTTATACGCATGGTGTTGGTGGGTAAGTGACAGCCACAAGAACCATGTGGTCCTGGTTCCCAACGCTGTGGAGTCCGTCTCCCTCTGTTTCGAAAATGAGCATTGCCTCTAGGACCAGTAAACCGGTTGAGAAGTGCTTTGCCTTCGGCGTCTTAAACAGGTTTCAACGCCGATCACCGCCGGATAAGGACGGCGACGACCGCAACAATAACAACTCCGCCCGAAACACCGGGGCTTTAGGTCGGAGCGTATTCATTGCTCTCGAATCCAATCCACAAAGCAAATCCGTCAATCCAGGCAGCCAGAATTTTCCCTCATCAATCAAAAGCTCAAATTCACCACAACAACAACGATCTAGAAAACAAGAAGAGGGACAGCTAAGTGGTTCGGATGTTCTACTAGCATTACAAAGAGCCAGTGCTAAGAAAATCAAGATGAAACGACGGGACTACTCTTCTTCTTCGTCCACCTCTGCGGTCGCTAAAAACAGAGGTCGTGCTGCTACTGAACAAGAAGATGAAGAGGACGCTTCGGATTCTAGCAATGCCCGACCTATATGCATAAAAAGCGATTGGACTTCTCGTTTGAATGAATTGGAAAAGCTTCTTCAGGAGCTTATAGATGCTACTACGTAATTCAATAAGGCTTTCTTTCCTCTCTTAATTACCTTCAATATCGGTTACATGATCTCTACACAATTTGTTCCATTCCAAATTGTAAATTGCATCCCCGCCCTCCGCCCTCTCCCTTCAACACTTGTTTATTTGATATCTATACAACAATCTTGGTTTTGAATGTTTCACCTTAATTTTTTGGTATCCTGTTCTGATGACAGTGCATTTTCATGGATATTATTCCAGATACATAATTCAACATCATGCAAATAGTTTGGTTCAGTTGGCTTCATCGTATGTGTCGGCTTAAAAAATACATAGTCGCTTAATAATAAAAAAGAGAGCTCAATGAGAAAGAAGATGACGATGCCCACACGTGCTCCTACCATGCAAAATAAGTCTCTCAGCCGAGGCCCTCTAATGTCCAAGTTAGATGAGGCTTAAGAAATAAGTGTACAATAGGAGTGAATTTTTACATACCTTTGCTGAGAGGTAAACATATATACATAATGGGAGTTGAGAGTTTACCAGTCTAGTGTTGTTACATCACATCCTAGCTCATGATAGTTAGGTAGAGTGTTGTTCCCTAGCCCATGATGGCTAGGTAGAGTGTTGGGCTTGGTTTGTCAAGGGTTGGTCCTCTAGTGATTGATGATGATTTTTTTTCCCTAACAGTATCCTTATGGCTAATGCTTTGTCATCTTCATAATCAGTGCACTATAATTGTGTATCTGTAGGGTTTAAGTCAGGAGCACTTCCCTAATGTGAAAGGGTACCGATCAATATAGAAATTATCTCAGCCAGGATCACTGGATAAGAAAAAGGTACTTGGAAGTTTTGCTTCATGCATCAGATACAGCCAGGGAAAGGAACACAATGTGGGGCAAGCAACAAATAATTTGTCCTTATAACATGCCAATATGAAGCATAAGAGATTTCATTTGTGAGGTTATTGGCCAAGAAAGCTTACTACAAATTGAAAGTACTTGATTTTTTCATGTTCTTGAAAAGATGATCTGCCTAGGAACATCCTAGATGTACCTTTTACTAAGTTCTCCAGTTCTATCACTGCAGACTATGTAAAGGAAACGAGGTGATCATCATAAAGAATCAGGATTCGCAGTTTGATTGTTGCATTTAATGGATTCAATGTATAAAGAGAACCACAGTTAGTCAATAATTGCCATCTAATAGGAAAAAGAGGAGAATGGTTTTATTGAATTTATAGGTGTAGAAAATAACATAGATTTAAAAGTTAATTGTGCAATCATATTGTTATCACCCTAACAGAGGGTAAAAGAAAAACTAATTTTAGTTGCACACAAGTGAAAACTGTTTCTTTATCGGAGTGTAGAACAATGGTCAAAGATAACTAGACGAGGAATAATTATTTAGTAGATCAATTACATAAAACTTCAAGGTGATGCGGATTATCATGAAATCCATCAAGTTCTTCTAGTGGTGGTACCGTGGTATAAAGATCAGCTGCTAGAAATTAATAATTAAGGTTGGTTTTGGTGAAATTGACCCAATAAATTGGAAAGCACCAAATAAACAGTCCGAAAGATTGGAAGTTGTCAAAGCAACATTCAAAAAGATTGGAACTTTCAAGTCCCCCTGCTGGCTGCAACTGTATGCTAGCTTCAAACTAATGAGAAGATTATGCTTGCTTATGATGATGTCTGTGTTGTCCTCTCTTATAAACATGCACGTCTTAATTCCTCAATACTTCTGCTTGTTACCTTTTTAATTTGTTGACGCAAATGATGTTGGATCGAAGAATGTTAAATGGCTTATCTTCATCGACAAGAGTTAGTCTGCTTCCTTTATTGTCGTTCTTTGGCTAGACAAGCATCTTTGTGAAGGTCCATATGTTACATGCTATATCTGTTGTGATTGTATTGTAGCACTGTTCAGTGCTTTATTTATTTATTTTTTTTCAACGGTGAATTTCAAGAATTGGGATGTACTATAGGCATTAGTTTAGCTATTTTAGGCATAATTGTCCATTTTTTGGATTTGTAAGATAGCCAAAATGCTGGGCAATAAAAAAGGAAATCCGATTGTACTTTTATTACATTTATATTCATCATGTGCCTATATCTACATATGTTATTTGCTGTAACTTCTCCATGCTATGCTTTTGCTTTTGTTATGTTGATGCAAAGAGGTGGTGTCGTTCTTCTTTCCGTGAGATAATGCATGAAGGGAAAGCTCGAGAGGACTATTTTACATATATGTCCTATTTGTTTGTTGGTTGAATAAAACTACCATGACTGGTTGTCTGGTGTCTTCTAAAATTAGTCAATTACTCTGAAAGTGATCTTTAATCTACAGCGTACCTATGTATTGTTCATTATTACATGTACCTTTTTACGTATCCAAAAAGATGTATGCATTTCCTTTTTATATGGGTCTAAGCATGCTTATGTTCTTCCGCTATGGGGGGTGTTTGACAAAGCTTACTGCTACTACTTTTAATTTTTTTCTACTAATTTTAGCTATAAGCTACAATTTATTTCAAACATTCACAACTTCTGTTACAAATTATAACTACTTTTTTCTTCTATTTTAGCTATAAGTTATAATACACTCACAACTTCTGCTACAATCTAGAGCAGTACTATATCCCTTTAGAAGACTAAATACTCCATTTCATTCTCAGAGCCGTTATCACCTTCTTGGTACTAGATGCTTGGTTTAAATATGTGAAAGTTTATTCTTTTATCACTAGATATTGTCAATGGGTTAAGTCATTTTGTTGTACCTTTTCACATTTTTTCCCGTTAGCATTTGTACCACCCAAGGTTTCCTTGTGAATGGGTTAAGTCATAGAGTTGAACTTTTAAAAAATTGATGTTCGCATTTTTCTTGTTATCATTGGTACCCATTCGATGTAATTTAATAACTGATACAATTTATTATCATTTTTATTTTTTTGATGTTTTTCAAGAATTGATTTGGAGTTGCATATGGTCACAGCTTTGAACCTCCACACTTCTCAAAATATTATTGGGATGGATTAGTTCTTCATTAAAGAGTACTCCCAAGTTTGTATTTGGCTTTCACTTATTTGGTCATAGACTTATAGCTGGCATATGATACAGTTAACCATTCCACCATGAAAAGTTGCTTTGGGTTTCATTTTATAGTTCGTTCCTGGTTTTGGCATAGTTTAACTCTATGATGTAAATTTTGTTTTCATATTAACAAACAGGATGGAATAGTTGATCCATTCCATAGAGGAATGGAGTAAATGTAAAGCCCATTGGAATCTCTTCTCATAGAACTTATTATGAATTGCGTTCAAAGATTATAGGATTGAAAGTCACATTGGTACCGTTCTTTCTATTGGTGCTCATTTGACTCCCCGATAGAGGTCAAATCCTTACTATTACCTTCGGTGAAACAAATACACGATCTTTATATGAGTGCTTCATTCCTTCTCTCCATGGGCCAAGGAGACATGCAAGAGTGTCCGTGTGCATCCTCTGGGGACTCACAATCATATCCCTAACAACTGATAAAGGTCAGTTTTTTGAGCACGTTCTTGTTGACGAAATGTAGTTTTTTTCTCTAAATATTGATAATTTTATGACGCAGAAGACATGCAAGTATTTATCCAGTGCTACACATATTTTCTGTTTCTATTGAGGACTTGGAAGTCCAAATTGACTAGTAAAAAAGAATCACGAGTGCTATTTAATACTGCTTGGATTATATTATTCACCAATATTAGTGGCAATCTCATTTCTTCTTTGTTTTTTGTGTGGATAATTTGTGGTGGAAGAACCTAAAATGGTGTGGAAATTTCCTTTCGATGCAAAAAGTGCATTATTCCATAAGATTTTCTCACTACTCCCGCGCCCTGCTTCCAATAGATGGGGCACAGGGTACCAAAACTTTGCATTTTCTTGCAAGATGATTTGGCTTCCATCCATCTGGCATCTGCTGCCTTGGAATGCAAGGGCAACGAAGCTTGAATCAAACATTTTTTTTAAGATGGTCCTGCCTGCCATTGCGACCCTCTTATCATTCTTTTAATTTATCTATTCTCGTTTGTGGTTGTCTTTAACCTCTCGTACCTACCAATTCATTGGTTAAATTCAAAGACCAAAAAACTCAATCCACCTCCAGCACACGAATCAAATCCGTCAAAACCTTTTCACTTCTTTCTTTTGAGAAATCGGAGCCAACTTTCTTGCATCCCAAACCAACCTGGGAATCCGTGAAATAGAGAATAATAGTACAAGTAGATAATTGAATTGTAATCAAATCTAGACAGCTAACACACCTTGGCTCTGGTAGCAAAAGTAGACATTAGTAGATTAAAACAAAACAAAAACAACTTGGATGCCAGAGAAATCTAAACGTGAATACATTTGAACCTGCGGAAATCATCACAGTTCTCAGTAAATAAATTTGTTTCCCATTAGCTTTGGGTGAAAAGGTTTTGGTTGGAATTGGTGACATTTTCAGGCATAAATACTTATACATGCCACTTCTCTTCTAATCCTAGTAAGGTCTATACCGCCTGCTACGGTTGGTATCATCACTGCCACCACTAGTTCCTCCCCGTCCTTGTGGTCCACCCGAGCTGCTCCGATCATTTCTCTGAGGCCGTGGACGCGGCATCTGCACTCCAGGTTGCTGTCTGCACAATTCCAAAGTCAGTAAAACCACAAGTATTTTTCCACTGTTAGTCACCCAATAAAAAATAAATATATAGAGGAATGACCACTTACAGAACATAGCCAATTTGACCATCTGGGAGAACCATTGGCACCATATGCATCCCTGCTGGCATTGGTCCCCTACCGTATATCATAGGCTGTTCAAGTGTGCAAGTTCATGAGATAAAAATTGACCTAATTAAGGAACTGGCAAAAAGGGACATGAAGACAACTACTACTACTTATTTACCAAAATACCTGCTGAAAACCAGTGGAAAGACCATATCCAGCTGCCCCCAGAGAGCCGTAAGGATTTCCAGGAAAACCACCATAACCAGGATGGCGAATATAATTTGGATGAGGCCCGGATTTGTGGGGAATAACCCCATCAAACTTTTTATCACTCTGCGGCTTAGCAAGACAAACTTCCAATGCTTGACCTGCAGATTAGATCCATTCAACATATCATATTATCATTTCCCAGGGCAAATGAATTAATAGGCTACTACATCAAATAGTTTTTGCTTTCATAGTCACAAAAAATACATTTAACATAAGGGCAGAAAAAAATAAAAGAAGAGAGGGACAGACAAATGTAAAGTCGAAAATGTTCTCTCTAGCTTTTCTACACTTAAAGACAAAGTGGTTCAGAAATAATTCCATATCAGAGCCAAAATACATTAATGGATCTCAAACTAATCTCCCCAGGAGGTTATTTTATGCCAATGATGTAGCATTGGTAAACTACTATATTAGAGTTTTTAAAAATGGTTTGATATAGTTTCGATTTTTTAGAAAGTTGTTACCAATAATATTCTAGTATTTTCAGGAACATCAGAAACAAAAGATGAACTTCTGCAGTAATTTCACAACAAAGAATTAACATGCATGTCATATCTTTCTGGTAATCATTTCATTTTACAATAGTCCATGATCTGTGTCCTTAAGAGACAGAAATAAAGAATTTGAGGGAACACTACCATCAATTTCATATTTCTCTGTATCTCTGACAGCTTTCAATGCACTTGACCTTTCCGCATAATGGATGAAACCAAAATCACGTTTGCCACCAGATTTGGCTGGCGGCATAACAACTTTCGTAACTTCCCCATGGCACTGAAATAGCTGCTTCACTTGTTCAGGGGGAGTGTTCTCAGGTATGTTCTTCACATAAAGAGCCTTAACCTAGGAAAAAACCAGAACAGTTAAGACAAAATATCTCATAGCAATGCAAATATTTTTCTTACAGAATAGGTTACAGAATAGGTAGGTGAAAAACAATATATCCATTTTCCTCCCACATGATTTAGAACTAATTCTTTGATCTTTAGAAAGAGCAGCTATTAATTTGATCTGCAGCCTGACGAGGTTTAAACTAAGCTCGTAATGTTGAAAAAACTGAAATACTTCTTAGAGTTCATAACAGGAGTGCAGCACAAATAAATCCATGCCACAACCAGAGGCCTAGGAGGCAGAGTTACTAAATGATGCTGACAAAATTTTAGAAACTCTAATTTTGGCAATTATTAAATTGTTAATCACCAACTCTTCTAAAAGCTTAAGATGTTAGAGAAGAATACTCTATTATTTATATTCCCAATACACCCCCTCACACATGGCCTAACTCTCCTTCATAAACTAGCCAAACACGTGCAAATATTTTAAAAACTATTAAGTAGACGGTGAGATTTAAACACAAGATTTATTGCTTGCTTTGATACCACATTAAATTGTTAATCACCAACTCAAGTAAAAGCTTAAGATGTTAGAGAGATGGATAACTTTATTATTTATATTTTCAACAGCAATAACTTTCTTTACAAAGTTTCTTTTCAACTTCCTTAGTAAGTTGATTTTTTTTTATTTAGGGTTTTGCTATTAAAAATAAGTTGTAAGGCCTTATGATTAGGGAGTTGATTATTGAGATTTAAATTAAAATATATAGACAGTTTTCTCTTTATTGTATTTGTTATTAGAGAGTATCTCCATTTGAAGTAGACATGTAAATTTTGGTGGTAGTGTTTTTCTTGCCGATTTATCAGAGCTTGCGCTCGATTTTGGATCATGGCACAATAGGAAGCTTATGATGATCGGTATGTTGTTGTCAAAAATGTATATGAGCGAAATAACGCTACACGATATACTCGAGCGAAGGAAAGCATTATGCAAATAGAAGAGTCAATAAACAAATGGCTACTTTGACCGTGGCTATTCTACCTCACAACCATCCGCTAAACCCATGCCTCTTGGAAGATGATGCGATTGAGTGGCTATTCACTTCAGATATTATTTTAAATTTAATTGTAAATTGGAACAAACCACCAATTTTCGGTGAAGAATCAATAATCATTTAAGAAATTAAAAAGATGTCTTTAAAATATTGAGAAGAAAAGTTGCACCACTATCATCGGTGTCGCAAACCGTCATGAATAGGCCTCCTTAACATTACAATTTAGAGTAGACTATACTGATTCTTGGTATTGGTAATGATGTTGCTGCTATATTAATTGAGGGGGGTTGGCAAAATGATCAAGATCATGACCATGACCCTTGGCTTGAACATCACACATTGTGTTTCATTGATTCGCAAAAAAAAAAGTAGTTAAGATTTTACATCAAAAACATATATCTTTCCTTTTGAGGTTATGACACAAGATTGATCTATAACAAAAACCAGATGCTAGTAAACGATAATTTGTCAAGTTATTTCAAGTTATGAAAACTCGAAGACAAGTGTTCTCAAGTTGGGGAGAATGATGCAAACGAGATTTTAAGAAACTTTAATTTTGGTAGTAACTTTCTTTAGGAGGTTTTTTTTCCAGTGCGATCTATTTTCATGTTTTTAGGAATCAAAATTGAGTTGATTTCAAAATTTTCTTTTTTGGAAATTTTCTATTAATTAGGAATTTCGCAGAATTCAACTCTTAGTGGATTGATTTCTTTTCATTTAGGGTTTTACTACTACAAATAAGTTGTAAGGGCCTTACGATTAAGGCATTGATTATTGAGATTAAAGAATTTGGAGAGTTTTCTCTTTACTGTGTTTATTATTAAAAAGAGTATCTCTAATTCAAGCAAGTTTGTAGATTTTAGTGTCGTTGGTTCTCTTGCCAAACACTTCCCTGCATCATTTAAGTTAACCCACATTGCATTCATTCTTCCAACTGAGTTCAATACTTGCACTGCAGTGCCAGATTTGGTCCATATATGCTCCTAGGACTTCCGATAGTCCCATCTATTAGGCACGTATCCACAATTCACTAGTGCATGTGCTGTTTATTACCACTAACAAATAAAATATAAAATACTGATCAATCAAACACATGTATACTGATATTTATGTAAATATAACAAATCTAATATGATGTAGTTCATAGGATGAGACAGCATTAATTAAAAATAAGCAGATATCATTTTCATTGTGTAACATTGTTCAAAGATATTGCTAAGCCCCAAAATCCTATTTTCTATATGAGCTATCCTTGTCTAGCAATCTAAACCCGCATCAAATTTCAATATCCGAACCTGTACGTGTGGAGGCCTAGCAAGTGAGCTACATGCAGCAGGCTTCGGATATAATGGAGTGCGCACTTACTACTCATATAATTTTGGTCAACCTCCTCAGTGTTTGTCTATCTTCCCTGAATATCCACAACCATAGTATATGTGATATCGTGTTATCCCATTAGTAAGGGCTGCTAGGAAATAGGAATGGTAATGGGACGTAATGGAGAGGAAAAGAGTGGAAAAATAGCAGGGCCAGGGATACATCGGGGAAGAGTTATAGATAATGGGACAAATAAAACATAATAATTGATGAATAATTAGAATAAAAAGTAAGAAATAGAGCTGAAAAATGAGAGATAAATATAAGATTTTTATGTTTTAGTTTTATTGTATTTTTTCCAAAAAAAAAAATATGTACTAATAAATAAAAAAAGTATTTAATTTATGCAATTGGAGGCAAGACACGTTAAAATGAGACAAGAAGCAAATACAATCCCCATCCCAAAAAGCATTTAATTTATGCAATAGGAGGCAGGATACGTTAAAACGAGACGAGAAGCAAATACCATCCCCATCCCATTTGACCCAATTGTTGTCAAAGATGATGAAACCTGTACATAATAGACGGGGACAAGCAAGGACAAGACGGGGCGGGAAAAATTGTCATCCCTATTACAAAATCTCAAAAAGTGGTAAAGGTAAATTGTTGTCTCATTCTAGTATTTTAGTATATAGTTTGCAGGTCCACAAAAGTAATTGCCTCAGACAAAGCTGACTCTTTGCTTTATTGGCAATGCAGATTGATCCAATCTTGAAATATAAGTGACTGTCTCCAACAAACTTCACAAACAATATGGTGCAGCACACAGAAGAGAGAGAAGAAGTGAATGGGAAGGAGGGGAAGAGGAAAGATAATAGCTAGACAGATGGAGAAAAGCATGCTAAGAGAGAAAGGTATGATAGAATTCTCCATAATTCAAATATGCCAACAATCTGGCAGGTTTCTTCACAAATTCTGATACATACAGGCTTTGCCCAATAAAAAATAACTAAAAATATAACTCCTAAACAATAAAAAATCCCTTAAAAAAACTTCTCCCCCACTGAGAAAAACTCCGTGTGGAGGGCCAACATCCCAAATCCAGTGTTAACAAAATTGCTAGTACCCTAGGAATTTATCTTCTGAAATGCACATTTTGAATCATGGTGTGCTTTCATTCTATAATGGTGATTTTATGATCCAAAGTGATCACAACCTTTTTCTATCTATTTCCTCAAAGTTGTCCGTAGGAGGGGTAAAAATGTGTAAATGAACTAAAATACAGAGTGTGTGGAGCTTTGGTAGTACTGTAGGCACTATCTCTCAGCAACCGCCACGTGGTGCGACAGCAGGTGAACGACTACTGCTGCCATCCAATGCCACCATTGCTGACACGACCCGCGATTGCTAAATCTAAGAACGTTCTATTGATTCGGGTTGGGAGCAGGACCTGCGAACACATCCGGGATCACTAAGAGGGCAAGTGGTTAGGAGGCTAGAGCCGAGGTTTGCCAAGAGCCGCTCAACATGCCATCTCCGGATGGCGCCCCCTCTTGGTCGCTACTTAGGCAAATGAAATGTTAACTCGCTGACATCGTCGGAGTTTGTATTGCTGAGCAACAAGACTTGGCATGCCTGTCACTGCGGCACTCAGAGATACAAAGCCCGAGATGTATACTTCGTATAAGTCGAGCCAAAAGGACCACGCCACGTGGCACACGGATCAGCAGCCAAATGGGTTGTGCCAAGTGTCCCACGGACAGCTGTAGTCCTCTTGTTCTTCATATATAAATAGGACCTTGTACTAGAGGGCGGGGATCTCTGATCCTCTGGTCAAATTCATACACACTAAGGTACTGCCATCGTTCCAATGTAAGTAGTGTTTGACTCTCGCCCTCCCCGCCTCCGGTGAACCTCCAGTCATTGTAAGCGCCTCTTTTATTCCCAATTCCTAACCCTTATCCTACGATACATCAACAAGTACAAACCATTATATTACATGATTAATTTGAAGAGTAATAGATTATTTTAGTATATATCAAATTGTTAAAAAAAACGACACAAGCTTAGAAGTACTGGAAATTTTACTGGTGTGATTTATACTAATCTTATTCTTATCGTATCACATTTCAGAACATGTAGCTTACACGTTTCATTCCCATTCCTAGTACTAGAACAATATGCATCACGAGAAACATACCCCCAGTCTCAAAATTCTCAATATGATCCTCATGAAGGCAACCAACAAAAGACAATGGATAGGAGTCAGATTGGAAGGAGAAGGAATATCACATAGAGGAAAATCTGCTTTCAAAATGGAAGGCTCAAATGTGCCTCGATAGGGAAACAAGTCCTCAACACTAAAAACAGGACCAATATGCATATCTTAAGTAATCATGCAAAATCATACCAGGTCCAAGTTTACAATAATGCAAAAAGGTCCAATGGCTTGAGCATGAGGTTTAGGGGAGGAAATTTTAGGATAACACTTAAGGTACACAAGAACCATAGGATAATCCCTTAACTAAAATCTAGGTATGTATGATGCACGGAAGTAGCAAGACTAGTTTTAGCATACCGAAATCTAGCTTCCTACGATCTATTGTCATCTTTGCATTTTCAAAGTGCACGAAAATTCTCAGTACTATTACTATGATTATCTCTTGTAAAAGTGGGATTAAATGTACCTTATGACACAGACACTAATGTGGTACAAAGCGTCCTCATGTCCCAAGGTATCTAAAACATCCTTCTCCTCGGACTCTAGTGGCTCATCTAAAGGGTCACCTATCTGATCAACATCATCTGCTACAAGTTTTCTTGACCCAAGGGCAATATAGCAAAGCCATTTACCTATACTTAGGAAGCTTATGGTGCTTTAATATATCTAGAGTCTTATGATAAGCTTTTCCCAAGCATCAGGGAATGCAAATTGACTTTCCTTTTCATCCCTGATCTCATTCCGTTAATAAAATTAGTTATTATTACACAAGGTTCCTCTCTAACAACATACCTCATAAAGAGTTCCTCAAAATTAACTAGTTAATCAATAGCATTTAAGGACAATTGTCTCGAATTGATCTATTGCTCAAGCAAATGCCTCCTACTATATGTGAGTAGATAACTTCTCTTTCAATTTATGCTTTATCTGATCTCACAAAGTAATGGGGCCCACCAATTAAACCCTTAAATTTCTTTGAACTCTGTGCCTACACCATTGGTCAAAATCAATGAGTTTTGTATAGGGGTTAAGAAAAACTGATTAGCTTTGTGACATTGTTATACCAATCAAACTAATCTTCAATGTTTACAAGTCAGCCCAAGAAAGGGTTAGGATTCAACCTACCATCATAACTAGGGAAAACTTACTTTGAACTTTTTATGATCACACCTGAATCCTCAAAAAAATTCCTAAGCTAGTCAAGATGATATCTCCGTGGCTGTGAAGCACGGACACGTCAAAATAAGTGCCGTAACCGTGTCGGATACGCCGGACACATGGACACGCCGAGGACACGCCGAGGACACGCCATGGGGTGTGCCCTACTTTTTTATAAAAGGTTTCCAGTTGGAGACGTCAAGGGACATGTAGAGGACACACGTGTCTAATTTCGGGCATGTCTGGACATGCCAAACCTAACGATGAAATAAAAAATTCTAAGAGCCTCAATGCACAGTTTGAAACAATAGTCGGCCTCTCGTCTTCACTACCCACTGCGATCTTCACCAGCGAGCTCGACGACCACTAATGACCTTAATCTCACTGGCGACAATCACCAACAACCTTCAATTGCACTCTAAGTAAACACTTTCCTTTCTTCCTTTTATTTTTTAACTGCTTCTCTCTTAATTTTTCGTCCTATTTGTCTGCATCTTCTTCTCTCTCTTGTTCTTCTTCTCCCTTCTTTTTTTTATTTTTTGATTTTTGCTTCCCTTGATTTTTGAATGATTCGATGACAATGGCATGTTTAGTTGTTTCCTAATTTTTTTCTTTACTTTGGTTTTTCTTTACCTTTTTAATAATTTTTTATTTTTGTCTTTACCTTTTTTTTCATATCTTTTTTAGAATTTTTTTTTACCTTTTTAGTTTTTTTTTACATTTTTTTGGAAGTTGTTTATGAATGCTCTATTTATAAATATGGAGTAAATATATAAATAAAAATATATTTTCTGTCGTATTCCCGCCATGTCCATGTCCTAATTTTTTTAAAACTTCCGTGTACCGTGTCCGTGTCTGTATCTGTGTCTGTATCTATGCTTATAGCTTAGCAGAGAGTGCCGTTGGCATCCCTTTTCATGCTTACTCTATGGTTGAAGTGGTCTACACAACTGCTAAGTGTCACGCCTGTCAAACTGCTCTACAAATCTAAAGCATTCTTGAAGCCTCCAAAGTGACGGGGATGGACAACTAGAGGAACCCTCCAACCCATATTGTGAACTCAACCTTTGCTAACGGTGGTTTCATAGACATATAGCTCTCGACATCTCTTAGGAGTGAGATGACCTTGGTTTAGGTATTCTTTAGGACCCGCCAAGTTGACAACTACTCATGTCCTACCCAAGACTATGTGATAGTGAGACAGATGAGCCATTCTTTATCTACAAAGGGATGCTCATTAATGGATTTAGGTTTATTGGGATATTGTCTATCTAATTCTACACATGCTTATGATACCCGCGCGTAGTCAATCTACTACCTTTACAAGGCTTCATATAAATGTTTAAGGTCCCGCCTTCATTTTCTAAAGTAGTTTGGTCTTCTACTAGACTACCAATGATCATGATTACAAAATGGGAAACATTGGGCATAAATCAGGATACATGGTATATGTTTTACCAGTATAAAACTTGAACTGCACTACGAAATTCAATTGTAAACTAACACCTATGTAATGCACATAAAGAAAAAAGACTGCAATAAAATGACTTTGCAAAACTTGTGCTCTAGTTGGTGGAATTGACCAATGATGAATCTGAGTCTTTTTTTATGAGGGCTATTAACGGAAGGAAAAAAGAACTAGGAACAACCAATTTTACATTTTATGTTTTACCGGTGTTATAAGCATGCAAAATTGAAGGAAAAACTCACTAGGACCTTCGCAAAATCAAAATAGCAAATATTATCAGTCGAGCTTCCAAGAGAGGACACACACCTTTTTCAAGCTCAAATTTGAGGTCCCAACTGCGTTCTGATGCTCCAAAGTGTATGCAATAACTCTTAAAGGCTGAAATCCAATCTCTCCAAATTTTTGCAGTCCCCAAAAAAAAATTCTCTCTCTCTCTCTCTCTCTCTCCTGGTTTATTTTGTTGGCTGGATTTTGTTTAAAAGTTGTGTCAGGCTGAAACTGGTTTCGTTAGGAATATAGATAGAGTTTGGGTCAAGCTGGATTGTGAGATTAAGTATGCTGGGTTAGTCCTGGATTTGGCTTGAATTTGTTGGTTGGGTCACAGGTCAATCTGTGTACTAAATGGGTTAGGATGATGGATCGGGTCAAACATATTAAAACCCCTTCGTTTTCCGTTCAATCTTCATCCTTAGTCTTTCCGTTCAAGCCCCAAAGAGACAGCTCAGGCAAGGGTGATGAAGTTGGCTAACAATAGGTCGTCACTTTTTGGGGAGGCCTAAGTGCTGGCGAAGGTAAAAAGTGCTTGGCAAATGGTTTTCACTTGCCAATAAGTCCAACAAGGGGTGGGGCTATGCTTGAAGGCGAGAGGCCCTGGGATCGACAGCAAGTTCTGGCAACGAGTTCCAGTGATGGCGAGCAATGGTTGACGTGAAAGGCTTTTGTTACTGCTGATAGCAAGATGTGAAAGGCTTCTGGTTGCTAGTAGTATGATAGTGCAACGGGTTTGCCAAGACAATGCAGTGATGTGCCACTATCGCAATCAGATTGCAATGTTAAGCGGTGGTGAGTAGCAAGGCTCTGACATCAAAATTAGAGCAGCAAATAATAGAGAGAAAACAAGTAGTGACTGGGAAGAAAGGAAAGAGGAAGACCACAGACACAGGGAGGAAGGCCTGACGGAGAGAGATATAAGAAAATTCTGTAATGCAATTATACCAAAGAGGAAGAACACAGACAGAGGGAGGAAGGCCTGACGGAGAGAGATACAAGAAAATTCTCTGTAATGCAATTATACCAAAGATCAGATAAGTTCCTACAGCAAGCATGACATATAAAATAAGGAATAGAAGTAATATCCTAAATAACTTACTCTATACAAATGATTGTTGTCACTTCCTCCAATTTAAATATGTGCAAATGCCTCCCTATTGATCCCCATAATAATATCTTCACATTCCAGGACAGGTTTCTGGATTTCCGAGAACCCTCTATTTGCAATACAAAAAAATATCTTACACAATTCACGAACTTCAAAAACTTAAAGAGTTACGGTTGAAATTGACAAATTCATGTCAATAGAACTTGTAGGCTATAAATTTTGCTGAGATTTATGTAGATCCATGCAACAGTAAATTACGAAGACAATTTTCATCTCCTTATGTCACTATGAAATTAAGTTGCATTTTAAACATTTTGAGTACGGAAGAAAATTTTTGTATTAATATTATTACTTTCTGGCTATCAGGAAAATTATGCGACAGTGGTCCAACAATTCTATCTAACAAGGTCACTTCTGTATGGTTTAACAAGACTCAGCTGATTTGACACCTTGAACAGATGCAGACTGCCATGAAAAGACCGGCTTGAGCCCCAACATTACCAAATACTGAATGCCAACTCAAACCGTTTACATTTCATGGGATTATACCTGAGAAATAGCAGCAGAATTATCAGGTGTACTCTTTGGATCAGCCCAGCTCACAGTTGGGGTGTTGCCCTCCAATTTAAAATTGGCACTCGACATTTTCTGTCTAGAATAGTCAGCACAAGCGTTGTTGTAATACTCAACGAAAGCAAAACCACGATTCCGACTTGGATATTGAGGATCCTGTAATTAAAAGAAGATAATGATATCCTCAGCAGCTTCAACTACTTCATTACTGAGAAGCTTATACAATTATTAATAACTTATTCAGTCCAAAATCTCAAAGATCAAAACACACCTTTATAAGCTCAATATTTTCTGCTCCAGGACCAGTCTCCTCAATGACTTTTGTAAACTCATCATCACTCCAGCTTTTTGGAACGTTACCAATAAACAATCTGTGTTTAGTCTCAGAGAGTGAACACCTCAATGTTCTACCCTGCAATGATGGCACACAAAAAATGACAAATTAAAATAGTGCCAGGAATGCAGGAAATAAACACGCCTAAGGCCCCACACATTTAATGTTCACAAACACTAACATTGTCAAAAAAAGATGTACTGTTGTGAGAGCTGACAATACCTTGACTTCTTTGTTGTGCAACTCTTCAATGGCCTGTTGTGCAACCTCCTTGGTTTTGAATGCTACAAAGGCAAAACCCTTACTTTCACCAGTATCCCTATTTTTCACCAACCTTACCTGCCAAATGATTGATAAATTAACTACCTAGGAAACCGTACAGACAAATTCTGATATAAGCACCCAAAAAATTACTATCCACATCAGCAATTTTCTTCCCCATAAGATTAGAACTGACCTCAAAAACTTTGCCCAATGGTTCACAAAGATCCCTCAAATCTTCTTCTGAAACATCACGTGGAAGCCCACCAATAAAAATTTCAGATCCGTGAGGAGGAAGGGCAAGAAGTTGAGCACGCTTCTCTTTGTCATCAATATCAATGGATGGAGTAGGTTTTTCCTCATCTTCCACAGGTTCATCAGTAGTGATGTTTCTATCTGCTTCATCAACATCTACCTCTGGCAACTGGTCTTTCCCACTACCCCCGATTCTCAAGTCTTCATGTTGGTATTCACCATTTTCATCGTCTCCTCCCTGTGCTCCTTCATCCTCTATTTGTTCTTCAGCGTCATCATCCATCTCTTCAATGTAATTGTCATCATCGAGATCCACCCGGTCCTCAATTTCTGCTCCCTCGTCCATGATTGCTTTACTTCCCAGGTATTGTCATCCAATAATGACCCTTGACCTCCAACTAAGTTACCTACAAACTTACACTAACAATGCACAGAAGCTAAGAGTTTGCTCAATTCCTGTCATCGAGATACCCATGAAGATGGGTAGAAAGCACATGTAAAGCTAAAGAATGTGCAGAGTATGGAGAAATGTAAGACGGGAAGAACGTGCAAACTTTGAATTACTTCACACAATCTTCAAGAGTAAAAACTAACCAACTCTCTAATTACATGGTTAGTGACTTAAAAGGAAAATAACAGGAAATTCTAGAATCTAACTACCGCCACTGGAACATCAAACAGCTATAAAAGTGAAAGTTGTCCATTGGCTTAAGAAAACGAAACGCGTAGAGCAATAAGGACAAAATTGGTTTCAACTTAGGATACGACCATGAATACATGAAGACAGAAAGCAAAGAATACCAGATGAATTGCATATGAAGATGTCCAGATCCCTAGAGGCAACTAGAATTTTGAAAGTAAATATATAACCGAAACAACAAAATAGTCAATGCATAAGTATATAACTGAAAATTAATCCACCACCATCCAAATCCCCAAATCACCAAAACAAATAAAGACGAACTCTTAAACTCGAATACAGAAACCCCCAAATCCTGTACCACCATTGATCAATTCCACACACACAAGAAATAGGCGTCGCAATCTGAAGGGTAAAAATCAGACCATACTAGAGAGATGACATTCACCAATCCAAAAACCCAATTGGGAAAAATCATTATGCACGCGCACACTCGCGGTTCAATAGCAAATGAGACGAGATAGAGCTTAGAAAAGAAACAGGTGATACAAGAATTGGGGGAAAACTACAAAGGAATGCACTTTTAGCAAGGAAAAGTTAGATATACGCATACGAGGACGAACAGATAGAGAGATGGGCGATGAGTGAGAGTGATTGTGAGACTTCGCGTACCAATTTCTCCTTCTCTTTTCATTACCTTTTTACCGCGGAGGTTCGTGCAATTTTTGGCCCGCTCTTTCTGTCATTCCTTTATCGTTCTCCTCTCCCTCTCCTCTCCCTCTCCCTTGCGATTTTCTGCCTATCCCTTATTCTGTATCCGGTTGCTGTTGGTGTCTCCGCTCTGCGCGTGATCTATTCCATTTCCACCAACCCAAAAAGACGGCGATTCCAAATTGGAAGGGCTTCTAAGGGCGACACTCCTCTCAATACTAATCCCCTCGTGATTTTATTTTACGAGTTTCAACTTTCAAGTGAGCCGAAAATAACATCTTTTATTTTGCTTTCGTTTGGCTACCTAAAGCTAGCAACTTAGTGTTTAGATTAGTTATTTTTTTGAATTTTTAAAAATTTTTATAAAAAAATAAATATAAAAAGATGTAAAAAATCTACTAAACAAGTGAACCTTTGAAAAAAATTTTAAACAAAAAACTTTCAAAAAAAACTAAACCAAACATAGAGCTAGCTTTTGGTTTAAAGTTTAAAAAATAAAATAAAAAACTTATTTTTTAACCACCAATCTTAAACCTATTTACTTTTACGCTTTTTGACTTTTTTCATAATAATTTTTAATTTTATCATTTTAAATATAAAATTATACAAATTCTAACCAAACAATTATACTCTTGCCCATTTAGGTTGAAGAGCAATCGTGAAATTTCACATTGAATTTATTTAACTTTTTTGGTGACTTAAAAATTACTATTTTTTCAACCAAATATTAGTTTCCTTGAATTCCAATACAAGGAAAAATATAAGATTGATTGTCTTACAAAATTGATACTACTATTTTGTTTTAAATTAAAATTGTCAATTTATAAAATAAAATATGATTTGTTCATTTACTTATTGATATTCGATCAAAATAAATTTTAAATAATTAATTTTTATATTATAAATTTAAAATGAATGATTCAAATTATTATTGTGGACATATTTCAAATTCAATTCTACATGTAGTAAATGCATTTTACAAAATATGTTTTGTACTGAGCTTGTATTTGAACTAGCTTTTTTAGCGACTTTTAAATTTTTTGACTTTTTTGTAAAAAATTAGATATCAAATCATGTAAAAAAAATAAGAAAAAAGTGAAAAAAAGCTTAATAAGCCAAACTAGTTAGCTTTTTTAGCTTGTAAGTCAAAAAGTCACAAAAATAAACTACCCAAAACACAGACTGAGTTCTAAATACATATAAATTAGTGGACATTGAAGGATAAAATATGACAAGGCGTTGATCTTTCAACTTGATAGCAATTTGGTAGGGGTGTAAAAATGGCTTGAGGCTCGTGACAGCCCGATGCCTGTCAATGTGCGGGTTCAATTCGACCTGTAAGAAATTTGAGCCCGATCCTAGCTCGCATACCCCTTCTTCGGGCCTGGGCCTACTCTTGAGCCTGTGGGCCAGGCCGGTATGAGGTTTGAGCCTGAGGCCCACCAATTTTGGCATGCACCCGAGGTCTGCCTGAGACTCGCCCGTTTTGCTTGCCCATTTTGTAAAGCTTAAAATATAATATTTATGTAATTAGATATTTTTGAGTTTTGAATAATAAAATTTATGTTGCATTTAATTACTTAAAGCATTCACTTATTGTATTTATGTATTATAAATATTAATTTATAACATAATTTATAAATTAAATATTACTATATAATAAGTAAACTAATTTATAAAGTTATAATAAACTAGTAAACTTATAATAAAATATAAACTTATGAACTAATAAATTAAGAAAGTACAAACATATATAATAAACTAATAACTAATAATAAAATAACATACTAATAAACTGCATAAACTAATAAACTAATATTAGGCTATATACTTATAAACTTATATAATAATCTAATAAACTAATATTAGACTATAAACTTATATAATAAACGTATATAATAAACTAATAAATTAATATTAGACTATAAACTTATAATTTATAAACTCAGTAATTAACAAACTAATAAACTTATAAAGTTATAAATTTATAATAAAATAATAAACAAATAAATAAACTTATAATAAATGATAAAGTATGAATTTAACAATTAATAGTCTCATACAATAACTCAGAAAATAAAAAAGTAAAAAACCCGCCCAAGACTCGGCCCGAAGCCCGAGTACTAAGCCCGACTACTATACCTCCTGAGTTTGAGCTGACTATTCTCCCAAAAAGTCCGGCCTGACTTGGCCTAAACTTTTGAAGGGAGCCGCCGAGTCAAGATCGGACTTCACTCATCCGACTCACAGCCAAGCCGAGTCGGGTCAAAATTACACTCCTGCAATTTGGGAGGTCCTTTCCAACTTCAAAATTGCGTAAAGAATTCTTGCTAAGTTTTCAAGCTAACATATCACTTGATGTTTTGAGAATCTTGCCATTCCACTGTCACTCGCAACACCCACAAAAAGTAACATGAATGCACACATTCAAAATTATTTTGGCTCAAATTGGCTAATAAAATAAAAATTACATATATGAGATAGAAAAATACTCTTACTTTTTTTTTTTAAAAGAAACTTTGGGATTATTGTGTTCATCATTATTTATATAGTTTTGCTAACAACCTACATTTTTTTTTACAGTAGAACTTATCTTTTTTACAAATATTAATATTTTTTAAACAGATATCTATACATTATGTATTCATTATTTAGTGCCAATTGAATTGTGATTAATATTTTCTTTATTTATGAAGGGACTAGACCCGAGAATGGCCTAAATTAGCTGGATGGGCCTGGCTCAAACCCAAATAGGCGAAGCCCATACTTTAAGGCCTTGCAAGAATTGAGTCGGGATAGAAGGCCCGCTAGCTGAGGTTAGAAGCATTGATTGAGGAAGCATGCTCGAAATGTCAAATATTAATTATGATGCGCTCGAGATGCAAAGTATTTATAGAGGATGTGTTACCGAGATAAGAGCATAATGAGGGTAGGATGTTCGTACTATTGGAAAAGATTAATTAAATAGCCTATAGTGGAATAAATATTTTTTTCTCCTTTTTATGTGTGATTAGAAAAGATCAACAATAGCAATAAAAATTAATAATAAAAAACTACAAGACATCGATTTTACATAGAGAAACCTCTAAGGGAAAAACCACATGGCTGAAGTCCGATTATAAATCTTTACTATATCAAAATAATAAGTTTATATAATTCGCTCTCTAGGTATACTCAGAAAATAATAATATCAAAAATAATATTATCGGCTACCAACAATATTTAATATTTTTTACCATAAGTTATATTCCAATCAAATAAATAAAAGCAAATTTAGATCTCACCGGTTCACAGTCGATACCGTTGGATAACAAAAACTGAGTGCCGAGAATGTATGCATGAAATTTCACGACGATCAAACTTTGTTTACCATCTTGTCCATGCAAGAAAAGTGAACTATTCTTCTTCACCAAAAATTCCTCACGGCGCATTATTGCGTTGCCCTATTCTACCCCACTTCTCACATTATAGAGAGATCAATCCTCCCACTGAATGAGATTAAATGGAGTTATATAGAAAGCCCCAAAAATACTATTACCAAATTAGAAGATTGCTAAAATCCAAGACTTTTTAAGAAGTTTCTTTATTAATTATTTTTGATTCCTTTTTAATATTAATGGCTTTCTAAAATTAGAAAGTCTAATCCCATAGGGTGAACACCTACAAACTCCCCCTCCACCTCATGTAGGGGTTCCATCATACCTACTGCCTCTTTTAAAAAATCATGCTTATCTTTAGATAGAATCTTTTATCATCATATCTACACTATTTTAGTTTGTAGTGATTTTCTCAAGCTGTAATAATTTTTTTCCAATACATCCCAAATCTAATGATATCTCACATAAATGTGTTTTGATCATGAGTGGAAGTATAGGTTCTTGCTCAAAAGAATAGCACTTTGGTTATAATAGAAAAGTGCATACTTCTCTTGTGTCAACCCCAACTCTTATAGTAATCTCTTCATTCCCACCATCTTCTTATAGCTTTCTGCTACTACAATATACTCGGCCTCTGTGGTGGATAGTTAATACCCTTCTGTAATCTGCTCTGCCAAGATATAACTTCCCTTGCAAAAGTAAGCATGTTTTCTGACGTAGACTTTTTGGAGTCAACTTCTCTTGCCATGTTCGCGTCTATGAAACCCTCTAATTCAAGCTTATCCTAACCAAAGCATAAAGAAACTCTAAAAATTTCTTTGAGGTACCGAAAGATCCATTTCGCCGCTTCACAGTGATCCCTTTCTAGTTTTGATAGAAATCTACTCACCACCAACTACATATGCTATATATGACCTTGTACACACCATTGCATACATTAGGCTCCTAATTGTAGATGTATCAATAAGGAACATTCTTCATCTCTGTCTTGTTTTTCTCACTTATCGGACTTTGCTAGAAATTGAGTCTGAAATGACTAGCAAGTGGAGTGCCCACAAGTTTATCCTTGCCCATATTAAACCTCTAAAGTACCTTTTTAACATATCTCTCCTATGAGAGCCATAGTCTATGATTCTCTTTTAAGTTTCTGAATTTTACTCATGTCATGACCCATAATCAACATATCGTCCATATAAAATAGCAATATAATGAAGTCACCTCCTACGAATCTCTTTAGGAACACAATGGTCTGAAATAGTCTTCTTGAACTTGTGATTGATCATAAACGAATCGAATTTCTTGTACCACTGCCATGATGCTTGATTCAACTCATACAAATTCATCTTTAGTTTGCACACTAGATTCTCATTGCCTTTAACTTTAAATCACTCGGGCTGCTCCATGTAAATCTCTTTCTCTAAGTCACCCATGAAGGAAGGCCATTTTTACGTTCATCTGCTCAATCTCCAAATCTAGATTTGCATCCAATCCAAGAACTGTTTGAATGGATGTGATCTTCAAAATATGTGAGAAGATTTCTTCAAAATCGATGCATTTTTTGAACTGAATCCCTTCACAATTAATCTCGCCTTGTACTTGAAAAGTGAGTTTTCTTCTTCTGTTCTTATTCTGTAGATCCATTTATTCTTCAATGTTCTTTTACCTTTGGGTAGCTTTATTAGATCATATATCTAGTTCTCATGCAAGGATTTCATCTCTTCTTGCATGGCTTTCATCAACTTATTCTTCTATTCATGCTCGGCTACTTAATGATAACAATTTGGCTCTCCTCCATTCGTGAGGATAAAATAATTAGTAGGTGGATACTGCTAGATGCTTGACGCTCCCTGGTAAATCTTCTCAACTGTGGCTTTGCTGGAGGATCAATGTAAACATGCTATGTCTGCTCTTTTGGGACAGTACCATCAACTGTAAGTATATTCTCATCAACATTTGTACTGTCTTATATGTCTCACTCGTCATTACTATGCATAGAGGGTGGAAGGACTGGATCTATATCAATCAGATATTCTACCTTATAAATAGCTGGTTCCTTTTTTCTTTTTTCATATCTTCAATAGTTTTGTCCTTAAAGAAGATGGCATTTGTGCTTCTGATGCTTTTCCATAGGATCCCAAAGTTTGTATACAAACTCTTTTCGGTCATATCCCAGGAAATGTACTCTTTTGACTTCCCGTCGAGTTTTAATCTTTCATTTCTAGAAATGTGAACAAATGCTCTATACCCAAATATCCTTAAGTGCTCATAGGAGCTCTCTTTTGCTATCCATACTTTGTCCGGCACATCACCCTCAGGCAGAACTTGTTAGGGGTGTACAAGGTCCGGTTTGGACCGGTTTTGAATAAAACCAAGAACCAAACTAATTCTTACGGTTTTAGTAATTTTAGGACCAAATCAAACCGTGTAATTTCTGAAATCAAACCAAACTAAAACTATTATTGACGGTTCGGTCCCGGTTCCAAACCACGGTTCTACTAATATACAATACTCCAATATAAAGTATTAAAATCTAAGCAACAATACATTAATACTCAATAAAGATATTTTTTTATAATTCAAAACAATAACACAAAAAGCTGTAATTGTCCACCACAGCACGCGTAATTGTGAACGTGAAGTGAACGCGGCAATCGAATGGGGAATATCAAATGAGATTCTTCAGAGTTAGCAGTAATAGCTTATTAGCTTAAGAAAGTGCAGAAGTCTGAACGACGTAAAGTGAGCGTGGCAATTTATATGTTATAAAAGGAAATATAAATGATATTTAAGTGATATTTATATGTTATAAATAATATATGTATATTATATATATATATATATTGAATTAAATATTTTGTTCCGGTTCGGTTCGGTTCTAAACCAAAACCGTGGCCTAAAATCCGTGAACCGATCCGTAATCTACTGTTTACATATTTTTAGAATTTGAACCAAACCAACTCAAAGTAAAACCAAACCAATCTGCACGGATTGGTCTGTTTGGATCGATTCTTTGGTTTTTCGAATTTTTGGACACTCCTAGAACTGGTGGTGATAAATTTATCAACTGGACTGCTATTCTCATTGCCTCGCCCAAGAAAGTCTTCGGCAGGTTTGCATGTGACAACATACATATGAATCTTTCCATGATTGTTCAATTTATCCTTTCTGCCACTATATTATGTCTTAGTGTCTTAGGAATGATCATCTCATGTCTGATACCCTTAACCTAACAATACTGTTGAGATGATCCTTGGTACTCACAATCATTGTCAGTCACGATTCATTTCAGCGATCTTTCTGTCAGTCTTTCCACACTAACCTGAAACTGTTTAAACACATCTAGAACATTATAAATGTGACAAAATATAAATGTGACAAAATATCGTGCACCATCCATTGCACTAATGTTCATTGGACCAAAAATATCATAATGTACTAAGTCTAAGATATTTGGCTTCCTAGATGCAAGGACTCTATTATACGAAATTCTTTGTTGTTTTCTAGCTAAACAACATATGCAAGTTTTAAAATATGTTCCATTACCTCAAGTAGAAGCTCTCTCCTGACTAGAACTTGCATGCCCTTCTCACTCATGTGTTCGAGCCACCCGTGCCATAGCTCGATGATGGTGCACTGCTCAACTGTACTATAAGTCAGTTTCTAAGCTTTGCCTCCAAGGTGTAGAGACTGGATGTCTTATTGCCCATTGCAACAATTAAAGACCTTTTGTAGAGTTTCCATTTCCTATCTCCGAAGTGGTTCTTGTAACCTTCATCATTCAATTGATCGGTGGAAATGAGATTAAACCTAATCTCTAGCACGTGCCTGACCTCATTAAGTACTAATCTGTAGCCTGTAGTGGTCTCTAGACTGAGATCTCCCATTCCCGCTATGTTAGACATGCATTCATTACCCGTTTTGAAGTTTCTTTATGTACAGTGACATGGAAGGAGGCACTTGAATCAATCACCTAACTGGAGTCTTGTCTAGTGATCCCAATGAACCTATCATCACAAACAATGACGATCTCCTATTTGTCTAAAGTTGCTACAACTGTGTCCTTCTGCTCTTTCTTTCCCTTAGACTTGTCCTATTTTTAATCCCTTTTCAGCTTTTTTGTATTCATTTTTTCATGTGCCCTATTTTGCTGCAATAATAGCATTCAATCTCTTTCTTGGATTGAGATTTTCCTCTTAACTCACTTCTTGAACTGTCGTTGGTGTAGGATTTTCTATTTATACTCATTCTTTTGTTTGTGACTAAGGTATGTGACTCAGTTGTGATCCCCTACTTCTTCCATCTTGCTTCTTAATTGAACATACTGTCTTTCACCGTATGAATGGAGACTTCTCCATTCGGTGCTGAATTACTAATTGTCAAAACTAGTGTTTCTCAACTGTCTGGCAAGGAATTCAATAGATATAGGGCATGCAACTCATCTTCCAAGATCATCTTCAAGGTAGGCAGCTGATTGATCAGCTACTGAAAATCATCCAAGTGCTCAGTTATATTTTGGCTGTCTTTGTATTTTAAATTCACCAATTGTATGATCAATAATGCTTTATTCTAGACAGTCTTCTTCTCGTACATTGACTCTAACTTTTTCTACAATATATGCGTGCTATTTTCTTGAGCCACATAGTGAAAAATACTATTGATCCAATTAATACGGATTTAAGCCACTATCTTCTTATTCATAACCTTCCATTCATTATCACTATTTTTTTTCTTGGCTTCTTGCTATCACCTTCAATTGGCAAATATAAGTTTTTAGTATAAAAGACATATTCCATCAATGGTTTCCATATCTAGTAGTTCGATGAATTCAACTTATTCATAGTATCAGATGACTGCTCCATTCTGATTAGGCAAAAAACTGAATACACCCAAACCGTATATGAACCGAGTTCTAATTCCATTGTTAGGAAAAATTAATCAAATTGCCTGTAACGGAATAAATATTTTTTTCTACTTTTGCGCGTGATTAGACGAGATCAACAATAGCAATAAAATAATAATAATAACAATAATAATAATAATAATAATAATTGCAAGACACTGATTTTATGTGAGAAAATCCCTAAGGAAAAAATCACAGGGACTAAAGTTCAATTGCAAATTTCCACTATGACAAGATAATAAGTTCATAGAATTTACTCTCTACACATACATAGAGAATGACAACACCAAGAATAATATTATCGGTTAGCAACAATATTTAATATTCTTTACAATAAGAAAGATTCCAACAAAATAAATAAAAGTACGTTTATATCTCACTGATTAACAATCCATACCGTTGAATAACAAGAACTAAGGCCGAGAATATATGCCTGACATTTCATGATGATCGGGTTTTGTTTATTATCCGATCCATGCGAGAAAAGTGAACTTTTCTTTTTCACCAAAAATTCCTCTCAGCGCAATGTTGCGCCGCACTATTCTACGCCACTTCTCATGTAATAGAGAGATTAATGCTTCCACCGAATGACATTAAATGGAGTTATATAGCAAATCCCAAAAAAACTATTACCAAATTAGAAGATCGTTAAAATCCAAAGCTTCCCAAAACGTTTCTTTCTTAATTATTTTCCTTTCTAATATTAATGGCTTTCTAAAACTAAAAGTCTAATCCCATGGGGTGGACACCAACATGTACCATCCTCCATTAATGATAACTAGTATGTCTCAAATGTCTCTCATAGTTGATTGGCTTAGGGTGAAGGAGATTAGAGCACGACCAAGATGTTACGGTTGTATGTTAAAAATTATGTATTGAATTTTTTATATTTATTTTTATTTATTAAGAAAAATTATTATTTTTATTTTAATAAGAATCTTTATGAGTAATGTATGCATTTTTTTTATTTAATATTGTGTATATGTGTCTTTTATTTTACATAATAGTTAATCTGGTGTGTAGAGTTTGGCTTACACACAAAATACCAGATTATTAGTTCTTGTAAAATATAAGTTTTTATTTTATAGTCTTATATAGAATTGGGCACACCATCGGTAGAGTTGTAGTATAGTATTTTAGTAGATCTATCTTGAATACGGGAAATGGTAATTGTTTCGACAATTGTTCTGACTCATTGTGCTAGTACACTTTGTGTGTATTGAATAGGATCGCGTTGGGATAATTAATTTTATACTGAGTTTATAAATTAATTTACACCCCATGGTTATTATGAGTGCTTAAACTCTTAATTCTGAAAAAATTATTAGGCACGTATATTTAATATTTGTTATTTTGATTCATTAAAGAGTGCGATCTTTTATGGGTTAATAATCCCAGTGAGTTTGATGACGGCATTAATTATATTATGAATATTAATTATTGACGAAATTCACATCTCGCTAAGGGATTCACGTCCCGGCAAGGGATTAATGATACCCCCTTAAGAAAGGTTATAAGATTTGATTATATCAAACCCTACAGGTGAATTTTATAATTTGGTATATCAAATAAGTTAAGTAGAATGTCTTAAAGAATTATTTAAGCGATCGATTAAATATAATTGTTAGTAATTTAATTTAATCAATGGGTATTTGTAATTTTAACGTGGGGAGAATAATAAATATTTAATAATAGAATCTCGAATAATCGATTTTGAGAATAAAGCCGGGACTAAAATTACAATTCTTTAGTGGTATGATTTATAATTTATATTTTAAAAAAATTACTTCTAGATTAAAATGAATTTTTCTAATTACATTAGAAGCATGTGTCTTATTTACTTTTTAGGTCTCTGCTGTAACCTATTTATATGTCGTTATAACCCTGCCTGCCAGTTACACATTTATTTAGTCTTCTTAGGGTTGGAACGTATCTGTGAGAACTAAAGAAAAAGAAGAAGGCAGCCTGACAGAGTTTAGAACAAGAAGGATCAAAGCCCACACTTTATTATTGTTTCGGCGTTCTGAATATAACAAAATATCTAAGCGGAGACGAGATTACCGATTTTCTGTCGTGTTGATATTTAGATTCAAATTTAAGTGCTAAAATATGATCAAACTAGAGGGATCACGCATGTATAATCCCTATTTCGTCTTGTGGGTGTACCGGGTTTCAGTTTTTGGGGTTCAGGAATTGTTACTGTTTGTCACGTACGGATTCTGTCTAGATGGTTTTTTATCCATCCAAACGGTTTGGCACTATGTAGTTTTTCTTGTGTGTTGCATATCCTGTACTGCATCGCGTTTGATTCGATTTGTATGCACCGTCATTGGATCTTGGGATTCCGGTCCCTTCACAAGAATGTATGGTATCTTCCCACTAAGATAGAGCCTAAGGGGAACGATGCTCTCATGCCAAAAGGACAACCGAGGTCCTCTATAAATAAGAAGTCGTATAATTTAAGGTACACTTATAAAAGCTCTTCCAAAATAGCTAGAGAACTCATCACTTAGAGCTTCTCACTTCCACAGTTCATAAGACACTAACTTAAGCATCAAAGGGGCTTTCTCGCATAAGCTCGTCGGTTAGTTTCACTTTACCTTCTTTTGCAAGAGCAATTTAGCCCAGGAGACCAGTAAAGCGCCCTAGTTATTCTTGTTCTCAATACCCATATAGACTTACCCTCGTATAATTTATAATAGATCGATTAGAACTTTGTTTAACCACGCCTTTGCACATGAAAACTTGGTAGGATAAGAAGGAAGGTCCAAGAGAAATTAGTTCTCTTCCTATCCAAATTGCTTACTTCATTAGTGCATGGGGGAGTGCTGACGAGAATTCCATTTATATAAAGTCATTACGTCTTGTCTATCTTTTAAGGGGCAATAATATATAAATTTCTTCCAAGCCTCCCCCATCAAGATGTTCCAGTTCTTTTGCAATGCTGCAGCTATATGGGACCAAAGGGCCCCCCCCCCCCCATATTAGAAATTCTGATTATTACATTGCATTCAACTACTAAGAATTTATGTATTGTATAACATTCGACAAAGAAGTTACATTAATAAGCATATTTTAGTTTAACATCACATTAATGGAAGGTTGCTGAGAAGTTCAGTACAAATTCTATCATAGATGATTTTTGTGATTAGAAAGAACGCCGAGTACATTTTTGACAAATGACTCAATGGGAAAATTATTCTGTTAGAAAAATCATCTTTTGATGCATCCACTTTTAAATAATATATTTAGAATAGATTTTTGTTTTGTCTCTTCAGTAGTTTGATAGAGTGTAAACTCTTTTTTGATTTATTACATTTATCTATATATGTGTGCATTGGATTTATGTGTTAAAAATAAATATAATTATTATAATTAGTGTAACTTTTTTTACATAAGAATTGGCCACCATATTAAATGCCCTGACTTTGCCCCGCTCTTTTGGACTGCACACGCTCCATCTTGCCTCCGTCTAATACTTTGGGCGTGTTTGTTTGAGGGTACTGGAATAGACTATATGAGAATAATTTCATATAGTTCCTTGTTTGATTTTTCAAATTAAGAGAGAAATTGGACTATTGCTAAATCCACCTTACTACTAAAAGCCCTCAATCTTAGACTATTACTATCCCACTTTCGAGATAGGTTTAGTAATCTCAAGACTATTACTATCATATGTTTTTGCTTTTTTTTTTATATATAATAATCTCACTAAAATAATGTCAAACCAAATAATATACTATTTATTCTTATGTTATTCTACTATCAACTAAACACTTTTCGGTATAAAAATACTATACTAATAATTCAATCCGTAATACTTCATGTACGAATTCTCTGAGTACACTAATTATTCTATGAAAATGGTCTTTCAACCAAACGAGCTCTACGAGTTTAGATTGTTTTGCCTTGCTTTTGCTAACTTAATTTTTCTTTAAAACAAATCAACAAAATGACACAACTTTTAGCATTACAATCATCGAACACTAAGACCCAATTTCGTAGCATTTTATAGTTTTTTATTTTTTGTTTATAATAAACATAAAATACAATTTCATTTATTTAAAAAAGATTAAAAAAACAAGTTTGATAAATACATGTTTTTGGTAAAAAAATTTAAAATAAGAGGTAGTCGGTGGGAGCCACCAATGAGATGGGAGTTAGCTAAGAACACTGTTAAAGGAGGGGCTGACTATGGTAGCCGAATGTGGTCAGCTATGGGAGACGGGGGTGATACAACGAAAGCAATCGATAGTGGTTAAGTTAGGGTGCTTAGAGGTAAAAGAGTTCATAAACATTGTCGCTAACGACTAAAGGTAGTGTATGGAGATAGGCAAAGTCTCTAAAAATAATGGTCGTAGGTGGTAATGACAATGGTGCCGCCAATAGTTGATGTATGTGGGCGATTAGTGAATGAAGGTGGTGTCCTGTAGGGAAGGTTGTGGGTGGTCGTGTTGGCTAATGGGGAGAGCTGGTGGGTGGAGATGATTATTGGTAAGGATAACAATTTTTCTCACTCTGCCCTGTCCCTATATGCTCTCGCCCTGAATTTTACGAATATTTCCTGTCTCCAATAACAAGTAGGGCGGGGATAGTATCTACTTCCCCCGCCTTGTTCCCAATTATGTAAATTAAATACTTTTTTATTTATAAATACATATATAAAATTTAAAATTTTAAATATAATGCTACTAAAATAAAAAAATATTATATTTATATCTCATTTCAATATCTATTTTTTGTCTTTCGTCACTTTAATTCTAATTATTTATCAATCATTAATTTTCTTTTACCATATTATTTCAACCCTCATTAATATTATTACTTCTATAATTTATTGATTATCCCCGATATATTTTTGTCCCCGCCCCTCCTCGTCTCGTTGCCATCCTAACAGTTGGTTGGTGAATGTGGTATATAGAGGTAGCGGTTGTGGGTTGGAGGGGGTAAGTGGAGGTGGTGGCCAATGAGTAGAAGTAATGGTCGAAATAAGGTCCTTGAGATATTTTAGAGCTCATGATTCGAATAGATGACAAAATTGCTATGAATCAAGTAGTGGTACCAATACTTTAAGGATTGTACTACTTCATAAAACTCCACATCATAAGTGATGTGTCTCATCTTAGCACCATTCAACTTTTTACTAAAAATAAATTTAGTAAGATTAGTACTGATGCGAAAGTTAATTTCTATTTGATTTCCTCAAACGCTCTTGTAGTTTTCTCTGTTAATGTGAACTTTTTCCATTTTATGCAATTCGTAATAGAAGCTATGATAGTATTGAAGTGGGAAATAAACCGACAGTAGCAACTAGTTAACCCATGAAAATTGCAAACGTCAAATAAGGCCCTTGGCCGAGGCCACTGCCTTACTACTTTGACTTATGATTCATCAACCAAAAATCCGTCTTTAGAAACAACATACCCAAGGAAGAGAGCATGGATCATGAAGACACACTTCTTAGTTGTTCTAAAAAGTTGTTCACACCTCATAAAAGTCATAATTTTTTTGGAGATGCTGCACATGCAAATTTTGAGTGGCACTATATATTAAAATGTCATTAAAACAGATAGCCATATATTTATCTATAAATAACACTCGATTCACCATTTGTATAAAGGTGGTTGGTGCGTTTGACAATCTGAACGGTATAATCACCCATTCATAAAGACCTTCACGAATCTTAAAGGTCATTTCCCATTTGCCACTAAGTTTAACCCGAATTTGATGGCACTCACTCTTCAAATTCAGCTTGGTGAACACTTTAGCGTCAGCCAACTGGCCAAGCAGATTATCTAACCTTGGAATTGGAAAATGTACTTAATTATGATTTTGTTAATTGCCATGTTGTCAACACACATCCTCCATGTTCCATTTTTCTTTGGCGTAAACAATGCGGGCACAAATACACGAATTAATACTTTCCTTTATAAACCCTTTGGATAGAAACTCTTTAGTTTACCTCATCAACTCTTCATGCTCTTCTGGGCTCATGTGGTAGTGGGGTCAATTGGGTAAATTTGGACCTAGCACCAAATCAATATGATGTTATATGTCTCAGAATTGGGGAAACCCCTCTAGTAGCTCATCTAGAAACACTTCTACAAACTCCCTTAGGGGAAACCCCTCTAGTAGCTCATCTAGAAACACTTCTACAAACTCCCTTATTAAAGACTGAACAACGTCTAACATAATCCATATATGATCATCTATACCATTTTTTTAGCAACTAACACAAAGAATAATTTTGTTTCTGCAATCTCATCCTTGAATGGCACCTTAGTCAAAAGATTGGTTTCCTTCTTACCTAGTGGTTTAGGTACGTCTTCTTTAGAGGGCATCAATACAATTTTGATGCATCATCAAACATCAAGCCGCAGGTGTTATTGCAACCATCGTGTTTGACGTTGTGGTCACATTGCCATGGTCTACCTAGCATTCATAACAACATCGCATTACACTTGATCTTTAAATTTAGAACCAACCAAAAAGGATATCAAGCAGTACTTAGTAACTTTTATCTCATTTTCCTTTTTGAGCCATCCCAATTTATTAGGTTTAAGGTGTTGGTCCATCTTCAATCCAAATTTATGGACCGCTTCATCAAACACGACATTCTTACAACTGTCCGAATCAATCACAAAACAACATGCCTTTTCAACAATGGTACAATTGGATAGAAAGATATTATCTTGAAACCACGAATCTCCTCTAGTTTCTTGAGGGGATAAACACACCATTCGAACTGCTAAAAGATGTCCTTGATCTCTGGCAAGATCTTCTTTTGGTTATTTTGGAGCTTTCTCAGAATTATATTTTAAAATTTGCTATGTGTTATCATTTTGCTCTCTAGTCAGCTTATATATCTCTATGAATAAGGCTTTTCTTGGATGATTACCTTTTCTACAATCCGCAACACGGTGTCTTAGCTCTCCACACTTAAAGCAGTACATACCAGTAACTAGTGCTTTGTAAGGCTAAGGCGACATTATTGGTTTAGGCATTGGCTGACTATTGGCTACTCTGGTTTATAGCATAGGACTAGCTACTGGAAGGGTGGAATTGAACCTATTATCTCCTATAGTTCGCTAGCTGAAATGCATTTCCAACTATAACACTTTTTGATGGGCCTCCGATAGAAAATACAGATCAAATGGATTGAGTGTATCTTGAAATTATGGACGCAACCCCTGGATATATCGCGATACTAATGTTTCTTTACAAAAAGATCATTTCTGCTAAAGTTGATAAAACTCTATTGTGTAGTCTTCAATAGAGCATGTACCCTGCCTTAAATTTTGTAGCCACTAGTACATTAATCGAGAATAGTTTTGAGGTAAAAAGGCAGCACGTATGCACCTTTTCAGCTTCTCACTAGAACTAATCTTTGTTTCCTTTATCTAACTTGGTTCAACTTGACCTTCTACCATCAAGCAACAACCCTGCCTCAAAATATGGTAGCTACCAAAGGAAATCGTTTGTTATCGTGGACCTCCTTAAACTCTAGGATTTTTCAATAGTGTTGATCAAATCGAAAAACTCCACTAGTGTTAGACCAATTGAAACTTAGGGATCTTGATCTTTAGACCAGTTTTACAGCGCTGAGAATTATAGTTGTTATCGACGAATACCTTATCTCTCCCTATTAGTTGTTGGTCAACAAAAAGGCGTACGTTTTCAAGTGGTGTTGAGTGGTTCAACTAATCTCCCTCAATTTTTTAAGAAGTTTTTTTTTCTATATATATTATTATGTAACATTTTGAAGCATTTAAGAAATTGATACTAGTACAATATTGAAAACAATATAAGATGGGTTTCAAAAAATCAAAAATTGTTAAAATTTTGTATTAGTTGTGACGTGTTTCCTTGTTTTGAAAATTTAAACCCATAGTATTAATAATTTCAAACATTGTTTTTATATGTATTTGATAAGTATGATTAATCTTTTTGAATTTATTAAAAATATATAATATAATAATATATTTATTAAAACTAATTTTGACAGATTGTGTAGAACTAAAAACTTGACATGGTTGTAATTTATTAAATAATACCACTAAACAAAATTCTCTGCTACGCTATTGAATATAAAGCATAGGCCAATGATGCCACATTAATCAAGTGTCTTAATATCATTCAACTCTCAATGAAAATTGCACGATCACAATCACCAACATGCAATGCTTATCCAGATCAAAGTGTTTGCAGATAGTGAGGATGGGCTACTAAGCATCAAAATATCCCAACGCCATACATTAAAGATTATTGGGAGTTGGAGTAGGAGAGTGAATATTGAGAATGAGTAACTATTCAGTAATTATAGAGCACTATGTGACATTATTTACATATTGTTTCATGCATCCAACATAATTATATAGCGATACACACTCCACATGAGACAACATTAGTCTTCTTTTGTTAAGTAGGTGAGAGAGACAAGAGTGATCTATCTAATATCCAACATATTAAGTTAGAAAATATTAATATGCTTTTGTTAGTTAGATATTCGATAATTGCACTTCACTCACCTTTTATTTTTTGTGAAAAAATTAAAGATTTAAATATCACTCGACAAATTGCACATTATTAATAGAGTACCAAGGCATCTACCAATTAATGCGTGTTTAATAGACATGTTACTTAGCTAATTATTCTTTTCATTTTTAGTTATTTCACAAAAACATATTTTTTTATTTGAGTTACATGTTCACTGTGTGTACTTGCATTTTTTTTTTTTGCTTTTATTTTTTGTGGTGTTCATTCCTTCTCTTTTTTTTTGTGTTGGTTGAAACATGTAAGTGGATATAGAGAATGTACTGGGTCATTCTGGGTGATTTCGTATATGAAATAAAAACGAGAAGAATTAAGCCTTTTATGACAATATCCTCATTCGGGTCCTTTTTTCACAAGTAAGAAAGGGTGAGGTTACCTGACGGGCATGTGCCGAAAGCCCTTCAAATGCTTAAGTTAGTGTTTTATAAGTAAGGAGGAGTGAAAAGGTTTTGATGGTGAGTTCTCAAGATAATTCGATAGAGTTTATGTAAGTAGAAATTTGTATATCACCTTGTAGCTTGATCTCATATTTATAGTGTACATCTGTGCCCCTTATGGTGGAAAAACCTTATCTCCTCTAGGCTTTGCCTTGGCGAGAAGCCCGCCTCCCCATTTGGGTTTTGTTTGTGTCTCTTTTCTTTGTGATAGTTGTCTGTTGGGGTATCTAGGAGAACCCCAATGGTCATTAATGCAAAATTATACAAACATACTACCCTTATTAATGTTTTTTGCTCAGTTCTACATTTTTTATAAATGATCTTATGCTTGGTTATGTTATCATTGATGTTTAGCGTATAGAACATGTCTCTTCGATCAATGTTGTCGAACTCTAATGGAGATGGGCATCTTGGTTTGACCCCCCGATTGTGGCCGCATCGTTTGGGTCCAGCCCATTTAATTTTAGGCCTAGATCATGGAGAGGGGCGGGTCCACCTTTCTTGGTAATAGAATGGAGTATAAACTAGCTCCAAATTCTGTTACAATCATTAATGCCTATTCATGGTAATTAGTTTATGATCGGGCTTGTAGGTCGGGTTGGCCTTTAGGATCCTAAACCCGGCCGTACCGAGGGAGGTTTGGGCTAGATCAGCTATTGTATGGGTCAATCCTAAAAAGTCATTGAAGAATAAATTGGGCTTTTCTACTTGTTTTTATAACACGAGAGCTAATGAAGACCCCCTCTCTCTCTCTCTCTCTCAGATTCGA
This sequence comes from Heliamphora exappendiculata, assembly GCA_034768845.1. Classification (NCBI taxonomy): domain Eukaryota; kingdom Viridiplantae; phylum Streptophyta; class Magnoliopsida; order Ericales; family Sarraceniaceae; genus Heliamphora; species Heliamphora exappendiculata. The sequence goes on along the minus strand of JAOTRH010000024.1, from coordinate 11,895,205 downwards.
GGCGCTACTTTTTCTCTCCTATACTCTTGAATTGCAGTGCGTTTCTTTGATTTGAAGGTTATGGGCTTGGAAGATGGACCATGTGGGGAAGTTGTGATTTTGGCCATTGAACATATTCTGTAGAAGCAGTAAGACGATGTCACTTTGCCCACCATGAGCTTGAAAATTTGGCCGCTATTCCAGGCACTAAGCCTTATCTCCATCCCTGATTGTTAATCCTCTGAATTATTAATTGTTAGGAGAATATCGAACGCCAAAATAAATACATGCTCGGGGATCCAGAAAATACATCTTTATTAAACTTTCAACAATTTACATTAATCTGAAATTACAGAAAATAAAATAA
>JAOTRH010000024.1:11868489-11894759 GCA_034768845.1 Heliamphora exappendiculata | reverse complement strand
AGCATGATGGGAGAGCTCAACTACTTCCTAGGACTTCAAATCAAACAATCTCAAGAAAGAATCTACATCAATCAAGCCAAATACACAAGGGACATTTTGAAGAGGTTTGACATGCAGAAAGCAAAGCCTGTGGAAACTCCAATGTGTCCTACCACAAAGCTTGATCAGGATGAAAATGGTAAAGCAGTGGATGAAAAGCGTTATAGAGGTATGATTGGATTTCTCTTATATTTAACTGCTAGTAGACCAGATATTATGTTCAGTGTTTGTATGTGTGCTACATTTTAATCTAATCCTAAGGAATCACATGTAACCGCTGTTAAGCGCATCTTTAGATACCTCTTAGGAACACAAAACTTATGATTATTTTATCTTAGAGGAATAGCCTTTGAGTTATTTGGCTATTCGGATGCTAATTTTGCCAAATGTAAAGTAGATAGAAAAAGCACAAGCGATACTTGTCAATTTTTAGGACACTCACTAATCTCTTGGTTTAGTAAGAAGCAAAACTCAGTAGCCCCTTTCCTGTCTAGTTAAAGAATAATCTAACAAGTAGGCATAATAAGGATAATAACTCCATGAGAGGATATTTGTTCATGGTTATCATATGGAAGATTTAGAAGAATTGAAGTTTCAAAAGCTTTGAGAATAAAGAAGCTAGCATAACTATGACCGTCCAAAACATCAAAAATTACATGTTCAAAATACATCATACTTTTAACTCTAAACTAACCGATTTTGTTTCTAAACTAGCGCTAACTCAGTGGTTTTGTCTGCTAACATATAAGCTCAAGATGAACTTTGATGGTTGGTGGAGAATTAACATAGGTGTGATAGTTTTGGTGGAGTGTTTCATGATAGCAGAGGCAAATGGGTGTTTGGATTTTATGGAAAAATGAAAACCACCTTTAGTATTGAAACTGAGTTGTGGGCAATATATAGAGGCCTCACCATTGCATGTGAGAAAGGATAGAGGAATATTGAAGTAACTAGAATATGATTCGCTAGATGCTGTTCAGATCATTATAGAAGGAGCTTCACAGACCTTCTCGCATAGAGCAATGACTCAAGATTCAAAATTTCTAATGCATCGTTCTTCCTCAACTATCAAATATATTTTTAGATGAGTAAAGCAAAGCGCAGACCATATGGCCAACATAGGCATTGAACATGAGGATCCATTTGTTATTTGTGAATCACCTCCCTCATTTGTTATGCAATTGATTTGGGACAATGTCATGGACACGTGGCATAATATACATACATTTGAAGTCTAAAGAGCTTAGTCTTTAAGAATTTTAGTTTTTTCTAAAAATAATTTGTTCAAGATAATTTTTTAGAGTATTTTTTTGACTTTTTATTAAATATTTAATATGTATTATCTTTTAATTTTAAGTTATATGTTTAGATTATAGCACGATTTTTTTTTGTTTCAAGGAATAGAGTTGATTTTTCATTGAGGATATTATACTTATTTTATTTATTAAAAAATTAGTGTGTTTAGAATGTGTAATAGATTTTTTTTCATAAAAACATTAAAAAAAATTAATTGACTTTTTAAAGATGTCAAATAGTCTAACTTAAAAACTTTTAAGATTTAATAACTAATTTTCGAACGCAAACAAAAGTAAATATCTATGCACACAAAAAAAAAACTAATCAACATAAAGAACTTATGTGAAATATTACAATTCACTCATTTCTTTCTACTAGTTAATTTTTTTATTTTTTTGCATTTAATCTAGAGCTCTCACAAATGTCTTATTCACATGCACAATATAGAAACTCTGAATCCATAAGCTCAAATAATTACAAATTCTATATAAATTAAAGTTTTAGTGGGCTCATAATTCTACCCAATCTAATTACATATGAACCAAAAATTTATAATAATATAAAACCGTAAAATATAAGACACTGTAGTCCAACAAAACTCATATTTTTATTAAAAAACACTCTTTTTAAATATAGCAAACAAGACATAATCATTCAGTTAGGACAAGCCAACCCACTAAAGACAAGAAATGGTTTGAAAGGCTTGGTCCAATGAAAATCACAAAAGAATGATCCAAAAGAAGAAATAAAGCTTTAAAATTTTAATTTTTGAATAAAAAAATAGAATATGAAAATAATATAAAGTATAAAAAATATAGCGAGTGAAACTGATAGCCATATAGTCATTGTTTTAAAGTTAATATTTTTTTCAAGTGAAAGTTTTAGGAGTGTATCACTCCAAAATACACTATAAGTACTCATAAGTTTTTTTTATTCAATGTTTACGTTCACTAAGAAAATATAAATAAGCCATAAACCAAAATTTTTCACAAAAATCAAATAATAAAAAATAATATAATTATAATAAAAAGTCTTTAATATATACATTTTTCAATCGTTTCTCTTCAAGGAAAAAAAGATGCTTTATTTACATAGTATGATAATAAATATTTTATAACAATTAGTATAATGAATAGGCTACCAATAATTTATTTAAACTTTGTAATGAACCATTTTAATAAAAACATAACATTTGTAATAAATTATATTTTATTCTTATATGCATCGAAAGTTTTATTTTTCCAAGCAATGTAAGGCAAAGCTTTTCACAATTACCTTAAATTTTTTTATAATTGTAAAATATGTCTCTCTGAATTATACAATTGCCCCATTACCCCTCTAAATTGTAATTTCGTCCCTACTATAAAATGAGAGAGATTGTCCATTTGCCCTTGCCCCCACGAACAGAAATTTATTTCTTTCATCTCCCTCGCGGCTCGCCCACTGGCCGCCCATCGCCGTCGCTCACTCGCCGCCGCTCGCCGTCGCTCCTTTGCGCCTCTGCTTGCTCGCCGCTCTATCGTTGCTTGCCTCCTTCACCTTCGCCAGTTCGCCTGTTCGCCGTCGCCGCGAGACGCCGACGCTGCCGTTGGCCTGTTGCTTCTCAAATCTCATTTTATTTCTCACCAGACGGTGAGGGTTGAGACCACTGAGAGTCTCAGACGGTGAGTTTCAGTTATTTATTCTTATGCTTAATATAATTCATATAAATACTGTTATAATATTAATATTGTTTTACATAATCCGAGTTCTAATATAAACATCATTTTAATTGCTAATTGTAATTTTTTACAAATTGATTGAGTTTATGTGAATGATTATATTTTGTGCCGAAATTTTGATATTTAATTTTTTCGAATATCCAAATATGTATATATGCATAATAAATATCCACATTTGTAAAATATGTTGAATAAATAGATATTGTTTTAATTGCTAACTTCAATTTTTTACAAATTAATTGAGTTTATGTGGTGATATCACTTGTCAGTTACGTGATTAAGTGATTTGTGATGTGATTTTAGATTTGGGTATTAGATGCTAACTTATGAAGGCATTTTTTAAGAAACAATCAAAATTAGAAGCGATTTGTGATGTGATTTTAGATTTGGGTATTAGATGCTAACTTATGAAGGCATTTTTTAAGAAACAATCAAAATTAGAAGCGAGCCATAGAAAAACTTTAATGGAAGATTGTGTTGAAAGGATTTTACCTATCTTCCTGTAGACCCAGGCCCACCACACCGTATTTTAGATTATATCCCAATAGTAGAGATCAAGTTTGTAGGACTAATTTATTGAAAGGTTTTTGCCAACCTCGCAATCACAATTTTCCAAAATGATAATTTGGACGATCTTTAAGAAGATTTAATCTTTCTTGGTTTGATGAGTTTGGTGGTTGGTTGAAATATAGCATTGCAAAACATGTAGCATATTGTCTTTGTTGTTATCTTTTTAAACTCGAGATAGGAGACCAAGCAGGTGGTGATTGTTTTATTGCTAAGGGGTTTACAAATTGGAAGAAGAAAGAAATGTTTCATTTCATGTAGGGGTGCTAATATTGCTCATTACCAAGCTTGATAAAATGTCAAGATTTGTTGAATGAGAAGCAATATATTAAAACAATTTTCTCGAAACTATCTGATGAAGCTAAAAAAGATTATCGAATTCGATTGGCTGCATCAATTGATTGCATTAGATATCTTTTATGACAAGGGCTTCCATTTCGTGGGCATGATGAATCCTGACATTCAAGTAACCAAGGAAACTTTCTTGAACTTTTGAAATTCCTTACTAGTGCTATGTTACTTAAAAAAACAATTGAAGAATTATTTTTAACGCACGACTTGAGCATATCTAGATTGCAGGAGTAAGGTTATGATCGACCTAGCAATATGCAATGGGAGTTCAATGGACTAAAAACACTTATTTTGCTAGAGAATAAGTGTTCATATTATGTTCATTGATTTACTCATCAACTTCAATTTGTTCATGTTGTAGTAGCAAATAATCGTATTTATAATGGCCTCTTTTATTTGGTTTCAAATATTGTTAATGTTGTTGGAACTTCATGCAAGCGTCGAGATATTCTTCGAGAGAAACATGCTGTCAAATTTATCGAAACTCTAAGTAATAATGAGATTACAAGTGGGCAAAGGCCTCAATCAAGAGACTACTCTCATTCGTGCAAGTGATACACGTTTGGGATCACATTATGAGACTTTGGTTATTCTGATTAGCATATTCTCTGATGTGATTGATGTGCTTGATGTCATAGTAGATGATGGATCCAATTCAGAACAAAAAGTAGAAGTATTTCGTTTATTGGAGTCAATGCAATATTTTGAATTTGTGTTCAATCTACATTTGATGAGAGCTATTTTGAGAATTACAAATGATTTGTTCCAAACTTTACAAAAAAAATCAAGATATTGTAAATGCCATTAAATTGGTTCAAACCTCTAAGCAATGACTTTAAATGTTGAGGAATATGGATGGAGTTCTTTGCTAGTTGAAGTTTCCTCTTTTTGTGAGAAACATCAAATTGATATGCCTAACATGGATGGACCATATGTTACTCGAGAAAGATCAAGGCATAGAACTGAACAAATGACAAACTCTCATCACTATCGCATCGAGGTATTCTATACTGTCGTTGATAAATAATTGTTTTAATTAGGTGAATGCGGAATTGCTTCTTTGTATTGCATGTCTAAATGCACTTGATTCATTTGCAGCTTTTGATAAGGAGAAATTGATTCATTTTGCCAAATTTTATTCAGAAGATTTTTCAGAAGTGATAAGTTGTGTCACGACCCATTTTAAATATAACTTCTGTGACCGGCCAGTGAGTCAAAACGCATTAAAGGCCTATTTATTTTTCCTTAACATTCTTTCCTTATTCTGAGTTGACTACTGAAAGAAAATAAGACTTATTTAAATATATCCAAATGCAAAAATAGATTTATTAAAACATTTTCAACTGATATTTATCCCAACATAAATTTTCAGAGCATTTATCTATGAAAACGATGTTCCAAATAAGAATTTTATTCTAAAATAGAAGAAAAACAAATGGCAATTACAAGAAACGAGAAAAAAAAGACTTGAACTTCTTGTTCCTCCAAAAACTAAATTCTTTCATGATATCTGAATTATTAATTATGACACAGTGTTAAAATAATATGTATTAAACGGTTTGCCATAATTTGGTATGGAGTGACCCCACATTTAATACAGTGAACATGATCATTCCTTAAGTCACCTGATCATGACCCCACCTTTATTGCCTCGCCTCGCTGGTACGTTTAACGTCCCCCAGCGGCCAAAACGCTGCTTAACCAATTATTCTCTCAATCATTCATTCATCATTTTATTCATTTATTCATTATTTTCAATATTCACGTGAAATAAAAACTAATCCAGATATCAGAACTTACCTGAACTAGCAGAAATTAATTGTGATTATTCAAAACTCCAAATCTAAATAGAAAGTACAGAACAATATTTTAGTTATTCAATTTTTTTACTCTTTAATTTTGACATTGAAACTATATTATTATTTCTTTAATAAAGTTATATATGTAATATAGTATATTTATAATTATAAGATTCTAATTTAAATAATTGCTACAAAATTTATTTCTTTAAATTTATTTGTTTTGAAAATATTTTTTTTAGATTTAATTTTAATTTAAAGAAAAATCTTACAGTTTAACTTATTTAAATTTTAACTCGAAGTCCATAAAATATATTTATATATTTATTTTCTTTTTAACTTAAATCATTTTATTAAACTCTAAAATTTTATAAATTTATATTTTGTAAAATCTTTTATTTAATTTATCTTAAATTTTAATTTGGCAAAATTTCGTTTGTTTCTCTTAAAATTTTTGAATATAAATAATTTCATTTCAAAAATCTTGTTAACAAAATCTTATAAAGTTTAATCATTATACTTTATTTTTAAAATCCCATTTAAATCACTATTTTATTAATTGTTGTGACAAAATAATATCTTTATTACCCATTTTTTTTCTTTTTAAAAAAATAATAATATTATTTTGTTATGTTAAAGACAACTAATTAAATTTGTTTGTAAAATATTCATTTCCAATGAATTTTTAACCATTATCGTTCTTTTAAAATTATTATTATTTTTAGTTTAAAATCTGGTTTTCATAATAAAACCTTTTAACTTTTAAAACTTTTAGTATAAGTTATTTTTTTCTTTATAACAACTAATTAAACTCAATATTATTATTATTATTATTATTACTACAAGGTAACAACTTAATAATAAATCGGTTTATAAAATAGTAACCAAATAAAACATAACCCAAACAGCAACAATAAACCCAAATAATTACCCAACCAAACAAAGCCTAAGGGAGGCTAACCAAACCCAAACAGAACCCACACTCGTGAACCAAACAGAAATCAAAAACCCAAACTGCGATTGAATTCCAAAACCAGGGGTTTTGGGGTCCACCAGAGGTGCCGACAGCGCCGACAGAGGTCGCCGGTGGCCTCTGGTGGTAGCGGGAGAGTTCGAGTAGATGGAGAGGGAGAGGGAGAGAGAGAGAGAGAGACCGGGAAAAGAGAGACGCGAACCGGAGATGGGCGAAAAGGTGGACAACGGCGTCGGTGTTGTCATCGGCGTCTGGGGTGGCGTCGGCGGTAGTCGGCGACGGTGGTGGCTGAAGGAGGTGCTGGGGCTGAGCTTTGGTTTTCCGGTACTCACTTTCTCTCTCTCTCTGTTTTTTTTCTCTTCCTTGCACAAAAAACCCCATAACCCTCTGATATATATACACACACCACACGCTTTAGCCTTAATGATCCTAACCCTATTTTTGGTTACAAATCAAAATCTTCCATAAAAAATCTCCTTTCAACGCCATTACATAAATAATTAGTTTCCTTCCTTAAAAATCTTTAGTCAGCTGATACAATTCTGTATATATACATAAATATTAGTATTATTTATTATTTTAATTTAACATTATTTTTAATTTATTTTTATTTTTATTTATTTATTTATTTTATTTTTTTATTTGTTTCGGGATATTACAAGTTGATTCGTTTTGCCAAATTTTATTCAAAAGATTTTTCAAAATTGGAGATATTCGCAATTTCTGATCAACTTGAGAATTTCATCATAGTGTACGCCTTAGTATTGAGTTTTCCTGTTTAAAAAGAATAAGAAAACCCTTCCTTCGATGATGGTAGAGACTAGAAAAGATAAAAGATACTCATTGGTTTACAGACTTGTAACGTTAGCCTTGATTCTACCGTTTGCGATAACTACAGTAGAAATGGCATTTTCTGCAATGAAAACTGACTTCGCAATCGGATGAGTGATTAATGGATGCATGATAGTTTGCTTGTATATATTGAGATATACATATTTTGTAGCATTACAAATGAATCTATCATTTTCAGAATATGAAAAGTTGTAGGTTAGTTGTACATTAATTTAAATATTATCAATATATTTTGATTTTTTGAGTAGCACTTCATTATACTATGTATGGTTTTAAATATTTGCTATCTCTTAACATTATTCCTGGCATTGCCCTTGCAAGTGACCACCTTTAAAACTAAATATCTTTCACTTCTTAAAATCGTTTTGCCAAAATAAATACATGTAATTAATCCTCACATGTATTAAACATTGTATATTCTCCAAACAATTCTAGAAAATAAATTGTGGAACCCACTTTTAATTTGCCTATAAAATAGCAAAACATTAAATCTTTTCCCAACAAGTTCAATAAGGGATGGATTGAGTGCTCTATACAATTGGAGCGGATGAGTCTAGACAACATATATATATGGCAAATTATAATATACTTCTAGAATATTAAGTAGACAATGTCACAGTACTTTTGATAGAGTAAAAATATTTAACTTATATTAAGTAGATCACCATTTTGTCTCACCTACTTAATAAAAGTAAGTCAATATTAACCTACTAAATTTTTTTTTTGCTATATTCATAGATGAAAGCACAACGTAGACAATGTCTTAATAGTATTTTGAGTTAGAAAATAACTTCTAGTTCTAACATCAATAAAAATAATTTAATTAAAATTAAGGCATGGATTCTCGAATCAAGGATGTAGTTAACCTGATGTCTAAGGCCTATTTCATGTTTGACCCAGTCCTCCATTCTTCAAATCTTTCACACAAAAATATATAGGCCCTGTTTGGGAAAATGTGGCTTATTGGCTTATTTTTGCTTACTCTCTTTCTCCCCCTCCCCCGCCCCTCTCTCTCTCTCTCTCTCTCTCTCTCTCTCTTTGGGTTACAAATGTTGAACTAATTTATCTTGTATCACAACTAGCAACTACATTTCTTTATAAGCACTTTAAATATAATTTAATTATAAAACTAATTTTAAATAATTAATAATTTTTAAATTGTTGAGAGAGATTTTAAATATTTTTATTAGGCTCACTCTTATTTTAAACAAAAAATAATAAAAAAGACAGATAAATTGAAAAATATACAAAACCAACTATATCTTTTTAGATAGCATATGCACATAACCATTTTTTATGGGATATAAATAGAAACAGTGAGTTTGAAATATTAAGAGGAAAAAAAAGTGGGTTAAAAATGAATAGAGGGAGAATAATTTTAAATGGGCTAAATTACATATAGACTCTTTGTATTCATTTGAAATAACACCGTCTTCTCTTTTAATCTCTAAAATACCACTGCACTCCCTTAATTTATAAAATAAGTAACTTTTCTCCTTTCGTTAGTCAAATGTGAGTTAACCTAATAGAAAACATGATATCTTCAAAAAAATTAATTACAAATGACAATTTTGCCCGTATTATCCGTCATCTTCCATCTTCTACATTAAACAACCTCCACCCCCACTGGAGCCATCACTACTACTAGATTTGCAACCGTAGTCAACCACCACCACCAACCCACCTTTATCAACTACGACCACCAAACCCATGTTCTCCCCACCCTCTGCTCACTCAATGCAAATACATCTCTGATGTTGATAAAAACCCCGTAAATCCTCTAGCACACACACAAACACAGAGAGAACTCATATCAAGATGTCAACCACAATGAGATGAAAAAAAGAAATCCATCATTCCTCACTCACGAACACGAAGCATCTACTTTCCAAACATTCACCTGTCCCCACAATTCAAGGAAATAAACTACTTCTAACTGTAAAAGTAATACTCGGTGAAACTGAACTGTTGAAATATCCATTTAGAAATATATAAATTGGATTTTGTAAACTTCATTCGTGATGGGGGCGGCGGCACTGGTGTGCGCGTGATGGTGGCGGAGGGGGCGGCGGCACTAGTGTGTGTGGTGGTGTTGGGGTTTGGGATGGTGATGAAGTGAGGGTTGTTATGGATCGGAGAGGTTCACAAAACACAAGCACACTCACACGAACACAAGAAACACCAAGAATTATGTGGTTCGGCTAAGCTTAGCCTACGTCCACAGAGCGAGAGAAATTTCACTAGCTCGAAATAGAAATTACAAAGCTCTCAGCTCACAACCTCTCTCTGAGGGATCTCACTAATTTCACTCTTTGATCTTCACTCACACTAATCAAGCGCACACACACACAAAGCATTTATAGAAGAGGAGAGGGGGACAAGAGAATCAAGATTTGTTGCGAAATCTTGACAAATCAAAGAGAAATCTCAGCTGTTTTTCTTGAGAATATTTCTTTTTCAACAATTTCTGCTTCTCTGCCATCACATGGATGGCTCAACAAATCACCTCCTTCAAACATGTGGTGGCAAATTGGTGTCTGCTCTGCTGTCAACTCGCCCTATACTCTAGGCGACTACATCCCTTGGAGAGAGTGCCCGCACCCCCTTGCTGGGGTGCCCAATAGTGATCATCTTCTCGATAGTTGTAGTAGATCTAGGAGACCCACTGAATCTGAGCATAGCTCTAACTTCTCTGAAGTCATTGTTTTTGTCAACATGTTTGTCGAGTTTTTGCTGCCAAGAATCTTCTCAACGTCTAACACTCTTTCATCTAGAAGAGTTCTGATGAAGTGATAGCGGAGTCCAATATGCTTGGTTTTTTAGTGGAATGCTGAATTCTTCGCCAAGTGTATGGCGCTCTGACTGTTACGATGCAAGACACTCTTCACCTGCTTGAAACCCAACTCTGTCAACAAACCTTGTAGCCAAATCATCTCTTTGCTGGCTTTTGTCATGGCTACATATTCTGCCTCTGTAGTGGATAATGCAATGATCTTCTGTATCTGTGATACACAACTGACGGCAGTAGCACCTACTGTAAAGACATATCCAGTAGTGCTTCTTCGGTGATCTATATCGCCGACAAAGTCTGCATCTACATTTCCTTGCAAAATTAGATTACTTTTGCCAAAACATAAACATTTGTTAATTGTACCTCGGAGATATCTCAATATCCATTTGATCGCTTCCCAATGAGCTTTTCCTGGATTTTCCATGAATCTGCTAACAGTTCCTACTGTATGACCAATATCTGGTCTCGTGTAAACCATGGCGTACATTAAACTTCCTACAGCTGAGGCGTATGGGATACTGGTCATTTCTTTCTTCTCTTCCTCTGACTCTGGAGACTGAGTCTTTGATAATTTGAAATGGCCGGCTAATGGTGTGCTAACTGCTTTAGCATCACTCATGTTGAATCTTTTGAGAATTCGTCTAATGTACTCGGCCTGAGACAACTGCAAGGTTCCCTTCTTTCTGTCTCTAGTGATTTCCATCCCAAGCATCTGCTTTGTAAGGTTCCCTTCTTTCTGTCTCTAGTGATTTTCATCCCAAGCATCTGCTTTGTTGGACCCAAGTCTTTCATCTCAAATTCAGTGGACAACTACTTTTTTAATTTTCTTATCTCGTCCATATTTGGTCCTACAACTAGCATGTCATCAACATAAAGCAAAAGAATTATGTAACTTGATTTATATCTCTTGAAATAGCAACAATGATCAGCGTTGCTTTTCTAATAGCCATTCCTTTGCATGAAGCCATCGAATTTTCTTGTACCACTGTCTTGGAGCCTATTTTAGTCCATACAGACTCTTATTCAATCTGCAAACCAGCTTTTTTTTTTCTTTTTTCTACAAAGCCTTCAGGTTGGTACATGTATATCTCTTTCTCCAGATCACCATGGAGGAAAGCAGTTTTTACATCTAACTGCTCGAGGCGTAAATTTTCTGCTGCGACAATACTCAACACTGATCGAATGGTAGTGTGTTTCACAACTGGTGAGAAATTTTTTGAGTAATCAATGCCTTCTATTTGCTGGAAGCCTTTGACCACAAGTCGTGCTTTATATCTTCTCGAACCATCATGCTCTTCTTTTATACGGTACACCCATTTGTTTTGAAGAGCTTCTTTTCCCTTGGATAACTTAGCTAGCTCCCAAGTTTTGTTGGCGGTAAGGGACTTCATTTCATCTTTCATAGCAAGTTCCCACTTGCTAGCATCTTCTACCTCGCATGCTTCCTCATAGCATTCGGGTTCACCTGCATCAGTTAGTAATAAGTAATCCATATACCTCCTGTTTGGTACATGTGGTCGAGAGGACCTCCTTAGTACAGGTTTTGGAGGTGGAGTTGGAGACTGTAGTGCATCTGTGTGAGTCTCTGTGATAGGCTCCTCAGCTGGAGAACCCTGATCTATCTGCTAAGTCACATTGTTGTCTGTAGGATCATCCAACTCTGCATACACTGGGTCATTCTATGCTGAATTTCTTGCGGGTGTTGGGTCTTTGTACATCACCTTTTCATTGAACACGACGTCTCTACTTCTGATAATTTTCTTGTTTTGGGTATCTCAAAAGCGATAGCCAAACTCATCTTCTCGGTATCCAATGAAAGTGCATGTATGTGATTTAGGGTCTAGCTTGCTTCTGACCTGATCACTGATGTGAACATATGCAACACAACCAAAGACTTTTAAATGTGCAAGTTTTATATTTTTACCTCTCCATACCTCTTCTGGTAATTTGAAGTCTAATGGGGCTGATGGACTTCGGTTAATCAAGTACGCTGCTGTACTGACTGCTTCAACCCAAAATTGGTTTGGAAGGCCTGCCTGCAATCGCATGCTTCTGGCTCTTTCAGTCAATGTTATGTTCATCCGTTCTGCTATTCCGTTGTGTTGGGGTGTACCTGGCACGATTCTCTCAAGTCTGATACCATGCTCATAGCAGAAGTTTTTGAATTCTCTACCTTCGTACTCTCCACCATTGTCGGATCTCATCATTTTGATTTTCAGCCCTGTCTCATTTTCTACCATGGCTTTCCACATCCTGAAAGCAACAAATACATCAAATTTTTGTTTCAGGAAGTAAACCCATACCTTTCGAGAATGGTCGTCAATGAAGGTGACGAAATATGACTTTTCGCCAATAGATGGGACTGTGCTCGTCCTCAGACATTTATGTGAACTAACTTGAGTCTTTCTTTCTTCGAAGTTCTACTGATCGTCTGGAAGCTAACTCTTTTCTGCTTGCCGATGATGCAACTTTCACACAAGTCTAGTTGAACTGACTGTAGATCTAGTAGCTTTCCATTCTGTTGCATGATCTTTAGTTCCTTTTCACTTATATGACCGAGTCTCTGGTGCCATAGGTTGGAACCATCGTTGCTTGCTGCAGTTGCAATTGACTCGCAGGTGTTTGTTGTCATGTAGGGAGTACCGCTCTTCTTGCCATGCATGATCGTCATTGCGTCTTTAGAAATTTTCCAACGGTCTCCATCGAATGTTGTAGTGTAACCTTCACTTGCTAACTATCCCACAGAGATTAAATTATTCCTCAAGTCTGGAATGTGTCTAACCTCTGTCAATCTCCATGTTGTACCATTCATCTTGACCTGTACCTCACATTTTTTTGTAATGTCACAGCATTTTTCATTACTAAGGTAAACTTTGCCAAGTTTTCCAGGTACATACCTATCAAGTATTTCCTTTTGTCCAGTGGCATGAAATAAGGCTCCTGCGTCTAACACCCAAGACTCTGCCTTGCTCTCCAAGGAGCAAATCAGTACATCTTCTCCCGAGGTAGATGCGACATTTGCATCGTCCTTTTTTGGCTCTTTCTTTAAGGATCTGTATTGGTTTTTGTAGTGTCCAATCTTTCCACAATGCCAACACTCGATCTTTTTCTGATTTTGGGAGTTATTGGAATTTCTTGGATTTCTAGATTTGGACCTTCTGCTTCTTGATCTTCCGCGGTTCTTTGCTCCGCTTCGGTTTGAATTTCTCCCTCTTCTTTCAACATTTAAAGCCGATCCCGAGGTAGTAGTAGTTTGTGACTGCATTCTGATCCCCTCTGTCAAAATCATAATGACGACTTTGTCGAGCTGTAGCTTTAATTTTCCTACAGAGCTGCTGACGCAGTGACTGTACCTTTCCAACTCTCGGGTAACTGACCGAGAATTAGCAAGGCTCTAATCTCATCATTAAAAGTGATATCAACTGAATCAAGTTGATCTTTTACTTCGTTGAATTCATTTAGGTGTTTGCTAAAACTACCTCCTTCAGTCATTTTCATATTAAACAACTTTTTAATCAGATATACCTTATTAGCTGCAGAGGGCTGTTCATACATACTTGAGAGAGCCTCCATAAGAGATGCCGTTGTTTTCTCGTTCTTGATGTTGAACGCCACAGATTTGGACAGAGAAAGCCTTATAGTGGTGAGAGATTTCCGGTCAAGTACTTCCCACTCGGTGTCTTTCATATCTGCAGATTTTTCTTTCAGTGGTAAATAAATATTCTTTTGAAATAGATAGACCTCCACTTGCATGCGCCAAAATCCGAAGTTTGACCTGTCAAACTTCTCAATCTTCGAAGAGTCCTCATTAGCCATAATAAATCACCAATTTAAAAGCTGAAATTGGTGAAATAGACCACACCAATGCGTTCGGAATGGTCGAAATAATCAGAAACGACTCTTGAATTAGTCAAATCGAACTTGAAATGACCAAAATAACCCTCCCAAGAAAAATTAGGCCTAATGCTGACGTGGCACTGACGCAGCTGCTGGCTGGACAACAGTGATGACGTGACTGATAGCGTGGCAAAAAGTGGGTCCACTGCTGACGTGGCTAGTGGTATGGCGCTGACTGGGTGTTGATGTGGCGCTGACTGGGTGTTGATGTGGCGCCTAGGTGGTTGGTGATATGGCAGTGGGTTGTCTTCTCTGTTTTGCTGAAGGAGAAACCAAAGGAAAGGCTCTGTTTGGTTGTCTTAAATTTCAGAACACTTTAAACGGAGTTAGAGGGCTCGTTTCAATTCCGGTTTCAACGTATAATATATCGTCTGAATCGTCTCGACGAGATCTATGCACCGGTATAATCAAACGGTGGTTTCGAAGAACTTTATTTCTGGGCAAATCTGAAATTTTAGACAAAATCTCTCCAAATGCTCTGATACCAGTTGTTATGGGTCGGAGAGGTTCACAAAACACAAGCACACTCACACTCACACTCACACAAGAAACACTAAGAATTACGTGGTTCGACTAAGCTTAGCTTACGTCCACGGAGCAAGAGAAATTTCACTAATTCGAAACAGAAATTACAAAGCTCTCAGCTCACAACCTCTCTCTGAGGGATCTCACTAATTTCACTATTTGATCTTCACTCACACTAATCAAGCACACACGCACACAAAGCATTTATAGAAGAGGAGAGGGGGACAAGAGAATCAAGATTTGTTGCCAAATCTTGACAAATCAAAGAGAAATCTCAGCACCGAGATTTGTAGTTGCAAATCTCAGCTGTTTGTCTTGAGAATCTTTCTTTGTCAACAATTTTTGCTTCTTTGCCATCACATGGATGGCTCAACAAGGGTTTGGCATGTAGGCTAGGGTATGGAGTGATGAGGGGGTGCGTAGGTAGGGTCCAGTAGCACACGAGGGTAGCGCGCGCTGGTGGCGAAGGGGGCGACAACGCTGGTAGTGAAGGGGCTCTTCTCACTCACCCTTGTCCTCGCCCCGCTCCATCTCCCTTCGCTCTCATCTGTAACTAAGAACTTGGAACCAAGCTCGTTAATGGCGTCTTATATTCGAAGCCATAATAACAGATACCGTTCAGATTTACAGTTGTAAGTACTTTTAAGCCCTTCTTTGAGCATTTGAGTATTTTTTATCTGAGCTAATCGACAATGGCGTACTTGTTCCCAGAGGTGTTGAAACCCGTTTTCTCGTTCATACAATTCGATAAAGATCGGGATGCGAATTTTTTGGTGTGCAAGTCGTGGTACGAGATCAAGTGGTGGTGCAAGCGCTAGATTTGTGGGAAATTGCTATGCTGTGAGCCTTTGGATCATGATCAGATAGTTCTCGGAGGTCAAATCTATAGAGTTCGAGTTTTTGGTGTCGAATTTTTGGGTATTTCTGATCTCAAGTTGTAATCTCTACAGTTTTAGTGAATTTTCTCTCACCCATGAATGTAGGCAGGTTGTGTTGAACTATAAATTTTTTTTTGCTTTTCTCTTTGGTGTATGCATTATTGTGCTTCCGTTTGTGTTTTAGGATTAACAACAAAAATTTCAACAAGTGGTATCAAAGCCATGTTGACGATTCAAAGGCGTGGTGGGTGATCAGAACGATATGGTAATTTTTTAATTCATTCGATATAGATTTAAAATATTTTTTTGCACATAGAGAAAAAAAAGAATCCATACTATTGCTACTTGTTGCAGCTGGATGCTAACACAGTCGTCAAAACAATATTGATTGATGCAGTTAGCATCTACGATACTTGATTACAAAGGGAAAAAATATGAGATTTCTTTTCATGCTAATTGAGACAATATCAAAAGTTATCAAAAGCTTCACAGGGCAACAAGAATGACGAACACTCACCATCAATGAAGCACATATACAGATACATGATATAACGATATGGTAAAATTGAAAAAAATAGGATACGGATACGACTAAGATACGCTTGTAAATTTTATATATATTAATATGTATTTATATTTAGTATTATATTTAATCTAAACATTTATAATTTCAGCAATCAACAATGAGCAATCATAACAATAATTTGATAATTCAGCAATTAACAATTATGGCAACAATATAAATTTTATTTATAATTTTAGTTAACAATTAATCAATTATGCATTACAAACTATTAGCTAATAGTATAATCATGGTGCTACAATTAAACAATTAGTAGCAGTAATTAGCTAGCAAATATGCATCAGCATTACTAATTTACTTAGCGTAACAGGCTATTGGCTAATACTAGTAGCACTGAGCACGTTATTCTCAGTTGAGAGAGAGAGAGAAGAAATAATCAAAGAACTGAGAAACGACTAGCGAGAAGAATGGCGCGGCGACAGCGTCGGCCAACAAGAGATGAGAAGAACAGAGAAGAAGAAACGAAGCGAGAATGAAGTAGTCGATTGACGTTTAGAGCTTCAATCAACTATGGTTCTGGTTCTAGGGATTGCTCGATCACGGCTGAGCTAGGGCACGATCGGACACTGAACTTCAACCCTTCAATCCAATACAGCTTCAATGTTGACTACTAGGGTTAGATCGAACACTACTAGGGCTGGATTGGGCACCACTTGACTCGATTGAGAATTGAAATTGAAGTCTTCCTTTAGGGTTTCACAGCCCTCGGCTATTTTAGTATTGCTCTTGGCTCTTACTTTGCAATTTTATCTTTTATGATGATGTGAAGTTAAAACGCCATCTTCTGATCTCTACCTTTAGGGTTTCATTGAGTGGTCTTTTGAGATTCTTTTTTTTTTTCATCCCGACGTATCCCGAACATATCCATGCGTATCCCGCCGTATCTCAAACGTATCCAAAACAGAAAAATTAAAAAATAATTTTTGGATACTTTCTAGCCGTATCTGACATGTATCTCGGTGTATTGGGCGCGTATCGGTATCCGATACGTATCCAATACGCGTACGATACCATTTTTGAAGTATCCGTACTTCATAGCTCACCATAATGGATTGGGCTTGGAGTAAAAGGGTAGAATTCAATGTGCGTGTATACAAGATATCTACAATGCAAAAGTTTTCTATTAAATTGCAGTATGTGTAATAGAAAGATTCAAGACGAAGTTGTTTTTTAAGGTTTTCAGGCACTGCAGATTCATCGGTACAATCAGATTTTTCAGATTCTTAATGGTTAAATGAGAATGGACAAATTTGGCATAAAGTGGGATTGATCAAGAGTGATAGGGTTTGATCGCAGGTGATCAAGGGAGATCGAAAGCATTCTAGTTCAATCAATGGCGAAAGGCTAATGATCAATGAATGCAATTGGAATTTTAATTGTAAGTGGAGTCAAGTTAGACGGCAATTTCCTGATTCGACAGGTGATTGGCAGCTAATACAGCTCGACGAATAGGTAGAGTGATGATGGACACTTTGATGATTAGGTGTCATACATCTCACTATAGAGGTGTGGCCTATACTGGTTCGTGTGTGGCCTATACTGGTTCGTGTGTGGCAGATTGTTGACAAAGACAATATTGACATCGACATCGGCACTGATTATCTTCAGGGTGATTTGTAGAATTCAAGTTAAGGTAGACATTATTAGGTGTGTGTGGGACCTATATAATTTTGGTTTCATTGCGGGTGATCAAGGGCGATCGAAAGCAATCTGGTTGTCTTCTGCAAACCATATTGGTTTGTGCATAGCAAATTGATGACAAAGACATAATTGATATAGACACCAGCACTGGTTACCTTTAAGGTGGTTTGCAGATTTCAAGTTAAGGTAGATATTGTTAGGTGTGCATCTTATATTTTGCAAACTCATATAATTATGGTTTGATTACGGGTGATCAAGGGCAATCGAAAGTAATCCAATTCAATTAATAGCGAAAGACTAATCATCAATGAATGCAACTGGAATTTTAATTGTAGGTGAAGTCAAATTAGACAGCAATTTCTAATTTGACAGATGATTGAAAACTAATAAATCTCAACGAATAGGTAGAGTGACGGTGGACACCTTGACGAATATGTGTCGGGAATCTCGGTATAGAGGTGTGGACCATGCTAGTTCTATGTGGCGGATTAATGACAGACAAAATTAACGTCGACACCGATATTGGTTATGTTTAGAGTGGTTTGAAGAATTCAAGTCAAGGTAAAGATTGCTAGGTGTGCGTTACTTATATTCTGCGGACCTATATGATTATGTTTTGATCTATATGTATTTGGGTAGAGATAGAGTTATAAGTCTACTGGGAACTTAATGCGATATAAGGTTATATAATTATATGAAAGTTAGGGTTTTTAGGATTTGTTTGTAAATATAGATCTTATAATTTTAGTTGTTGTGTGCAGTGTAGATTAAAGGGGTACAGATGTAGAGAGAGGCATAAAAATACCAGAGGCGTCAGGGTGACCCTTGAGCGAAAAAACTTTCTGCTTCAAGGCTCGAATTTTGGGTATCGGAATTTTGGGTATTTTGGTCTCAAGTTGTAATCTGTACGGTTATATATGGATTATTATTTTTATCTGTGGATATAAGCAGGTTGTATCGAACCACATTATGTTTTTTTAATTTTCTTTTTGGCATGTGCATAGTTGTACTTTCGTTTGTATTTGGGAATTGATGACTAAAATCTCAACAACCTATATACAAAAATTTAAATAGAAAAAAATGTGAATATATTTTACTTTTACCAAAAATGTCCTATTAAATTCATCTTATCCGTCTATTGAGGAGGTGGAGGGCGGGACAAGATGCTTTCTATACTACTACCGGTGCTTTAGTAACTGCCTCCGCTTTTGTTTCGTTCCAATCTGTGCTCAAGCTTCTTAAATTGAGAATCATTCTTTCCATACGAGGTAAATACACACTTGTTCTATAGTACTTACGATGCATGCATGTTTTGCAAATGATCATATATGAATTGATGGATTAAATGGTGTTGATTCGTTTTGATTCAGCGTAGTGGAGAGTCGTTTCGAAGATGCATAATGGACTATACGAGAAACACCATTGGCATTTCAAACAAGTCTATAACTGCTCCCATTGACATTTCTAACAACTTGCATCCTCAATTCTTTAGTCAACATTTGATATCCTGGTTGGTTAGTTGGGTTATTTTTCGTCAGCGAAGCAAAAAAGTTCGATTGAATAGCTCCCACTGTTGGTCAGGAAACTAATTGTCATTTTTGTGTTGCCAACAACTCTCTCAAGTGAATACCAATTCCATTCTCACAAAGAAACAGCAGGCATTTTCATTCCCAAAACAAAAGGCTGCAGTACACTGATGCAGAGCCAAAACGAAAGATTTAGGGTTCATGCCTCCTTACGGCTGGTGGCGGTGATGGAGGAAAAGGGACATTACCGGCTGGGAAGCGATTGAGGATGGAAACAAATTAGCATGGGGCCAGGTTCAGAGCTGCGTACAGAACACAATCTTCTCCACATCGGTTTTGACTGCTAAGCTAAGGTTTTGGTTTGATCTCAGGTAGCCTTTGAACATGTATTTCGGATATTCCTTCCCATTGCCCAGTACTCCTTTTGCTCTTTTACAGGGCATGAGATGCTACACAGAAAATTGAGGGAAAATTAAAGAAACCCAGGAGTTTGGCAGTTGATCAGGGTGCACCCATTACGGACTAGTCCGCTTGAAGCCTATCTGCTTCTCTCCCGCTATTATGAAGCCTCACAGCTTATAGAATCATAGTTCGCCTGCACGCTTAAACTCGCCTTTATCCTCGCCAACAGGTAAACATTTCAAGCATATAGACATATATAGGTGCATGCAAACGCGCACAACTATACATATATGTCTATATTATGAAAGGGAAAAAACTTATAACACGTAAATACAACCACAAAAATCACAAAAATTGCATCCTGAACATTCCATATGAATCGTACAGATGGTCAGGATACTTTTTATGTGTTGATCTGTGGTTGGTTTCTATGTACGTATTATTACTGCTGCAAAACAAATCCAAATCCATGTTTGTGCGTGTTTGAAGAATTGCCAACATGGAACTTGGATGATGATGTTACATTGTCCAAGTTATGGACTTTCTATTTTGATTGTGCATCCTTGCGAAGAACTGTTAAAATAGATGGGCAAATATGCTATTTTTTTTATAGTTGGATTGAAGATACTTTAACTATCCTCTTTCTTCTCTTATTAGGGATGTTGGATTTTTTAATGAAAAGGGTGAAAGAAGTTGAAAATGAAATGATGGAAGTCTTTTTTTTTTTTTGATTTTGTTTTATTTGGTGTGGGATACTGAGAAAGAAAATGAGTACACATTTCTTTTTGCTTTAGTTACTCAGAAAAATAGACAGGCACAAGTAATTTCGTATCCCTTTTCTTTTTCCTTTCCACCATCAAATCCGAGATCAACTCTGCATCTTGATTAAAGAAAACTTTCTTAGCAATGCAGCTGTATCTGACAAATGCCATGTAACAAAGCTGGCCTGTTAAACTACTAATAGGCATAAGAAATGTAACAAGAAGATCAAAGAGTTGCTTTGATGAAAACATTTTTTAATAGGCCATCCTTTCTAATATTGGTTTGTTGGAACTTTTCAAGTTACGAATCTTTTCTATCATTGGAAAACAGAAAAAAAAAGAAAAAAAAAACTTGGGATAAAAACACAACGGGAACTCAGTTACAGTTCTAAACTCAATTAATAAGATGCCATTGTAGTTTGTTTATATGTTGAGTGCCTTACTGCCTTGTGTGTATTGAATTGTATCTTCTTTTTAGTAAAAGATGGGGAAAAAAGTCCTGAATGTATGCTTGACACCTTGCATTAGAGAAAAATTTCCCACATAATATGAAATAGAAATTTTAGCAGCCAAATCAATCTACAAGTTAGACTGTCCCACTAGAATTGGGCATGGAACTTCACAGCTAAGTCTTAGAAATTTAAGCAGCCAAATCAATCTACAAGTTATACTGTCCCACTAGAATTGGGCATGGAACTTTACAGCTAAGTCTTATGATTTCTTAGGTAAAAAATAATAATTATATATAATACTATTTATAATACAAAAGAAAGGTTGCATTCTATGCACAAGGCTATCTTTTATAGCACGTTCTGGAAGAGGTAGGTGATACTAGGTAGGCAGCGTTACCTTAACTTTTTATGACTTATTAAAAATCTGAGTTCAGCATTTGAAATTATAAGTCAAAAGCTGTCCTTGCAGGTTTGTGGGATGAAACTAGCTCTCTGTATTATCCTGCCTCCATTGTGTTCTTCATATTACTTAACCCAATATTTTATTTTAAAAGTACACTTAATTTTACAGTTTCTACTTGGGATTGGTTTTCTGGCACGTGTAGTCGATGTCCACTTACTGGTAGCATAGGAAAGTAGTTTATCATTTTTCCAGATCATATATGACATGACATCCTGTTTTTTCAGTTGCAGGCTAATGAACATACTATGGCCAAGGCTTCTAACGCCTCCACACCTCATTCAACTTATTAGGAAGCAGAAAAACCCGTTGATAGCTCTCCAAATCTTCAATGAAGCAAAATCCAAATTCCCCAACTACCGTCACAATGGTCCTGTTTATGCCACCATGATCAACCTGCTTGGAAGCTTAGGCCGAATAGCTGAGATGAAAGAAGTGATTAGCCAGATGAAAGAGGATTCCTGTGAGTGCAGAGATTCGGTGTTTGCAAGTGCAATCAGGAGCTATGCAAAAGCTGGGATGGTGGATGAAGCCATCTCTCTGTTTAGAATCCTTACCCAATTCAATTGTGTAAATTGGACACATTCTTTCAACACCCTTCTGGAAATAATGGTGAAAGAATCTGACCTAGAAACTGCTCATCGCCTTTTCTTACAAAATTCTCATGGTTGGGAAGTGAGGTCTCGGACTCGTTCCTTGAATTTGCTTATAGATGCTCTCTGTCAGATTAATCGTTCTGAACTTGCATTGCAAATTTTCCAGGAAATGAATTATATGTGCTGCTATCCAGATAGAGACACTTATCGGATTCTAATGAAAGCTTTGTGTGAAGATGGGAGGCTCAATGAAGCCACCCATTTGTTGTACTCCATGTTTTGGAGAATCTCTCAGAAAGGCAGTGGTGCGGATATTGGAGTTTACAGAACCCTCTTAGATGCTTTATGTGATCATGGAGAGGTCCAACAAGCTGTGTACATTCTTGACAAGGTTCTAAAGAAAGGCCTTAAGGCTCCTAAGCGGTGCCGCAAACAGCTTAATCTTGACCAGTGCCATAGCAATGCGGACGCGCAAGAGGCTAAGGTTTTCATCCATGAAGCTTTGATAAAAGGTTTGGTACCCAACTCTGATTGTTACAGTGCAATGGCTGTTGATCTTTACAGTGAAGGTAAGATTGGCGAGGCCAACATAGTGCTCTGCGAAATGAATCATAAAGGCTTTAGACCATCACTTGCGATTTATGAAGCTAAGGTGGCTGCTTTGTGCGGGGAAGGTAGGGTTGATGAAGCAATAGAAGTGATTGAAGAGGGGGATATGATGGAGGGGAGTTGTGTTCCCACAACTGGGATATATAATACTGTAATAAAAGGACTGTGTTATGAAAGGAAATCTGGTTTGGCTGTTAAGTACTTGGAGAAGATGGCTAGGCAACAATTAGGTTGCCTTCCTAACAAGGAAACTTATGCCATTTTAGTCGATGGCCTATGTTGTGAGGGTCGGTTTGTGGAAGCCAGCCAGATTCTGGAAGGGATGGTTATTAAATCGTATTGGCCGAGTGTTGCCACGTACAATACGCTTATCCGGGGGCTTTGTGCCGTGGGGAGGCAATACGAAGCGGTTATGTGGTTGGAGGAGATGGTTAGCCAGGGTAAGATACCAGAGTCCTCTGTGTGGGATGCATTACTAACTTCTCTCTGTTTCGACATGGTTGTTAGTGACAGTGGTTTTTTGTCTGCAATGGTTGAGCAACTAAAGATACCTTAATGCCTCCTCTGTAGCCCTAATGATCTTTTCTTATGCCCTATGTTTGGATGTTGTGTTTGTAATTCTTTATGTTGGTATTGAAGTTGGTTCCAGTAGCCAGTGGTAATTTAATCATCCAAAAGAGAGAACTCAAGAAACCCTGACTACGGAGAATGTGGATTGCTATCTATACGTGCACCCATTGAAAGAAAGGGCAGAATGAACGACCGAATATCAAATAGCGATAAAGGCTACTCTATTCAGTAGAGTGCTAAATAAAAATCTTATTTGATAAATAAAAAATACTATGTCAATTTGTAGAGCTTAAGAGTCGTTTCAAATTTACATACAAATTGAGTTTGGAAATTTCACATTTTTATGTTTAAAAAATTGAGTGCTAAAAAAAACAACAAATTCAGGTCAATTAACGACAGCTTCGAATTTTATAATTGCTTAATGTTTTTTATGTGTGCAGTTTAACGAAAAAATTTCGGAGTTGACCTTATTTTTTAAATATTTTTTTTATTTCTTTTTTCTTCACCGCCCTCCCCCATAAAAAATCAAAGAAATAAATATAATTGTACTTTTTTTTGTTTATTTTTTCTTTTCTTTTACAAGTTTTAAATATATTTTAAATTAATACAGTAAGCGGTAACTATGTCATGTATGTAAAATTTCTCATTGTATTAATATTTTTATAAATATTGAGGAATTAGTTTAGGAAATTATAGACGTTCCCTATAGACTTATGGCAATAAGGAGTGTTTTTTTTTTTTTAAAGCAAAGTTTAAAATATCAAACCAATCACAAATATTCAATTCGGAAAATTGTAAATATTTAGTGACAAACACTTATTAATTGCTATTGAGAATTGGTACAAGAAAAGAAAGCAATAGCTCGACATTTGAAAGAGAACATTTCAGGCGTCTTAAGCAATGCCGCAGAAGTTGGTGTTGAGATACTAATAAATGGGCTGTGTGGATTTGGATTTGGATTTGCCCACTTGGGTGGCCCGTGGCCCTTCTTTTCATTTCACCAAAAAGTTGTGAATCGTAATCAAAGCAGCCACCGCCTTGGGCGGTTATTTCCATGTTTCCCTTCTCTTGCTCGCTCTGTTTTCTCCGCCCCATCCTCCTCTTTAATCTCTTCCCCCTCTCACTTCTCTCTCGCTCTCATTTCCTCTCCCAATAAGTGAACTCACTAACACCATTTTTTCGAATCAATCAATCTATCTATTGCGATTCACGCAGAACGACCGCCCCCCTCATTCCCCTGACAACAATGTCCGCCGCTGCAACTAAAATCATCCAACCCCTACCACTCAATTTCAACCTCGGCAATGTTTCCACAAGATCTCCCGACAAAGCCCTTTTCGATCCCTTCAAAACCACCACCGCCTCTTCTTTCCTTGGTTCAACCCACAAACTCCGCCTAAACAAGCCCAATTCAGCTCATGCCCACCGTCGATCCGCCGCCGTCGTTGCCGTCTCGGATTTCGTCAAGGAAAATATGCTCAAATCCTCTACCTCCCTTCCCGATCTGGTAGAAACCATTTCACTGATTTTTAAGTTATTTCATTTTCTATTGGTAAGTTTTTGGGATATTGATGTGTGCATGCGCAGCTGATTACGAAAGAGGAAGGATTGGTGCTGTACGAGGACATGGTTCTGGGCCGATCGTTCGAAGATATGTGCGCCCAGATGTATTACAGAGGCAAAATGTTCGGATTCGTCCATCTTTATAACGGTCAGGAAGCTTTATCTACAGGGTTCATCAAGCTCTTAAAGAATGAGGATTGTGTTGTTAGCACGTATCGCGATCACGTTCACGCATTGAGCAAAGGCGTTCCTGCTCGCGCTGTGATGAGCGAGCTCTTCGGCAAGACCACCGGGTGCTGCCGAGGCCAGGGCGGCTCTATGCACATGTTCTCCAAAGAGCACAACCTCCTCGGTGGGTTTGCATTCATCGGCGAAGGAATTCCGGTCGCAACCGGTGCTGCATTTACCAGTAAGTATAGGAGGGAGGCCTTGAAGGAGGCCGATTGTGATCATGTGACTCTCGCGTTTTTCGGGGACGGGACTTGTAACAATGGACAATTCTTCGAGTGTTTGAACATGGCGGCCTTGTGGAAGTTGCCAATTGTGTTTGTTGTGGAGAACAATTTGTGGGCAATTGGGATGTCCCATTTGAGGGCAACTTCGGATCCGGAAATTTGGAAGAAGGGCCCGGCATTTGGAATGCCTGGAGTTCATGTCGATGGAATGGATGTGTTGAAAGTGAGAGAAGTGGCAAAGGAAGCAATCACAAGGGCTAGGAGAGGAGATGGGCCTACCCTGGTTGAATGCGAGACCTACAGGTTCAGAGGACACTCTTTGGCTGATCCTGATGAACTTCGGGACCCTAGTGAGCATATTCCAACTTCTGCTCCCTTCTTTTGCATATCTGTCTTGGTTCTTGCTCGGTTTGATGATGTTTCTGCCTGCTGCAATTTTTTTTTTGTTGGGGTGCATTGTGATTGAGCCTGTGATTGACTCCGAGATGATGAATCTGTAAAAACCAACACAATCAATTGAACTTTGTAGAATATTGAACTTTCACGACCTTTGGCTGCATAAACCTATCCTCGTTGAAATTCGATATCCTACACAGTACAAAGTTTAATTGACAGGGTTGGTTTATATTGTTCACTGGTTCTTTGATTAGCTAATTAAGAGTATTACCTTAAACGATTGTTTTTTTTAAGAAAAAACTATATAATTCAATCTGGTGGATAACGCTCAATCCATGACTTGCACTATTGAGGTGCAACACTCTTACCATTCAACGGAACCACATTGAGTTTCTGGGTTGTTTAGACATGAGCTATTAATGTCTTTTTCCAAGAGCCAAGCCGACATTCAATACTCTCCATCCTGTTATTTGTTGGGAGAATTTCCAACGCCGACATAAAATACATGCTCGGGGATCCAGAAAATACATATTTATTAAGCTTTCAACAAATTACATAAATCTGAAA
>JAOTRH010000024.1:11832526-11868389 GCA_034768845.1 Heliamphora exappendiculata | reverse complement strand
TCGGTGATCCAGAAAATACATCTTTATTAACTTTCAACAATTACAATAATCTAAAATTACAGGAAAATAAAATAACAAAAATAACAGGAATAGAATTTGCAAACCGAGTCTTGCAAACGCAGTTTTCTTAAGAATGATTCACCGCCTACCGAGGGTGTTGCAGGTTTTCCACCGGCGTCACTCTCACAAGATAAAACGGCTACGCGATCGTTGGAACACAACCAAGGAACGTAATCCGTCTGTCTTTCTTTCTCTTACAGCTTGCAATATAATCGAGTCTTGTATCTCTCCTTTTTCACCTCTACTGTCTTCTTCCTTTTTCTCTGTTCTGTCTCTCCTTCTCTTCTTTCTCTTCTCCTCTGCCTCCTCTCCTCTGAATGAGATGACAGCATATATAGGACTTCTATCATGGAGGGGGTTATAGGAAAATCAATAGACATGAGTGGTATTAATTTTTGGGATTCAATTGCCAATTGAATGGCCAATTCAAATTCAATTGCAATTGAATGGCCAATTCAATTGCAATTGAATGGCCAATTCAATTGCAATTGAATTCTGGAATTCAATGGCCAATGAATTCACAAAATTCCAACAAAAAGATGTTCTTGTAGATTTTAATATTCTTTTTTACATAATTTTTTACTTAATATCCAACTTGTTTAATATATCTCGATTAGTAGGTTGCAAAATATAGTTTTTTTTATAAAAAATAAATATGTATTATAAAAGTTATGACATTTTTAAAAATATGTAAAATTATTTATAATTAATATGACAAAAGACAAAAATGGTAAAAGATAATAAGCAAAAAGGTTAAAAATTAACAAGTAAAAAGATAGAAATTTTAAATTGACTAAGGAAATGAACATAACTTTTTAAACTTCAAGTTAGCTTCAAATTAGCTTTAAATAAAGAACCAAACGAAGCCTTAAATTTTATTTTACTTGGTTGTTTTAATTTCTTATATTATTAAATTAGTTCATGTGCTGACCAATATATAAAAAATTTACTAATTAGTTTAATCCCAAATCAGTTAATCTCACTAACTAGCATTACATAACAAAAATTCATAAGATTTTGATCTTAGATCAGTTAATCTTACAAACATTCTAATTTTTAAATTGTATGTGCTATTTTTTATATGATATTTTGATCAATTATGTTATTGAACAATTCACACCATCGCAAACCTGGTCATGATGCATTATTGTAAGTTATGTAATTTAAACATTTCGTGGTACAAATTGTGAAAGCATTTAAGCTCTATTTGTTTCGACGGTATTTTCATTAAGAAAATATTTTCAGTAAAGAATGATTTTAAAAGAATATTTTTCAAAAAATATTTTTTGTGTTTGGTTGTAATTTTAAAAATAATGGTACTAGTGGATGTGATAATGTTAGAAGTGATAGTAATGACGGCGGCAGTGACAGTAATGACCCTCGAACCCGGGGACCTCAACCCCTAGAACTCTCCCGGACCCCCGGACTCCTGGAATCTTAGACCCTTGGACCCTTAAACCTTGAGATCCTAGAATCTGAACTCCAAAACTATCGGGCTCCTAAAAACACGGACCCTAGGACCCCCGAACATCTAAGACCCCGGAGCCCCAGGATATTAAACCTCAATACCCTATAGATCTGGACCCCAGGGTCCTAAGACCCCAAGACCCTCGGACCCCCAAAACACCGTAGCCCCGGAACCTGGGACCCTAGAACCTCATAACGTACCATTGAAAACCCGGGACCCTTATAACCACTAGACCCTTGAGATTCTGTAACCCTTGGACCTTCTAACTCCTGGATACCCCAATTGCCCCGAATCCTGGACTCTAAGGACCCCCAAAACCCCCCAGACCCCTCAGACCCTTAACCTTGGGACCACGAACCTTTGTGACTCTGGGAACTTGGACCTCAGGAACACGGACCCTTGACTCTGTGAACCCTAGACTTGTTGGTGGTAGGATGGTAGTACTGATGGTGGTGACAGTGGTGCGATGGTAATTGTAGAAAATATTTTTCGCCATGAAAAAGTGAAAATGATTTTCACCAAAATTAACTTATTTTTTATTGACTTAGAAGATATTTTTTATTAACTTTTAATTTTCATTATACTAAATATTAGAAAATACAGAAAATATTTTTAAAAAAATATTTTTCATCGAAACAAACGTAGCTTTAGATAGTAAAGAAATGCCCACCAATCTCTTAAGTTCTATAATAAATATAATAAAAGAGTTAGAAAAATTATTAAGTATGTTATTTTATCCAAATAAAGATTAAAGGGGGTGAAATCTCTAATTTTGTTACATATATATTTTAAAATATCATAATTAATAGTATTTGATAATATTGATATATTAATAAAAATAATAAAGAATAGATGTACTTAGAGTTTTTATAATGTTATTATTTGAATTTTTTTCTATATATAGTGTCACCTATAGCTTGTTTTCATGTATATTTTTATATTTTATAAATCAAAAATCTAAAAGAAATAGATTAAGGCTTCAAAGAAGTAGGTACGTTTTTCTATAAATAGTAATGAACCAATGTAATTAATACACAGATTAATACTCAATAGTTTTTAAAATAATATTATTTTTTATTAAACAGTGTTTCTCATAATTTATATCAATTCTTATTTCTTAAGAATTAACCACACACTTTTGGAATAATACAAATATTTTGATAAAGTTTAGTTCACTAAATTATATATAAAAATATAGAATTAGTTTGAAATGAATTCTTAACTGTTGACTATTATACGGATTTTAATATTATAAAAATAATATTAAATTGAGAACCTACTAAAAAGCTTCTCCATACGATAGTAGTTTGAGTGGATGAGATTATTTACTTATTAATATATTATAAATATTATTATTAATTAGGTTTAAAAAATATAATTTTAACAGCATATATATAGGACCTTTAACTTCCAATATTGCATGGATAAATGCGTGAATGAAAAAATTGAGTAAAAAACAAAAGAAAAAAAAAGAGAAAAGAGGCAAACTACTAAAACCGCTACAAAAACAACGGATATATTGCCCCATAGGGCTAAACTTGCTTATTTGTTTATAAATAAGTTTGACTAAGTTATTTTTTTCGTTTTTAATGAATTTTTTTTAATATTTAATTAAATTTTTATACTTTTTAGACTACTCTCATTGAGACGAGTCGAAAACGTAAAAATTTTTAATCAAAATATAAAAAAAATTCAAAAAAAATGAAAATAAACAAAAAATAAGCAAATAAGCCAAATAAACAAGTTTATAAGTAAAATAAACAAATAAACTAATAAGCAAGTTCACCAAACGGGGCCATTATATATGTTGATATACTCTAATCTAATCATATATGATATGTCGTATATGTTCCCTAGTTTATGAAGAATTAGTATTGACATTTCCAACAAAAAAAAATGGTAACAAAATATATATTTTTAGCAAATTGGTAGGATCCTTGGAAATTGATCGGGACATGTTTTTTTTTTAAAAATATTTCTTTTTTGGAAACCCATGTAAAATATATGGAAATACATGCCTAATTAATGCAATTACTATTGGATAAGGAATAAATTGGTAAGGAAACACATGTTTGAAATAAATTAATATTGATATATACTAAAATTAGATTAGTCATACAAGATTTAAGTAAAATATTTTTACATAAATTTAAGTATAATTAATTTAGACCAATCATAAAATGACACGTGTTATTATTAAAGTTAAAAATTCAAAAAAAATGAAAAAATTAAATTGAGACTTTTAATCCAAAATATATAAAGATGTTTAGATAGATAGCTACATTATTAGATTCCATTAGCATCACTAATGGTGAGCTGGTATAAGGAAAGTCGCTGCATATTGCCAGAAGAAAAAATAAATGAAAGGAGAGAGTTTAATTTTAAAAGCAATAGGAGTAAATAAAGAAATTGTCAGAAACTTAATTCAGGCAGGGCTCATGCATGCAATTATCTGTATAATTTAAGCTGTTGTATTTGTTGTGATTGGGTGGACCTGAGTGGAAGGAAATGTGTGGGCATTATTAAATATAGGATTTTTGCATTTTTAACTTAGATAAAGAAACTAACTACAATGTCAATTACAGCCCTTTCATTTTCACGCCTGTGGGTTCACGCCAGCTCTGTGAGACTGTGACTTGTGAGTCGTATATGCATATATGTAAGAGGGTAGTGTACTTTATTTTTGTTTTTGTCTCTGTTTTTCTTAATAACTTAAAACTAAAAAACCTTTAATTACTATAGTACTTACTGCAAGTCTCATTAATGTGATGGCTATTGCAATGCTTGTTTATATAATGCGTGCCCAAGGCAACTATACGATGGTAGAATCGTAGGGGTGTGATATCAACGGTAGATCAGGATCAATCTTATAGAATTTTCAAGCCATCTTGAATTTTCTGTACAAAGTAACAACCATGAACTGATCAACGACAAGTGTCAGAAATCACTATGATGGTCAAGTTAGTAAATACTTGACACGGAGAATGAGAATATGTAGATTGAATAAAAATTAATGGAAAGAGTTTTGGCTAGAAATCTTGTGTGTGTACCTGGTCTATGTCATGGAATTGGCCTCTTTTTATTGGGACTAGAGGACATGCCCCTCTTTAGGGCTCACGATATGCTGAATCCAACCATGAACTTTATCTTGTAGGTGGATAGGCCAATCCCATACGGCTTGAGATGACATGTGACACTGGGCCTGCAGATCCGATTCAATCGTCATTAATGCCAGCAGCTCGACCACGCTAACATCATTAAATGATGTCAGGTCAGCCTCAGTGGTGTAACCAGGCTTGAGACTAAAGCTCAGCCATGTTAATGCTTGCTCGCCCTAATTCAAATTTTGTGGCCCATCCTCGTGGTCCTTCTGTAGAGACCCATCAGGTACGACCTCCTACTCCAGGCCCATTAGGTTAGAATAGATCTAGCCTAGGCTAGATTCGCCCATTTTATTTTCCCCTCAACTCTCGGTCCTTGCTCGGGATAATCGATCCTCTTCCTCTTCTCGGTTGATTTTAGCTGAATCTAAAACAAACAGCTTGACCTGTGACACTGATGTGTCGTTCCATCTGTTCCACGCGTCATGCACTGATAGGCTCTCGTATTAACACTCGCATATTTCTAAGTTCTGGCAAGCATCATTTTGCCTGATCGAGGTGACCATTGGGCACGCTTGCCTTTTGGGTTTCTACTTGTATAAATAAGGGCTTGCCCATTTCCTTTCCACTTTTCTCAGAACTCATTTGTCCCATGTGATCCTTTACTTGAAAACTTGATTCTTAGATAACTTTACTACCGTGAAACGCACCTCCCAGCCACGCGCCGCCACCATCGCTTTTCCTTAACTATTAGTTCTCTCATTTTGTACCTTTAGAATCTCCTTCTAATCCTCTTTTCTAGCACTTCTCGATTTAACCTAGGCGTCCCTAGGATGGAAATAGAGGGCTCCATTCGTTTTGCCCATAGCCTTCTCGTTTTTCTTTGTCTTGTCATGTACAGTTTTTCCTGGGGTGGGTTAGGTCTTTTCTTTTTTCATACTCTCATAAAAGTCCACTTCTCTAGGATGAAAATTTTGTTAAGGAAGTTGACAACCCCTTCTTCCCTTGCTGCTTTTCAAACACAGTATAATATACTAGCTCCTTTCAGTCTCAGTCCATTTCTATGACGAGAATAACCTCAAGGAGACCATCCTGGGGAATGGGGACGAAGTCTCCTTCCCTGTTGTCTCAATGGTGGAGGCTGGAGTTCGCTTGTCACACCCGGTTCCTGCAAGGTTCTCAACTTGTGTAGTGGGTCATGATCTCACCATGTTTGAGTGGCCTCAAGAAAAGACAAGGCTCAAAACTGTTAAGAAACAAAACTTCTGTTGAGTATTAACCCAAATTTTTGACTTTTCAAGTTGTGGTCTCGGGATGCTAACCGCTCGAACGGCTAGGGGTCCGCTTGAGCGACCTACCACGGAATAGAAATTCTATTGCGGCGCTAGGGTTTGGATTTTAACATAGTATGCCTCATATATAATATTTTTTGTATCTTATAGTCGTAGTAGAACGAAGAGAACAAAGAGAGATCGTTCAGAATCATCTAGAACTAAGGTGATACATTGATGGGCTCAATTTTGAGACTGGAGAAAGGGCAAGAAAGTGATACTGAGAGTTGTAATATTATTATTGAATAGTGGATTGCTCTCTCCTCCCGTAGACGTAGGCATCTTATCGAACTACGAATATTGTGTGTGTGTTTTGTTTTTATTATTTGGTGTTCTCTATCTGTTTAGCGTGGATTGAAGATTCTATATTGTTTGTGTTCCGTTGCACAACAAGTGGTATCAGAGCTACTGGTTAAAGTTTTAATCACTCGATTACTATAGAGATGGCAAATACAAAGTACGAAGTTAAAAAGTTTACCGGTAAGAACAACTTCTCTCTTTGGCAACGATGAATGAAGGATCTGTTGATCCAACAAGGAGTCTCCAGGCATTACTCGAGAATGCGAAGAAGCCAAAGAAGATGGCCGATGATAATTAGGAGGATCTTGAGGCAAAGGTTGCTAGTACCATATGTCTTAACCTCAGAGATGATGTTATACACAACGTATTGGATGAGAAAACAACATAGGTTATTTAGAAAAAGATAGAAAGCCTCTATATGTAGAAAAACCTGGCAAACAAATTGTACGTGAAAAAGAAATTATATGGGCTACAGATGAAGGAAGGTACGAACTTGTTAAAATATCTAAATGTCTACAACATGCTCATTACTCAACTATCATGGTCCGATGTTAAAGTTGACGATGATGATAAAGTGATACTTTTTCTAGCATCGCTTCCTACATCCTATGATTATCTAGTGACTACACTGATGTACGAAAAAAAAACTCTTGAGTTGGAAGAGGTAACCAGTGCACTGCTGTCATACAAGAAGATGAAGAGGAATGACGAAACGAGTGCAGAAGGGTTAGTCACAGCAAACACAGAGCCGAAATAGGGCAGGAGTAAGTCTAAAGGCAAGGGTTTCAACAAAGGAAGGTACAGATTAAAGTCCTGTGCAAATAAAGACTTGGAGTGTTTTTACTGCCACAAGACTAGTCATTACCAGAGCTAGTGTCAGGAGTTAAAGGATCACATTGAGGAGAAGAAGAAGGGAAAGAAGCCATCAGAGTCTGTCATCTTTGTAAAAGACAAATCAGATAGTGAGATAGATGCAGACCTACTTTCTGTTTCTTCTTCCAGTAATTTTATATCGAAATCATAGATTTTAGATTCGGGTTACTTTTACCATATGTGCCTAAACAAAGATTGGTTTGACACTTATAAACCCTGTGATGGTGATACTGTTCTAATGGGTAACGATATAGCTTGTAAAGTGAACGAAATAGACACTATCAAAATTAAAATGTTTGACAGTGTTGCAATTTTGGGAAATATCAGACATATTTCGAAGCTTAAGAAGAATTTGATTTCTTTGGGGCTCTGGATTCTTTGGGTTGTAGGTATATGGAAAAAGGTGGAGTTATCAAAGTTAGTAAATGTGCATTAATCTTCATGAAATGACATAAGATTAAAAATTTATACAAGCTGATTGGAAACACAGTAGTTGGTGGAGTAGCACTATCTACACCAGCAGAATCCAGCACAAATGACACTAAACTCTAGCATATGTGTAGACACCCAATTTGATCCCGCCTAATCTTAGGTTGATCCAGGTGAATCCGATGATGAAAGCAATTGGAATGGTGCTTCTAAACGATCCTCAAGGAATGATCCAAGCTCAGTATCCAAGCCAAGTAAGCCAAATCTTTGAACTAGTGAACCCACAATGTCCAAATCTCTAGCCGCCAACGTGAACCTAGAGCCGCCACCTTGTATTATGGCGACCGCCAACCCTAACTTGGCAACCGCCAATTTGCATAGTGGCGACCACCATAAAAAGCTTGTGAAAACTCTTATGAGGTAGCGACCGCCGACTCATGATGTGGCGACCGCTACCTTGAAAAATTCTGACGTATCCCAAAACGTGCCAGCATCTCATTGGTTGAAAAATTCTATAAATACCGTACATTTGGTACATTTTGTAGACATAATTAGAGTGAGAGATATCCTACCAAAGTACCGAGAGAGTGTGAGCCCCGACGCCGAAATCCTGCCTAAGTATCACGGAATTAACCCCACCGGTACTAAACCTTGACTCACACACACTTGGATTGG
Organism: Heliamphora exappendiculata; assembly: GCA_034768845.1. Taxonomy (NCBI): domain Eukaryota; kingdom Viridiplantae; phylum Streptophyta; class Magnoliopsida; order Ericales; family Sarraceniaceae; genus Heliamphora; species Heliamphora exappendiculata. Next base: position 11,860,152 of record JAOTRH010000024.1, on the reverse strand, counting down.
ATCGTTGAAACACATTTTTTTAACTTGAGGCTTCACTTGAGTTATAGCGATCCAGGTACTCTGTTTGGATTCTTGGCGTTTCTTTCTCCACCTTCTATCTCTTAGAGTGACCGGGTTAATTTTAATTTCAATTCTCATGTTTTATCTATGGTTAGTTTAATTCACCATTTTATTTGTGAATTAGTAAGTGTGAGTTTAGTGTAATGTGCATGGTTTGAATATCTTTTATTAACTTCTTAGTTATAATTGTGTTTACATTTTATACTTGTACTTTGATCACTTTTAAAAACTCATTAATTAATACTAATATAATTGATAATACGACTAATGGTATTGTTATTATTAGAATTAAAGCACTTACATTCATATAGTTATAATTATCAATATTATACCCATATTTTTGTATCCCTTAGCTAGATGGTTATTATATGATTATTTCGTTAGTTTAATGTTCTTTTAATAATACTTCCTTTATTATTATTTTTTCTTTTATGCATTAAATTTTTTAATATTAGTTTAATTAAATCTTTTAATAGTTTAATTTTCTATTGCATTTCTTTTATTTTTTTATTTTTATTTTGTCTAAAACCAAAATTTACAAAAATCTATTAATGTTAGCTTAGATTCTCCTTTTATAGCATTTATTTTATTTTTCTTTATTTGGTCTTGTTTTTTATATAAACCCCCTATAATTCCTAATAGCTTTCCTTCTTTTTCTTTTAGTTATAATTTTAATTCTTTGGTTTTATTTTAGTAGTATCTTCTTTTATTAAAACCCTTTTTAATTTTAGTTTAAACTTCTTTTTGTAAAATCTCTTTTATTTTATTTTTATTAAATCTTTGAACATTCTTTTATATAGATAAAAAAACACAAAAATTCTTCTCATTAGTTTAATAATCTTTCATTGTTTACTTTATTATTAAGTTTTAATATAAGATTTTCATGCATCTTTTTTTTAGTTCACCATTTTTCTTTGATAAAATTAAACATGTTAATGTAATCATTTTTCTTATAATATTTGGCAATATGCATTTTGGTAAAATTCATTGAAAAGCATGTTTTAGGTGCTATTCCAAACAATTCATGTTTATTTGGTTTTAGTTACCTTTAACACCTTTTATTTTCTTTTCAAATCATGCCATGCGAGTTTGTTCTATGTATTCTTTAGCTAGAAACTATGTCATAAGATTTAATATTTTTTTTAATACTTATTTTATTTGGCATTCTATATACATATGTTATGTATTTTTTTTATTTGATTTTAAATATTCTCTCATCACCTTCACTTTCTGTATTTGTATGCATTTGAGAAATCTAATTAAGAACTAATGATGATTAGTAGAGGCCAATCTCATGGTTGGACGAACGTAGTGCCTAACATATTTTTTGATTCGTACCTTAACTCCCGAACTCTTTTTCTCTAATTAACGTTTTAAAGATCAGAAGTCATTTTTGTTTTTCTTGATTTTTCTCAAAAAATCAAGTGGTGATTCTATTTTCAATAAAAAGGGATTTTCAAAAATTAACTTTCAAGGTGTTAAAATATTTTTCAAATATTCTTTGAATTTTCTTATTTTTGAACAAAATAAAATTTCTAAAATCCCGGCGCCACAATATGCGGCTCGATCATATTGGCAAACATGGTATACTAGAACTTCACAAGAAGATGTGCAATATTGACTTCTGCAAGTATTGTGAGTACGGTAAACAGCACAGGGTCAATTTCAAGACGAGTTCTCATACCAGTAAGGGTGTACTAGATAATGTTCATTCAGATGTCTGAGGACCAGTTACAGTCCCTTCTCACAATGGTGCCTAGTATTTTGTAAGTTTTATTGATGATTACTCCTGAAGGATATAGATCTATTTTATGAAGCACAAGGCATCAGTGTTTATTATTTTTAAAAAGTGAAAACTGCTTGTTGAGGATTAGACAGTGAAGAAGATCAAATACGTGAGGACAAATAATGGCACAGAGTACAAGAACAAGGAATTCATGACGTTTTGTGAATCGGGATCATGCGTCATTTTATAGTCAGAGAGACTCCACAACAAAATGGAGTTGCAGATAGAATGAACAAAACAGTGACAGAAAAGGCCAGATGCATGAGGTTGAATGCTGGTCTGTTGAAGACATTTTGGACAGAAGTAATGAACACAACATGCTACATTATCAACAAATCACTGTCATCATCCATTGATTTCAAAATTCCGCAAGAGATGTGGCCAAGTAAACCAGATGAGTTAAAAAATTTGAAGATATTTGGTTGTCTTGCTTATGTGCACGTGTAGGGTGAAGAATGGTATAAGTTAGACCCAAAGTCGATAAAGTGCATCTTTTTCGGCTATGAAAGTGGTGTGAAGGGTTACAGAATGTGGAACCTAGCTGCTAAGAAGAAGGTGATCAGTAGGGATGTGGTATTTGACGAGGCATTCATGCTTAGTAAATGTGAAGATAGTCAGGTTGATGGCAAGGTCAAACAGAAACAAATAGTTGAGGTAAAGCCTGACGAGAATATGCCACCTACTAATTTAAGTGAAAGTAATGCAAGTTAGTAGCAGTCAGAACAAGAAATTGAGTCCTACACAATGGCCAAAGGTCATGAGAAGCAGGTCCACAAAGCATAAGTAAGGTACGACTTTGAAGATATGGTCAGCTTTGCCCTTATAGTCGATAGTGGAGATCCTAAGTCTTATAGAAAGGCTACAAGCAGCTTAAATAGAGAAAATTGGCTAGTAGTTATGTCAGAAGAGATAGATTCCCTGCAGAAAAACAAGACTTGGGAATTGGTGAAATTGCCAAAAAATAAGAAAGTTGTTGGTTACAAATGGGGATACAGAAAGAAGGAAGCAATGATAGAAACAGGAGGACGAAAAATACAAGGTTAGATTAGTGGCAAAAGGGTTACTCTCAGGAACAAGGAGTAGACTATAATGAGATTTTTTCACAAATTGTGAAACACACATCAATCAGAATTATTTTGGCATTGGTGACTATGTATAATATGGAGCTAGAACAGCTTGACGTGAAGATAGCCTTTCTTCACAGAAATTTAGAGGAGCAAATCTACATGCAACAACCTGAAGGTTTTAAAGAACCTAGCAAGAAAGTGTATGTTTGTTTACTGAAGAAATCCTTGTATAGATTAAAGCAGTCTCCCATGCAGTGGTATAAGCGGTTTGATTCATTTATTGTGACGCACAGGCACACGCGTTGTGAGTATAATTGTTGTGTCTATTACAGGCTATTTGTTGACGGTTCATATATTTTGTTATCTCTGTATGCCGATGACATGTTAGTGGCTACAAAGAATAAAGAAGAAATTGCAAAGTTGAAGACTTTGTTGAGCAGTAAGTTTGATATGAAGGATTTTAGAGATGCCAAGAAGATCCTTGGTATTGAAATATACCGAGACAAGAAGGTTGGGAAACTGTGTTTATCCCAGAAAGGGTATCTACAAAAGGTGATGGAAAGATTCAATATGCAAAATGCAAAGCCAGTGGGAACACCATTTGTATTCAAACTATTGTCCCAATTATGTCTGAGTTTAGAAGAGGAGTTCAAACGTATGCCAGAGGTACCGTATGCAAATGCAGTAGATTGTCTTATGTACCTAATGGTGTGCACAAGACCCAACATATCCCATGCAGTCAGTATGGTCAGCAGATACATGGAAAATCCAAGAAAAGAGTATTGGAATGCAGTTAAGTGGATTTTTGGGTGTTTGGTAGGAACTTGGGATATGGGGATACTATTTGAAAAGGAAGGGGCTTCTACGGAAGTAGTAGGATACGCTGATGTCGACTACACTGGGGACTTAGATTCAAGAAGGTCCATGACAAGGTTCGTGTTCACTCTTGCTGGTGGTCCTATCTGTTGAAAGTCTACACTTCACGATACTACTACTTTATCGACTGCTGAAGTAGAGTACATGGCAGTAATTGAAGTCGGGAAAGAGGCAGTGTGGTTGAAGGGCTTGGTCAGTGAACTCAGGTTGGTGGAGAATAGTGTATTGCTACACTGTGACAGTCAAAGTGCCATCCACTTAGCCAGGAACCAAGTGTATAGCATAAGGATAAAACATATAGCCGTGTGGTATCATAGCATTCAAGAGTGGCTACTTTTAGGTGACATTTTCTTATCAAAGATTCATACCGATTAGAATGCATTTGATATGCTGACTAAGCCGATACCTAGGATCAAGTTTGAGCACTGTCTAGATTTGGTCCAAGTCTATTTCTGTTGATGTTCAGAGAGGGTGGAGTACCCATACCCGGAAAAGGAGTGTAGGATGAGCCAGATGGCAGGTCTTCACAGAGGATTTGAAAATTTGAGTCAAAGTGGAGATTGTTGGGTTTTGACCCAATTTTTTGACTTTTTGAGTTGTGGTCTCTGAATGTTGATCGCTCGAGTGGCCAGGGGGTCCGCTCGAGCAACCCGCCGTGGAACAGAAATTTTGTTCCGACGCTAGGGTTTGGGTTTTAACTTAGTGTGTCTCATATATAATGTTTTTTATGCCCTATAGTCATAATAGAATGAAGAGAACGCAGAGAGATCATTCAGAATCATCTATGGCTAAGGTGAAATATTCATAGGCTCAGTTTTGAAATTAGAGAGAGAGCAAAAAAGTAATATAGAGAGTTGTAATCCTATTGTTGAATAGTAGATTGTTCTTCTCTCCCGTAGACATAGGAATATTGTCGAACCACATATATTGTTTCTGATTGATCATGAAGCACGAGATCTTTGAACTGCGATTCAGCTTTAAATTGATCACCAAATTGATCACCCTAAGCCGCCCATGGCGACGACGATAGAGGGGATCTTCTTTAGTGTCATCGTTGTAGAATTCTCCGTCGACGTCATGAGGATTGTTGTTGTTGATTTTCATCTTCGTATCTGCTTCTACTTCATAGAGCTCGTTGTTTATGGCGAATCTTCCACGAACTTGAACCCGCTTGTTGGCTGTGGTTTTATGACATTCATATTGTGCGTAGTACAAAGAGCAAACTATCTGTGTGAAGAAAAAGAAAAAGTGAAGGCGTGTGTGTGTGTGTGTGAGAGAGAGAGAGACCTTGATAGTTTTGTTAAATTTATCTATTTGCATCTAGATAAGTTTATTTACAATAGATAAATTCATCATACTATGCAAATAGATAAATTTATCTGTCTGCATGGTAAAAAATATCAAACAGATAAATTTATGCATTTAAAATTTATTTTTTGAAGATAAATTTAACAAAAATAGGAAACATATAAAATAGTTTTTCTGCAAGATTTGTTGTATTAACAATGGCCTATAGTATGGTGGAAAACATATTGAATTAATTCTTGAACGATTGATGGATGCAATGTTAAAAGGGTAAATAAATTTATTCTTGATGCAAACAGATAAATTTATCTGTTTGCATATCATAAATAAATTTATCTGACAAACAGATAAAATATTTTTCTGCAAGATTTGTTTCATCAGCAATGGACCTAAGTATGGTAGGAAAACACATTGAATTGATTTTCTCTGGCTATCTCTAAGCAGAAAATATAATTGAACATGTCTTTGCCGTAGTGTTGCACAGGAATTGTGTAGTCGCCAGATCTCGCCAAAGGTGGTCACCAGAGCTCCTCGGTGGTTGCCGAAGGTGGAGATAGAAAGATAAGGTGTTGATGTAAAAAGATGAATATTTAGAGTAGTAAAGGTATTTTGGTCTTATTTTACACAATAAACTTTAAGAGTATTTTTTGTTAGACCTAATGTTATATAAAATGTTAGTTGTGGACCTTACACCAAAAGTCCCAACTAATTATGTCACAATAATTCACATTATTATTTTCTCAAATAATAAAAAAATTTACCGAATAAATCTTTAAAGAAAAATTTTGGGTTATCACAAGTAGAGACGAACCTCCTTCTAAGTCTATAATTCTCATTCCTCACTAGAGACAAATAAGTACCTCTCTTCCAGTGCTTGTTAGAAAAGGGACATACCTGGACAAGGGGCTCGATATTTAGACTGAAACTAGAAAAGTACCATTTCGATCACTTCTCGTTAGGCAGGTAGTAGTGCAAGAATTCTTCAATAATCAAGTGCTCCAAATCACTACTACTTTCTTCCCAAAGAACGATCATTCTAATCAAGATCCTCTAGGCATTCAGTAAAAACTAACCTGGGGATAGGCTAAGAAAAGACAAAAGATGTTTGACTAGGAGGATACGAAAGACAAAGGCCAATGATGAAGGCATGCTCACAGAAGTAGACCTTATCCTCTAAAAAGGAACATGCCTTTCTTTGAGAAGATAAGATGTGTAGACCAATTGAAGAAGGGATAGAATAAGCCTTTATCAGATGCTCGATGTTAGAGGCTTGAGAGAGGGAGGGGATAGCTTTAGCAACAAAAAAGTTTATTTGGCTCTAATATAACCAAATCCCTTGAGTTTAAGCGATCTTTACAACCTTCCAATGCAAGGTGGGAGAGGGACACTGTCCTTTTAGTCAATTTTTGACTCAATGGACTGATGCGAGAACTCCTGAGTTCCTCTTATGATTATTGAGAGAAGAAGTTTTACAAAATCAAAGTTTGAAGGGTGATTTGTTGAAAACACAATGGTAAAAAAACAAAGAACGTGACTAGGGGTGAATTCTACACCGACAAAGGTAAAAGTCTACCTCATTAAAGAAAAAAGAAGGCGAAGGGAGAGAAAAAGAAAAGTATGAGAAATCCAGGTTTGAGAAAAATGAATAAGTTGGAGGAAAATAGAAGAAACTTACTTGATAAAGGAGGGAGAGTGTAGGAAAAATCTTTACACTGGAGGATGTAAAGAAATTGCTAACGAAAAAGAAGAGACAACAATAGGAGAGGTAACGATGAGAAGAAGGGTCTAGAGAGATCATTTTCTCTTTTATTCCAAATAATGTCTCGAGTATATGGGCTCAAATTAACATAGCAAGGTTGATCCAACAAGCGAAGTAACACTGGGTCTGTAGCATTGACTGTGTAGATAACCGAGGGCGGTGATTAGACTACGCATTGAAAAGGAAAGACAACATTTATTTTTCGCTAAACGAAAAGATGCACATTAAATGTGTCGTACATATGCTTTGAGCTGCCGTTGTTTTAAATCGATTTGCATTCCCTTCACCGTATAGATCAGTCGCCTCAGGAATGGGGGACATGTGATGAGGAGATCAATAAGTAGGATAGACAAAAAACTTATATGCTATAAGAACTGATTGTTTGGTTTTTAGTGTATAAGTCGAACTCTATGCATCAAATCATCTACTGTATTGAATAAAAGACGCATGATTAATATTAAACAAATAATACAATACAAATATTGCTTACATAAATTCTCATCAAAATAAAAATAACTAGTTTATTAGTAAATAAAATAAGTACCAAAATTTATTACATAGAAATATAACTTTTAGTATATATTTTCAACAGAATGTACCTTCACAACTTTTTCGGCAACTTTTTTATTATATGCCACAAATACTATCTATGTTTTGCATTTGAAATCACAACTCGTATAGCTTTTTTCATTGCTTTGTCTTTATCTGTAACAATTGCATTGGGAGAACATAAGCATTGACTGACTGACTGAAGAGGCCTTGATAGGTTGAAAGGGTGAACAGTCATTGACCCATAAATTGATACTAAGTAGGATTAGCTATGTGAATCATGCCAAACGAGATACGAGGAGCCAACTTTGACCTCCGCATAATTACACACCAAGATTTGTGCTTAGCAAGTAATATATAAAAGGCAACACTCCACCAATACAAGGCAAGCGAATAATTTTACTTACAAGTTCTTTTCTATTCAAATTTGGATAGATGACTTTAGAATTAGAGAATTTTTGACTGGCAGTCTACCGCTATTAAGAATTTCTCACATTTTTAGATTCTTTGAGGGATTTCAAAGCCATCAAAATCCTAACTTCAACACTATTTATATAAGAATTTTTAAATAAAGATCCTATATGTAAGATTTGTAAAAGGATTAGTCCTATCCTAAATTTATTTTTAAAATAAGGTTCTATTTTATGTTGCTATACATAATATTCCCTTAAGTCTCATTTGAACACAAAGTTGAGAAATTTCTCTATTTTAATAGAAATAAAAATTGAGAAATTAAGAAATTTTTCTGTTTCAATGGAAATAAAAATTAAAAAAATTTCTTGTGTAACAATCGAAATCTCATTTTTTGAAAAGATAAAATTCTCACTTATTTTGACAAAAAATCTTGTACTATAAAATTTCTTAGTCATCGATCTTCTCCACTGTCAACATCTTCTCCCTCGGTCCCACCACCATCACCATCACCATCGCCGATTTACTGCTTTGACTTAGCGCATTGTGGAACAGACCCACACAGAAAGGTTGAGAAACTCGTCTATAGCATTTCGAAGAGAGAGAGAGAGAGAGAGAGTAAAGATCAGTTATAGATCATTCATGGCCATTCGGCATAGATTGTGGAGAGATGGAGCTCGTTCATGGCGATTGAAGAGATATAGTGAAAATCAATTACTGATCCTCCATGGTGATTTGATGGAGGTGGTGGATAGAGAAGGAGACTCCAGCGGTTCGGTGTTGAACTCGTGTATGATTACCTTGATCACCACCGTTAAGAGGATGATTATAGATATTGTGACGACGGTGAGAGGCACTTAGGATTTTCAGAGAGGTTGAGAAGTTTGTCCTTAGCAATTTGAAGAGTGTGTGTGTGTGTGTGAAGGTGAAATTTAAATTATCCATGGCGATTCGGCGAAAATGGTAAAAAGAAAAAGAGACAAAAGGAGAATTTTTTTTAAAGAATATTTCTTGTTTAAAAAGTAGAACCTAATCGTTAAAAAGACTTAGCCTATGCTTGGACTAATTTTTTTGAGATGCTTTTTACTTAAAAATTTCTTGAAAAGCTTATTTATTTGACCTTAATTATATTTTTATATTTATTTTTTTACAAAAAAAATCAAAAAAGTCAAAAAAATTTTTAAAAAATTTAGTCCAAACACAAGTTTAATATTAGGACTAATTTTTCTACCAATCTTCTAAAAATGACTAATAATTAGTTAGCCTTTTATATAATACTTGTGAAAACATTCTATTTTATCATTTGGTATTAATTTAGTAAAATAATTTGCAAAAAGCACCTTACAATTATTTTTTTTTTTAAAAAGAACGGAGGGGTCCGGATGATAATTTGGTGAAATAGCCACGTGTGAGATGGGACCCGGAAGGGAACATTGCTGGAAGCTGCTTTTACAAGAGTACTTGATCATGCAACAAGCTCAGCTCTCGTAGCTGAAAATTTTTAGGGGCACTACGTGCTACATGTATATAATATTAATTATTAATTGTTGGTATTTTTTACTATTAAATAAAATATAAATATAAAAATAATTAATCAACTAATTGTAAAAAGTAAAGAAATTAAAATTGGTGACAATCCAATGGATAAATTAAATCGATGTTGGTGGCAATCAAATGGATTAATTAATTAGTTTTTTATTTATATTTTATTTTGTTAATTGAACATAAGAATATATTTTATTTTAAGTAGTTTTAAAACTAAAAAAATGTTACAAATTTTCAAAATTAATACACAACAAATGGGATTTTTAGTTATTTAATGCTATAAATAAATAACATTTAAAATGGATATTATGCAATAAATATGCTATATACATATAAAAATTACTCCCTCCAGTTTGTGACTTGTGGCTGAGATTTCAGCACAGGCGGGCACATCCGCTATTTATCTCTCTCTTAAAAAGTGCACGGTGGTCTTCTGGAGTTTGGGATCTGGCCGTTAAATTGTGACCACTTGGCATCATCTCACTCTCTACAGCACCCTCTACCTCTCTCTCCTTGTCCCCTCGTAGCTTTCAATCCATGGCAGCCTCAAATTAAAACCCCCATTTTTCTAATTTTTCAGAAAAAAAATCCGCAAGAAAATAATTGTGGCTGAGATTGCTCGTAACACAAGAAAAAAAAAAAAGAAAAAAAGAAAAACCAAAATGTAGTCTCTTACCCCATACCCGCTCCTCTCCTCCCCTGCTTCTGTTTTCTCTATGTTTCTGCTCGTTCTTCTCTCACTGAACTCCCAACTGTATCTTTTTCTTCTTCTTTTTAGCTGACTTTCCCATCAAGTTCTTCAGATTCCGATCCACTATTACCACAAATTGGATGTTTTCGGGCGAGCCTCCGATGAATTCGGCTAGTTCATCATCGAATACTTTGTCCGATCCTCAACCGTAGTTGCCCGCTATGGCTTTCTCGGAAGGTACGCTTTGGACTCCTAGGGTTTTCTTTAAAGATATTTGAAGGATATGTGCGATTTGTGAAGTGATGCATTGTGAATAGTTGGCGCGATTATTACACGGCCGCTGTTTTTTTTTTCTCTTGAATTATTACTGATAGATGCTTCTTCTTCTTTTTCTTTGACCCTTTTCACCTCCAAAAGGTTTTGCGGTGGTTCGCTTCGTTTTGGTGAGGATCCCGATTAAGGAATTTTCTTTTAAGTTGTTTCGGATTCAGATAAGCTATCTCTCTTATCTGGCCCCAAGCTTGCGGTGGATCTTGATTAATATACCCGAAAAAAGGATATGTTTTCCACGGTTAATAAACAGAGATTTTAGCCTCGCATGCGAATTTTGGAATTTCCTTATATAATTCGTTTTCTCTGAAACAGATACAGGTCCTCTATCGACTTGCCGTTACTTTCTTTTCTCTTTCTTGCAGTAGTATTAGCTTATCAGATTTTTGCCGTCGTCCGCCACGGCTAAGCTATTTCTAGTATTCTTTGACGCCGCTAGAGCTGAAAGAAGGCTCTTGTTTCATCCCTTACTCGTCAGGGAGGATCTGAAGCAGCGCTAGCTGCCTTGGTCCATTCCATGGACAACAACTCCTCTGGGGAAGATTTGGTTATTAAGGTCATATACATCTTTATATGCATACGGATAACATGTATTTTTTGTATTTTCTTTATTAGTTTGCAAGTTTGCTTTACATCTTTTACCATTCACTTAACTTGAATTGACTAATTGGCTTTCAGTGTATGATTTATGCTTAATGATTACGGTTCAATTGGCAGACCCGGAAACCATATACGATTACCAAGCAACGTGAACGATGGACAGAGGAGGAGCATAATAGGTTTCTAGAGGCCTTAAAACTCTATGGGCGAGCTTGGCAGCGTATCGAAGGTTACAACTTTGCTTGCTCCCTGAATTTTTCTCTATTTACCCCTTCTATACTTTTACTATTTACGTATTGGTTGATACTGATTTTGAGTTTCAAGTTCGAGTCAGACTGATCCCTACTTAAATTTTGAAGTTGACTGTTCGTCTTATCCAGGAACCATGCTTAGTGTTATATCCTCTTCGAACATAATTCTGAGAGCTATTTCATATTTACGTTTTCTCTTAATTGGTAATTTCTCCTGCTATCTTTTTTTACCCCTTTATTTTACATGGTGGTGTGCAGAACATATAGGAACCAAGACTGCTGTGCAGATCAGAAGTCATGCACAGAAATTCTTCACAAAGGTCATTTGGTACCTTCTCTCCTTATGCTTATATGGAAAATATATCTTCTTTCTTGTTTCTAGGTCATAGATTCAACCACGTCATGAAACAACATTTATGACTTAATCTGCCCCCTTTTGTTCCCAACTTTGGCCTACTTCTCGCTCGTTACCACAATTGTTTGTAGTTTTGTATAGTTTGGTTCATGTGCATTGAATGTTGGTTACTTGTCATATATCTATCTACTATAGCAATATCCTGGGAGCAGTTGATCTTACTAATAAGTGGCATGGCCTCTATATAGTTCCGAAATATGTTGCCGTGCATTCTGATGTGTATTATTATTATAGTTTGAAATATGGTGCATATGATATTAAAATATCTTTTGTACGGTGTAGCGATATAAAATTTTCAAGGAACTTTCTTCATACTATAAGTTAAAAATCCTTTTTGTGCTTCCATCTCTTTAGCAATTGAATGCTAGAAGGTTAGACGGTTAATCCAATGCAAGACATGTTCTTTTATTATTTATGCAGGTTTTAGACAAGTTAGTTGATGTAGCAAGCGCATCCCCATGCAAATTTTGTTCATTTAGGGGAGCTTGATGTGTCACGACCTAAACTCCAATGTCTGCAAATTAGGCATCGTGATTGAGTGACAACTGGCTACATGGGCCTAACCAAAACAAGTGCAAAGTGCACTTATTTACTTTGTAATTTGACTACAGTTATTAAAATTACAACAGAAGCATTACATTTTAGCATGAGCCGTGAGGATCGATGTGAGGCCAATCGGTTTGAGTTTTTCCTAAATCTCAACTCCCTAACACCAAAGACATTATTATCAGAATCTTATGATTTACGATTTGTGCATAAAATGATACAAACTTGTAGGCAAATCTATTTTTGGATAGAATTTGTGATGAGTCTTACGATTTAGGGTCGATTTAAATTTCGATTCACAATTTATGATTTATGCAAAGAATTTTCGTGTTTCAATGAAAATCTGACAAATAACTTGTAGCTATTAACTGTCTTTTACTATACGTTCCTTTTATGTAATGAAAATGACACGAATAACTTGTAGCTATTAATTCTCTTACTATTACTACGAAATAAACATAATTTAATATGAAATGGTTTGACTCAATTGTTTCACAAATACTTTTTTGTTTCACTTTTTTGAATTCTAAGTATACAAGACACCTTTCAAAGTGTTTTGTGTAGAGAATAAATGTTCCCTCTCCCTTTCCCTTCTTGTTATATTCTTTTGAAGGTTTCTAAGTCCATTTGATGGAGGCCTCGATTTGACAACATAATCACGTTCTTATATAACACTTATAATATAATGTATGTCAAAATCAATTTTTTGTCTTCATATGATCAAATTGTTTAACATCATTTTTATAGCTTATCATAAACATTATGATCTCGATTCATGATATGATTCTCAATCTGGAATTATAACCAAGGGTATAATTTGAAATTCATGGTCTTGCAATGTCAAAACTATACATGTAAATGTTGGGTAAAAATTACATTAAAACACAAGGCAATAAACAAAAAGGCCTCTCTATCACCTGAGTAGCATATACACTAAAAAATGGCTAGTGGCCAAGAGTACAAGGGTTCAAATCCAATAATACACCTCCATGTATTCAAAACATCAAAAGGGATGCAACCATAAGTACGTGTCTTACAAGAAATATGCACAAGTCTTTACATATGTAAATACGTACACAAAGAAATACATAAGCTTCCTAAGTTTCTGAATCAAAAAATAGTACAATACAATAGGATGAGAGGATGGCTTAGTGAAAAACATGAAGCATTTTAGATAGATATATAAAACAATATTGAAACAAGATTCATAAAATAGTTTAGAAACAATATGTGTACAAGAGCTAACGGGATAACAAGATGTATTAAACAATTTAGAGCAAAGATTTATATGATGGGTTCTAATGGGACATTTATCCTATAGGGTACTTCTCCCTCTCCCTCCTTTTCCTTCATTAAAACCATTTTTTCTTTGTCTTCATTTTAAGCCCAACTTCTCTCTTTCTCTCTCTCTCTCTCAAACTCACCTTTTCTCTTTATTCCCCATTAAAAATATAGTTTTAATATATGTGCATCCATATTGTTTGAAATATATTGTTGGTGTTGTACATATATTTTTTTTTGTAGTTTACATATATCTTTTTAATTGCTTTGGTTTGGATTAAAAGTGGGCATAGTGAAAATTATAAGTAATGTTAGGAGTTTGCAGTGACGTTATTGATTTTCGTTTTATTACGTTGTTACCCTTAATAAATTTAAAAATTATTTACTATTTAAAATTAACTTTGTAATTAAATTATGTTCAAAGTGACCCTTTGGGCACGAGTAATTGCTAGTGTATATACAATCTAAAAATAATATGTATACGACGGTTCATTTGATTTACTCGAGAGATTTTGAGTATTGGGTTAACAATATAATAGTTTATTAAAAATTATTAAGCTTGTAAATGGGCATTGGATATGATAATTAACATAATACAAAAGCAATGTTTTGGAAACTACACTAGTGAGAGCGAATCGACTGATGGGCCAACCGTGGGGGAAAAAGTGAATCAAAGCGTGACAATATAATTTCTAATAAATTGAGTGTACAGAAATGACAATAAAGATATTAAAATTTCACATACAATAACTAAAAATCATAATTTTTTAACAAAATATTCTTCTAATGTTTTTTTATTTCTACAATATAAAGGCATCATAAATATACTAAATCGCAATTTAACAATCTAACATGTAATTAAGAATTAAATTAATGATAATGACATATAAGTCAACATTTCAAGCAAACAATTTCCACAAAATAATGGAAGTTCTCAAGATGAAACTCAAAGACATCTTATTTTTATTTTTAAAGAGGTCTTCTAAAACCGTGCAATTCTGTTCATTTTTAACAACTAAAGCCATTTTTCAATCTAAGCATGATTAAAATTTAAAAGTTAAACAAAAGAGCAATCCATCATACAAATTTAAGTAAAAGAGCACAAGAAAATTCCAACCTTTTAATTACTGTGTTAAAGTAAATTAAATCATAAGTCACAAATATAAAATGTAAACGGTAAATCCCATGTAGCAAACACAGAGCATTAGGGTTTACTACATTACATTAGTCCCAAAAAAAGAAATGGTAAAACATTCCACCGTGTCACACCATAAAAGCATTATTTCATTTTCTTTAACTTAAATCCTTAGGAGACAATGAGTTTACTTGTAATCTTTATCCTCATTCGTATTGTTGCTAGTGCCGGGAGCATCTGATCTATCATTGGTGTTCCACATCACTAAAAGACCCAAAAGTCAATATCATCTCCAACTAGGCGTGTGATCAGGTTAAGATGGAATGGATTTTCTTAGGTAGAACTATTGCTATCTCTTGTAACATGTCATCCTCGTCATCATCTACAATAGTCATAACAAAATCATCAAGAAATCATTCTGGTAGCAATTACAACGAATAATTGTTAGATGCTAATGAAATAATTATTATTAATCACAACATTGTCTATTATTTTGAGAAGGAAAAGTTTCTTCATAAAGCAGTTTTTGTCCAGCTCATCGTGATTGAGAAGTGGAGGCTCTTCTTTTTCAACAAACCAAGTCTCGGTTTTGTCTATGTTTCCATTGTCAACCGGCTCTAAAGTCCTCATTTTCTAATAATGCCTATATTTATGCTTGAAAAACCATATGAATAAGGAGATATATTCCATTATGTATTGTTTATTATAAAGATTAATACTTCAAACAGGAGTTATAGTGAACGGATACAAGATCATTAAACCTCTAATGTTCCAATATTTTCCTTTTCTTCGTGTATATACATTCTAGTACACTCCACTTTCTTCCAAACCCAGAGGAGATGCTAGTTTGAAGATCATTAAGCTTTTAATGTGACATCCGCCTTCATTGATTGAAATGCACTTATTGTTTTGCGGAACTATTTTTTCAACTTTAATACCATCATTATCCCACTCAAATCGGAAAACTGCCAGACCGTAGGGATTAGATTGTTCATAATATTTGTGAGTTTGCTTCTTCTTCGCTTTCAGTGATTGATCCAACTGATACCTCACATCTGAATGAACTTCCTGACATGCCCCAACCTCACCTGATTTCCATTCTTCTTCTTCTTTCCTTTAAGTGATTGATTCAATTGATACCTCACTTCTTCACATCTGAGTGAACTTCCTTACATGCCTCAACCTCTCCTGATTTTCTTGCAAGATGGCTTCATTCTATGATTCTCTCCCCCTTTTGATAGTTTTCCCACAATACATACATGTGTAAGTCTTCTTCCATCGGGAGCTTGCTCCTCAGACACATGTTCCCACGTTGGATCAGTTTTGCCCTCTTAATGTGTTAGAATGCGTAGTTGAGTTATGGCTGGATAATTCTGCAATACAAAAACAAATGTAAATCTAATTTTGCAATTATATAGCATCCCACATAATCACATATGTAGCTTCACACATTAACGAAAAATGAAAATACTAAGCACTAAATGGATGGAACCCTTTTATCCATATTGGGAAAAAAACTGTGAAATACAACTACATTATAGAGACTGGAGGGATTCAAGTTCCAGACTCCAGCACATAGGGTTTCAGTATAAAAAGGTTAAGAATATTGAAGTGCAAGATATAATAATCAGAAAAATGAATAAATCAGGTGGAAGCGAAGTGCATGTGGAACTGCAACAAAGTTGCTGCAGGTAATTAATGATGTGGGCTCAACCTAGCTAATAAGGCAATATTCTTGTGGACTCCCAGACATGCAACAATTACCCTGTTCGGAGAAATGATAGCTAGTGCCAGACAATAATCCTAGCTTGGAGAAACTAATAATCAGGCTTGATTATGCATTAATGGATGAAAGAAGTAACCTGTATTCCCATTGTCTTTGGCTTCACTACATAAGTAAACTGTAAATAGAGATGAGTGAGCTAATGTACACTCCACTTATCATTTATTGTCACCAAACCAATTAGGAACAAAACCCTTGATACCAGTACACTACATGTACAAGTTATGAAGAGAGATTGGTATAAACTCTAATTCACTTGTGTGTTTGCGTATACAAATTCCTTATACCATACCAAGACTTCCCTGACAATAGAAAATTCTAGGCTACAACTGTAAGACAATTTCTGTACCATCATTACCGTACAAATCTAGTGGAACAAATTTTCAGTCTGCCCAAAAAAATAAAAAATCTTTCATAACTTCTTCTTGGAGTCCTTGCTCTTTTGATACTTCAGGCCCTTGGCCTACTTAAAAATTACAATAGCGAAATCTTCTCATAAACCAAGGGAAGATAAACAGATTGAAAATAGAACATAGATATGATTGGAGAAAAAAGAGAGAAAAACGTGTGTTGAGACTCGAGCAGTCAGGAGAGGAGAATAGAGTTGAGAGGAGGTTGGGACGACTAGAAGAGAAGAGTGATGAGAATTTTACCTCGACATTGGAGAATCACCAGCGAAGTACCATCACCGAAGTGGATCAACTAATTGGGATTCACTAGAGGCATGATGGCATGAGAGGAGTTGGGATTGAGAGTTTGTGAATAAATCTTGTGATGACGTAGCCGTTGGTTGGCTAGAGAGCCGTTATTCTATTTGGAAGTCTCGGGCTAAGCCCATGGAGCTGATGTGAGTCAATAAGCTTTTTTGGTTTCATAATTGTCGCTTGTAACTATTTAACTTATTTAGAATTATTTAAGTTATTTCCCTTTCGTTAGGATTCTAGTTCATCTTTTAATTAAGGTGTTATTTTTATTTTCTTGTTGGTTAAGATTTTGATTCCCTTTAGATTAGGGTTTTTATGAATAAGAGGTTCAAATAATGTATTAATTGAGTTGAATTAATAAAGAGTTGCGTTTTAAGGCTGTGGCTTTGTGTTAAGGTTTCGACCATTGTGCGTTAACTTTCACCATTCTCACCCCCTTCACGTGTTGGATCAATTGGTATCAAAGATGAGGCTCGAGATTCCACATCTCCTTCTCTTTCTTTGACTCAAATTGTAGCCGAAGAAGCTCTTATCGCGATCTGGCAACTAGCCTCAGTTCATAGTCGTCGCCACCACCACCCACTTGCTTCGACAACATTCACGGTCGCAATTGCCACCACCAATCGCACCATCGCCTCCAACAATTGTGCCGTTGCCGTGGCCATCGACTATCACGATCATCGCCGTCATCCTTGCCTTGCTGTCGCCAACTCCAAAACCAAATCACAACCTCTTTAGCAGAAACCCTAGTTGCCGCCCTCTCGATCGAAACTGCGACCTTCTGCAAAACCCTAGGTCTCCTCGCCACCCTCCCCCTTTCTCGCCGAAACTGTAGGCCTCGTCAACCCTCGCCCGCTAAACCAGCCCACACCTTAGAAAAAAAAAATTTATTTCCCATCTATTCCCCATAGTGCTTCCACCTTCAACTTCTGTCAAATCACCAAACCTTTCTAAACATTGCTTGTTGTCACATGAAATTTCGTCCTTAGTCAAAAACAATTTCTTTTACCACACATTTTTTTTGCCAACTCCCATCAACAAAAAAAAACTACTTGTGACCACCTCTGTACAACCAAGGGAACTCTTATGAGCACGGTTTTGAGCCATAGGTTCTTTCTTTTTTTGAAAAAAAAAAAACTTAACATAAGAAACAAAAAAGAGTAAAAAAAAGAGAGGAAAAAAAAAGGAAAAAGAAAAACAACAACAAAAGAGGGTAAAAAAGAGTCAAAAATAGAAAAAGAAAACAAAAAAAGAGTGAAAAAGTAAACGAAGTGCAAAAAAAAAAAAAAGAAAAAAAAAGAGGAACTAAAGAGTAAAAAAAAACAAACAAAAAAAGTCACTTTTATTTTACCTCCTTTTTACATGTCTCACACTTAATGGAGTGGTCGAAAACTAATAATTTTCATACATTTCTTTAGTGCGCCAATCAAGTTTGTAAGATTATCATTGATGGAGGTTATATTATGAATGTAATATCTGAAAAAGATGTTTGTCGCTTGAATGTTACGCCTACACCACACTCACAACATTATCATGTGTTTTGGGCAGATGATGCTTTTTTTTCGTCACCCAAAGATGTTTAGTTCATAATGAAATAAGCATTTATTTTGATGTCATTTGGTGTGATGTGCTTCCCATAACTTGTACGCATGTACTCTTTGGTCATCTCTGGATGAACGAGTTTCGTAATGCCCATCATACGGTCACTAGCACCATTAGGATTAGGTCTATTACATTCAGGTTTAATAGCTAAATTATCTTGCTACGACCTACTCGTTCCAAACCAATTAAGGTATCAAGCGAGGTATCTACTATCTCTCCACCTACTAAGTTACCATGTTCCCCTACGACCCTAAAGCCATTATCTTCTGGTCCGGTTATAGAGTTACCTAATCTTGTTCTTCCTCCACTGTCTGAATTGGCAATCTCAGTTGTTCCTTTACCGCCCATGCAAAACCCAACCTCTCTTTGCAATCTTGAGTCCAAGAATGCTCCTCCTCCTCCTCTTCCTCCTCTAGCTTCGGCCGTGCCCGACATTCCTTTACCGCCAATGCTTCCATAATTTGCGACTATCTTCTGCATGAAACTACAGTCATTTTATCTTCTCCGCCTACCGCTTCTTTCATCAAATTTGACCAAATTGATTTTGTGGGGTTGAAGATTTTCTGTGGATTATCAAGTTATATTTTGTGGATTTTGTCAACCGGTTCATGTCCTAGATTTATTGGCTCAAGCAAAACCTGAAACAGTTGACCTATTCCCAATACATGATTATTTGGCATGGACGCATTCAGTACTTTCGGCAAAACTCGAGTATGAGTCCCTTTCCTCAGTGAAGGAGAATGATGCAAATAATATATGGCATTGTATTCTTGGATTTTATTCATTTTCCTTATAATGCAAGATATTATACTGTTTAGGATATTATATTAGTTAGATATTATTTTATTTTATTTTTTAGTTAATTAAGATATTATATGATTTTGTTTCTTTTAGTTAAGGATTCAAGTGTTTATTTTTAATTAGAGTTTAGACTTATAAATAAGATGGTCTTTCAAGGTATTGATCAGACTTGGATTAATAATAATTGAGTGATTATTGCGTGATTTCTCCCTCCCCTCTCTATCTTCTCCCCTTAATTTTTGTTCTTCTAATCCTTAATTTTTATTCTCATTCTATTATATTAGTCTTACATCAATGAGCATTGCTTCATTTTTATTTTTTATTTTTTATTTTTTATTTTTGTTTCTTTCGTTGTCTACTCTTCTAAGCCTAATTTCTTGAGGGTCATAGGCCGAGTTTTAACCACTGAAATAGTGGCCCCTGTTAACTTCTATTCTAATTGTAAATAAGAAAATTAAGAAAGATGTGCTTTTAGAGACTCATTTTTCAATGTAGAAAAGAGAGGTGCCAGTTTGGTTAAGCATGCCTGCTTGACCAAGCCCGCCAGTGTTTTGTTTAACAGTATTTCAGAGCTACGAAACTAGTCAATTGAACCATCCAACTTTAAATTGGTTATTTCACAAACGTTTAAGATGAGTTGGCATTGTTCACTAGAAAACTTTTAATTCACTATTGGTGATCTATACAAAGCCTTGATAATAATAATAAAAATAAAAAGCCACATCAAGTTTCTGGGCAGTAACCTAGAGGACTGGAAGTAATTGAGAACATACTAGGGAAAAGTATACCTTGCATTTGCGTTCTGAACTTGTTTTACGCTAAGAAGGCGAACCCTACGGATGGGATTTTCATCGCACGTGAATGCCGGTGGGATGTCAAATATTAGAATCTGGAAAAAGTAATGGAAAATTTGCAAGAGAATATTCATCTCGGCTAAAAGTACTGTATGAGATTTGGAAAGAGATTGGAGGTCAAAATGACTTATTGTTTCCTTAATGTTTCAGAACTTCCAACTCCACTCTAATTCATTAGCAAAGATTACATACAATGGGGCAGTGTTTATGGAGATTATATGTGGTGACAATAATATGCACAGGATGCATAACGTGTTATTCTGCAAATGATTTTCCCAAAATTTGATAGTTGTCTAGTTTAGCATTATATCTTCAGCAGATATCTGTAACGAAGCAGACAGTATGAAAAATTCAAAGGTTGCCAATAGGTTGTCCTATGACCAGGTCAGATTTAATCCATAGAGTTGCTTTCTGAATCTGCTTAAGTAACTTTATTCTGCTCGCTTCTTGACTTCTTGGGGAGACCAAAAGTTGTATCAAAATGAGTGCTGTCTTTTAAGATAAGGACTTATCTTTGCAACAATCTCTAGAAGGCAATAAAAGGTGTTCTTTCTTCTCCTTCCACTTCAACAACATGGAGTCTCTAAAATTTGTCTGCACTACATTCACAGTAGACAGTTCATTCTACGCTTAAGAAGAAAACATATGCTTAGCAACTGGTTTGTTAATATGCTTCAGATGTAAGCACTTCTAAAAACCAAATTATTCTGGTTATTTTTCATTTTATGGTGGATTTCTGCTTTGTTGCATCAACTAATTCCATATGATTCATCTGTTGGTTCTAATTGCTAACAATTGCTCTTCCCCTCCAGTTGGAGAAAGAAGCTTTTGTTAAAGGAGTTCCACTAGGACAAGCTCTGGACATAGAGATCCCTCCTCCACGCCCTAAAAGGAAACCAAGCAATCCTTATCCTCGAAAGACTGGTTTTGTAGCACCTATTCCACAGGTGGGAGCGAAGGATGGCAAAAAATTATTGTTGGCTTCTTTCTGCACCGATAAACAGATTCTGGACTTGGAGAGAGAACCACTTCCTGAGGTATACATCTCCCCTGTAGTTTCTCTTTTTTCATTGTCACTGTTGCTCACAAATTTCAATGGTGATTTATGGCACCCATTCGTTGTTTACTGTGTGCGCTTGTTTTTTTTTTTTTTTGTTTCTTTAATTCTAGTTTCTGAAAGTTTTGCCTACTTGTAATTAGAAACCTAGTGGAGATGAAAAACCAGGAAATGAAAAGGACAACTGGGATGGGGTCAACTGTTCTGAAGTTGTAACCTTTTTCCAAGAAGTTCACTGTACTTCATTGTCTTCTGCAAACAAAGATTCCATGCCAATAACATCTGGGGAGTTTGTGCCAATGATGGTACATAACGAGAATAAAACAAACGAATCTTATCTCACTGTTGAGCACAAAGGAAATCAGAAGTTCGTTGGACTTGACACAAAACAGATGGTTCAGGATAATGGAACCAATAACATCTCAAACTTTGCGAATTCACATGAGAAAATGGTTCAAGGCCAGAAAACAAATGAAATGAGCCACCCTGAAAATTTTGGGGCACTGCCATCCATTGATTTGCAAGCCACGCAGAACTACCCGAGACATGTTCCTGTTCATGTTCTAAATGGGACCCCTGGAATGGTCACCCAAGATGTTTCTCCTGACATGTCATACCAAGAATCTGCATGTCACCAAATTGGAGGAATTGATGGACACCCTAACCTATTCACAAATCTGGCCTCATCTGCAACCACTGAACACCATATTAGTGCATCAAGTTCTTCCATTCATCAATCATTTCCTCATTTTCATCCTCTTTTCACCCCAATCCGCAACAATCATAATGACTACCAACCATACCTCCATGTCTCATCCACATTTTCAAGTCTCATTTTATCTACCCTGCTACAAAACCCAGCAGCCCATACTGCAGCGAGCTTTGCAGCTACATTCTGGCCTTGTGCAAATTTGGAAGCTTCTGCAGATTCTCCTCTGGGTACTTTAGGAGGCTTTCCAACAAGGCAGATAAATCCAGCTCCTAGTATGGCAGCTATTGCTGCTGCTACAATAGCAGCTGCAACTGCATGGTGGGCGTCCCATGGACTGCTGCCGATGTGCACTCCTTTTCACACTGGCTCAACCTGCACTCCTGAATCCACAACAGCAAAGATGGCAGATGCCATTGGTCTCGCTGCAACGGACAACAATGGTAAAAGAGAGAGAGCTGCTCATGATCAAAATCAACAGCTGGACCCCGAATATTCAGAAGCTATACAAGAACAACATTCTGCTTCTAAGCCACCAACTTTGTCACTATCAGACTCTGAGGAAAGTGAAGGAGCAAAACCAAATGCTGGGGTAACTGCTGCAAAACAGGGGAACACTGCAGCACCAACCGAGCTCCATGATTCAAACAAGACGAAGGACAGAAAACAGGTGGATCGCTCTTCTTGTGGTTCCAATACGCCTTCTAGCAGTGAAGTGGAAACAGATGCATTAGAGAAGCAGAAGAATGATAAGGACAAACCAGAAGAACTTGATGTGAGTCATCCGGCTAGTGACTCTAATAATCGACGTGGCAAAAGCTCCAGCAGTACAAATGATTCATGGAAGGAGGTCTCTGAAGAGGTACCTGATAATATGTTCTTTTGCTATCGACTTCCTTACTATATTGTTTCTGCATTCATTGTTTAATTCAATGTCACTTCATTTGCAGGGCAAGTTGGCCTTTCAAGCCCTCTTCTCTAGACAAGTACTGCCACAAAGCTTTTCACCTCCGCATGCTTTGAAGAATAAGGGGTATCAAAAGAAGAACATTGAAAAGGATAAGCAGACCACTCATGAAAATGCTGAAGGTGAATCACTGTTCGACCTTAATATTGGGGCATGGGGGACTTATTTCAGTCATCAACCAGTGGAGAACAACACATTCTTGAGAGGTGGAAACAATGGGAAAGGATTGCTGAGAATGGAGCTTGGGTCTGGGAAGCTCAAGAGTTGCCGAACAGGGTTTAAGCCATATAAAAGGTGCTCAGTGGACGCCACGGAGAGCAAGGTGCCAAGTGCCAGCAGCCATGGTGAAGAGAAAGGCCCCAAGCGAATACGCTTGGAAGGAGAAGCATCAACTTGATATAGTGCTAATGCATGCAATTCATAAGGGAAACCTTTGTGGTTGCATGTCACTTTTTAATAATCTAGCCCCTTACTTTTTCCTTTGTTGTTAATTTGTGTAGGCCTATTGCTGACGAATATTGTTATCTGGGCGTGTGTACTATGCATTTACATGTACTTTATTTAAACTATTTGGAAGCTCACAAATTTTGAGAATTAGAAAGAAAATGAATGGACCTTGTCGGGCCTCTTCCCCGCCAAGGAGATGTCTGTTCTAACTGGAAATGGAAATCCCTCTCTCCTTGTCATTGCTTCTTTCTCTTCCCCTGTCTCTCTCGGCCCCTTCTTTTAGCTCTTTGCCTGTCACATTGCATTTCACTATATCGCTCCTGCCCACCCACAGGTTGATTAAAGCTATTTGTCTGCCAGCCTCAGAGGGGCCTATCCTCAAACTTTCCATCTATATAACAAGTTACAATGATTGATGTGGTATGTATTTATTGATTCAAAAGTTTCTATTTTTTCTAAATAATTTAACGGTAAGATGTAATTTATTTAGATTTTGTATTTTTGATCGATTATTATTTAATTCAAATATAACTATCAATTAGGATGTGATAATTGTATATTTTTTAATTAATTTGTTATTTTTTAATTTGACTATTTAAACAATTTATTGATCTGGTACTAGTATTTTTTTTAAAATTTTTGTCTTTTATAATTTTAGTCATCATTGTAAATTATTGAATGATTTAAAAATAATAATAATAGTGTTTTTAGGCACGAATTATACTTAGTTTTATATAAGCAATAGGAAGCTCCTTGTTAATCAGAAAGTTATCGAGAAAAGATGGACTATTATGCAAGAGCTTGGTTGCATATTGTTTACTAAAAACAACTTTTCGCCATCTGAGATTGACAGAAAAATGGCAAGATCAAGCAATTGTATTGGAAATTGAAAGGATCCGAAAAGAAAATTACAAGAACTAAAATAAATTTGAACTTAGATAAATTAAAAAGATAGGCTGTTATTGGGTTGATTTGATATTTTTACAAAGACTACAAACCACTTATTTATAGAGAAATATTCATAAATAATTACTAATAACTACTTATAATCACTCTTAACACATTTTTACGATGCCAATTGTTATTGGTGTAATTTCTTGTAATCACCATATTCTTCTCTTGAAACGCTACTTATCATCTTTACAAATATCTTATATAGGCATTTTAAAAACAAAATCATTTTCCATCAAACCTATAAAAATTGATAAGCCATGTGGACAAGAAAATAACATCCTTGACATGAAATATAAATTATGGTGCATGCTTCATAAATCACAAGTTTCTATGCGTGTGGTATTTATGTTATCTGTCATATTCAGTGCATTATTGGATAGATGCGTGCAGACATTGCTAACAGCTCGGCGCAGGTGAAAGAAATGGAAAAATTACGATCCAGAGGATGATGGTTGAAAGGGTGTCAATAAGCTAATGCATGCTGATTCTTGCATGGTTAAAAAGGTATCAATTTTTTTTTTCTTTTGTTTGGTTGGACAATAAGCATAAAGGGAATGAAATGCATAAATTGATATATAAAAATTTACAAAAATATGTAGACATGTATATTATATGACAAGTACTTCACTTCTCTTACATTTTCTCTCAATTTTAGAGGTAAATAGGAAAAAAAGTAAAGTGCTTAGAATGTTTATACTCGCTCCATCCCTAACACTTCTCTAGATATAAATAATATAACTAACTTAATATTTTTATATCCTTCAATTTTCTTGGTAACCTCTCAGTCCACACAAAGAAGAGTAAATGACCCACATCTCATTAGATTCTCGATAACAATAAAGTCCATCTTCCGTGATTTTTAAGGAATACGCTCCCCTGCGTTAAAGATATTATAGTAAAAATTGATTATAATCTTCTATAATAACTTCTGTCATTTAGTGTGCATTTGTTCTAGTATTTTTTTTTATTTTTTTGTAAGTTTTTTGATTTTTTGGCATTTTTGAAAATAAATAAATAAATGTAAAAAGATGTAGAAAAAATCAATTGATTATAGTGAAATGCCAAATAAGTAAACTTTTAAAGAGATTTTTAAGTACAAAACCTTCAAAAAAAAAGCTAGGCCAATTACAGAAGCTTATTAAGTCTAATTAGATTTCTGAACTCTTTAAATCCACTTCTAATTATTTATCACTATTTAACTCTGCATTAATCTTATGAATATTGTTCTTTGTTATATTTTCTCTTGGAATGATTTTGTGAGGGATCATATCCTTATATATAAAAAAATCAATAACAATAAAATTAAATGATTTGATACTTTGCACCGTAATTATTAATTAAATATTATAAAAAAAACTAGTAATAACATATTTTGCTACTAAAAATACAAGATCGTCGCCAAAAATTATTACTGACGAAATAAAATTCATTGTAATGTCAATGAGTAAAGCTCGCTTGAAAATATGAATTGCGACAACTTTAATTCCTCACCAAAGTGTACTTTCATTGATAATATTTTCCATAACCTATATAATAAGGAATTTCCATTTAGAGCATATTCAACAAGCTCTTTATATAAAGTTTGTTACTTAAAGTAGTTAGTTTAATTTATTTTTATACTTTTTAATAAATTTTTTTATCTAACTAGTTATTATGAAAAAATCAAATATAATTGTAATTTTTTTATAATAGCTAATTAAATAAAAAATTTATTTAAAATGGTAAAAATAAATTAGATTAACTACTAGCTAATAGGCCTACTAGAGTTGCTTTAGTTTAAATGAATAACAAAAAATAGAGAATAGTATTAGAGTATATATATATATGAAGAAGTAGTTAGCTAAAATAAAAATTAAACTTTTTTTTATATATTTTGACTAGCTATTTTAAAAAAAAAAAAGCATTAGAGATGCTCTTACTGTTCACTAGAGATTAATATTTAGGTTGTTCACTAGAGATTAATATTTAGGTTGTACTATTTTTGTCCTTCATATTTTTTTTATTGTTATTTTTGTCTTTTATATGTTCTTTTACTCTAATTTTTAAATTGGATATTTTGGACTTCTAACACATGTTTTACTTGATTTAATTTGTTTTTATTGTTCATGAATTGAGTTTTTTTAGTATATATACTGTTTTTGTCCTTTGTATATTTTTTCATTTCAATTTTTTAATTGAGATATTTTAGAGTTCTAACCATTCTTGTCTTGCTTGCTTTAACTTGTTTTTGTTATGGCTCATGTTGATATATTTTTTTTACAGATTCTACTATTCTTGGTTTTTGTATATTTTTTATTTTAATTTTTTAATTAGAATTTTTTGGACTTTTAACTCATGAGTCATACTTTACTTGTTTTGTAAAAAATAGAAACATTAAAATGCACATACAATTTTGCAAAAAAAAATATCAAAAGAATTAAAATACTTGTACATAATGCATAAATTATTTATATATTTAAAAATTAAAAGGTGTATCCAACAAAATTAGTGTGCATTTAGAAGCATGGCGTCTATAAAGATTATTATTTTTTTGATAATTTCATGTTACTCATCAAAATCAATTTTATTATTTTATAAAGGCTTTCATGTCATTAATTGATATCAAATACATTAGAAACTAGAAAAACTTATCTAAGGGAAATAACCTTTTCTCTTCAAATCATATGCAAAGTTAGTTATTCTTATTAAAAACAAAATCACTATGCAAGCCAATAATTCATTAGACATCTAAATAACTAGACTGTGCAAAATCACTAGTACTTAATGAAAAAAATTTAAGATAATTTTCATACTCATAATTGGCACAAAATCTTTTACAACTGAATGTGAGGAATAGTATATATTATACTTATTATTAATAAAACTAAACATAAAATTAAATAATGAGCATAAAATCGCGTGGAGCATTATTGATGTTACCTTTGATAAGTAATTCACTGCTAAAAAGAAGTTCAACAGAAACTATCACCGACAGTTTATAATTTTGTCGCTGAAAAAAACAACCGCCAGATTCCCCCCTTCAATAGTATTTATTTCGTACCTGTTTTATATATATATTATATACATATTTAATGTGATTCAGAATTAATTTGGTGACTTTTTAATTTTTTTATTACCTATATAAAAAATTTAATTTATATA
>JAOTRH010000024.1:11808029-11832426 GCA_034768845.1 Heliamphora exappendiculata | reverse complement strand
TCTTCGTCTGTCTTTCTCTCTCTTGCGGCTTGCTCCGTAACCGAGGATTGTATCTCAACTTTCTCACCTTCTGTCTCCCGGTATATCTGGATTGGAGATTTCTGTCTTGTGTCTTGTCTCTGTATCGTGTATATCTTTCTCAGAGGGAGACAACCCTTAAATAGCCACAAAGGAAGGAGAGGGGTCACAGAGAAGTAAATAGCCACAGAGAATTCAATTGCCACTCATGGCAATTGAATTCTAGACTATTGAATTCCAGGCTGTATCTCTTCCTCTTCTCCTAAGAGAACACCTACAGAGCACTGGCTCTGTCTCTGCCTCTTCCGTGAGTCTGCCCCTTCCTCTTCCTCTGAGAGAAACCTATAACATGCCTTTTTCATTATGAAGAGTTTTTTCTTGAAAATCAATAGCCACTCATGATTGTTGGTTTCCAGGCTTTAATTGCAATTGAACGGCCAATTCAATTGTAGTTGATCCAGCTATTGAAATCTAAATTTCAATGGCCAATGAAATTCACAGATTCCAACATAATTCATCCAATTTTTTCCTATCAATAATCTAATCACTAAAAGGAGTAACAATTCACCATTGTCCTGCAGTGGAAATCCATGATCTTAGGGGCCTCTGTTCCCTACTGGCTATTGTTGCGATCACTTCCTTTTGGGTTGGGATGCTGAACAGTGAACAGAGACAAAAACCAAACAAAACAAAAAAACAAAAAACAAAAGAATTAACTATTTCCTCATTCCTGTGAGTGAATTTCTTTCTTGACTACTTGGCCACAACTTCAGGACCGGCTTAATCTCTAAGAAAGTAAGGTAATTACTCAGGGCCTCATTTATTATAATATATTTATATATTATAAATATATATTTTATAATATAAGATGAGAATTAAAAATATTATAAAATTTAAAAAGTTTTAGCTTTTTAAAATTATAAATGTTTTTTGTCATTTTTATTTTATTTTATTATATGTATTATATAAATCTTCAACTATTTAAAAACAAAAGGTTTCATAATCTATTAATTATTATTATTTTAATTTTAAAAGTTATAATTATTAGGTGATTTAATACAATTAAAAAATTGTTATCAATCATTACTTACCAAGTTATATTATCAATTATAGATTGTATTTGTTTCATTTATAAATATGTTAACTATGAAAATTAAATATTGAGTATGCAAAATATATAAAAAAAAAGAATTGATAAATTAATTTATTCTTAAACAGTGATCTTGATAAACATGCTACTAGTAAATTTATGAATAAATATTTAATTAATACCCTTTCTTTCAGAAAAGGAAAAAACAAATTTTAAATATAATAATTTATTATAAAAAAATTAAATTTTATTAAAATTTTTACCTCGGGTCTCAAAAATTTGAGCCGCTTCTAATAACTTGCAAGGCTCCTAATAACTATGGGTCAGTTATTAGAATTTAAAGACTAACACGAGAGATACAAAAATTGAGAGAGAAAGGAGAGGAATGCTTTAGATCTCAAATTTTTAATTTCATTTGATCGAAACCATGTAAGTACATAAGCAACTTGTTGGGTTTTTGTCTTAAATCTTTTTTTTCAATTTTTCGAAAGTTGCTCTCGGAATATTGATCGCTCGAGCAGTCAGAGGTTCGCTCGAACAATTCACTACGGAACAAAAAGGTTTTATATCCCATAGAAATACTAGAACATTCAGAATGTCTAAGACACTTGAGAGACTCAGGTTAGGAGGCAAGAGAGTGTAGAGAAGGAGTGACAGGCTCAGCTTGAGGCCAAGATGCATTGTGAGGTAGAAAGTGATCATTGTAATCCTTATTTGGTCAATAGTGGATTATTTATTCTCTCTCGTGGAGGTATGCATTCAACTGAACTACGTACATTATTGCGTTTTTTATTGTTTATGTTTCTTTTGTGTTTACTATTATGGAATGAAGCTTAAGCAAGTTTCAGTTTGGTAGCCCAAATAAGTTGATCTTAATCTTTTGAGAATTTGTGTCTAAAAATCCCAACAAGTGGTATTAGAGCACACATTGTTGAAGATCCAAAGGCGCAGTGAAAGATCAGAGTTATAGTTCAAGGCTTAATCACAAGTTGTAGTAAAGATGACAAACATTATCCGAAGTGGAAAAGTTTACCGATAAGAGACTTTTCCCTGTGTCAGAGGTGGATGAAGGATCTGTTGATCCAATAAGGGGTATCTAAGGTGTTACTCGGCAAGGCAAAGAAGCCAGAGAAGATGATCGATGACGATTGGGATGATCTTGATTGCAGCGCCGCGAGTTCGATTCAATTGAATTTGGGAGACGAAGTTATTCAACGTGCTCGACGCTGAGACAACACACGAGATTTGACAGAAGCTAAAAGATCTCTACATAAAGAAAAATTTGGCCAACAAGTTGCACCTGAAGAAGCAATTGCATGGACTGCATATAAGGGAATGTACAAAATTATTGGAACATCTCAATACGAATAATATGCTCATCACACAGTTATCCGGGTTTGGAGTAAAGGTTGATGATGAAGATAAGGCGGTTCTCCTCTTCGCATCGCTTCTGACGTCCTATGATTATCTGGTGATAACGTTGATGTACAGAAAGGACACTCTAGAGTTAGTGCTCTTTTGTCTTATTGTCACATAAGAAGATGAAGAGGGACAGTAAATCTAATGCAGAAGGCATGCTTGTGGCTAAGTCTGAGTTAAGCAGGGGAATGAGCAGATTTAGTGAGCAGGGTTCCAACAATGGTAGATCTCGATCCAAGTCATGTGCAAGAAGGGATATGGAGTGCTTTCATTGCTGCAAAACTGGTCATTATAAGATCCAGTGCCAAGAATTGAAGCAGCATCTGGAGAAAAATAAGAAGGGTAAAGCGCATGTAGAAACTGTCAGTTTTTCTGAAGATTCGTCAGACGGTGAATTTCTTTCAGTTTTCTCAGATTTAAATTCTTTGTTGAAGTCATGGATATTAGATTCAGGATGCTCATATCACATGTGTCCATTTAGAGAATGGTTTGATTCATATAAGTCTTGCAACAGGGATATAATTCTAATGGGAATGGACTCAGCGTGTCAGGCCATTGGAACTGGTACAGTAAAAATTAGAATGTTTGATGAAGTTGTAAGGACTTTCTGGAATGTCATACATGTTCTTGAGTTAAAGAAGAATTCGATTTCTTTGGTAATATTGGATTCTCTGAGTTATGGGTTCACCGCAAAGGGTGAAGCAAGCAGAGGATCTTCAGTTATCATGAAAGGCCAGAAAGTGGATGGCCTCTACAGATTGGTAGGGGACATGGTGGTAGACGGAGTTACTACTACCACACTAACAAAGTCTAGTAGGGACAGCACGAGATATAGACATTTTCGGTTTGATCAGGTTGACAAACAGAGTATGTCAGAAAGTCAGACAAATAGTGCGGCAGTGAAGGTGGGGCTCAGTCAGACTAGTTCACCTAGAAAATCAGGTAATGGTGGTTTAAGTCAATAGCAATGGGAACAATCAAGTAGAGAACCTTCGCCTTACAAAAAAGATACAAGCAGCACATGGAGAGTTTAAGGGTAAGTAGCAGTGGGATGGTGGTTCAAGTCAATAGCAGTGGGACCAATCAAGTGGAGAACCTTCACCTTATAAAAAAGCTACAAGCAGCACATGAATAGTTCAAGGGCAAGTAGCAGTATCAAAGAAGGTAGAGACTTCACAGAAGACTAAAAAGCTGGAGTTTGGAAGACTATCCAAAAAAGAGAAGTTTGTTGATTGCAAGGGGGTCAAGTTCAAGTGTGGCTTGGGCTTGGTCCAAGTTTATTCAGTTTGATGATCTAGAGGAGGTGGAACACTCACCCAAAAAAAGGTGCAGGACAAGGCAGTTGACAAAAATTCAAGTGGGTTTAGAAATTTGAGCCAAAGGGGAGATTGTTGGATTTTTGTCTTAAATTTTTTGATTTTTTAAGGGTTGCTCTTAGGATATTGACCGCTCGAACTGTGAAAGCCGGACCCGTCTCTTTTTATGATATATGCATATTAGGCGTTTTTCAACGCCCTTTGCTTTAACCTGTGTATATGTGTTTTGATACATGTTTGAGTTTAAATAACCATGCAGGGTTGTTTCCTGGGGGTGTAGGGAGTCATTGTGCGAATTTTAATTTTTAAAAAAAAGAAAGATATTTTGCAGGTTTATAAATATCTGGAGTTAGATATTTTCTAAAAGATATTTTCAAAACTTACTCGCTAAGTTTTCTCCTTTTTCTCTTTTTTCTCTATGCCTTCTCTCAAACTTCTCGGGGGCTCGAAGCTTGATTTTTGACAAACCAACTACTGATCCTTGTTATCGGCATCATGGTCTACGCTTTCATCCGGACAGAATTTCATTTCGACGAAACTCGATTTTGTACGTGGATCGAGACGTCGAGTTTTTAACTCACTGAGGTAGGATTTAAAATTCTATAGTTGTTAAAGGGTGTTATGTGTAGTCATACGTGTTTCTACCATTTTAAAACGCATGAAAATCAACTTTGTTTGAAGATGGGTTTTTGGTTGTAAAATCGTTTTTCGATGTCTTTAGCGTTTCGATTGGATGAAATTGGATTTGGAGAATCCCTTTCGAGGTTTTATGATAGTTCTAAGCTCGGGTATGCTAGAGGATATCAAAAACAGGTGTTAGAAGGTTTGATTTGAGGTTTGGAGGTGAAACCTATAGCCAAAAACATTTTTCTGGGCTTGGTCAGTCGACTGGATCATGTGGATGGGTGTTCAATCGACTGGACCTGGGTGGTCAGTCGACTAAAGAGGTTTTACTTTGGATTTTTGCTTTTCCAGAATGTTTTTCAGTCGACTGGTGGGTGAGTCTAGTCGACTGAAGTGTGGGCTGTGTTTGGTGATTGGATGGTTCGATTTTGATTGCCCAAATAGTTTTCTGTGGTATTTAATTGATTAAATAAAAAGATTAGTCAATTGAAATATTATTGGATTCGTGATTCGAATGTGTGAACATTCGTGGTTTTCAAAATGAGGTTTGAAAACGATGAGTTTGGTGAGAATTGTGATAAAACGTGTTTTGTTGAAGGTTTGGAGCTAGCCTGTGAGGTTGAGTCTCAACTTCTAAAATATTTTGGATGGAAATCATATTTTTATATGTTTGTTTGATCTCCATGGTTCATGGATGGGATCTCCCTTTTATTTACATGTGTTGTATATCTATTTTGCGGGTTGGTTTTTAAATGTCTTCCATAGATGTACCGTAACAGTGGTTGTGTTGAGTTGAGCTTCTATTACTCCTTGGTGTAAATCCAAAAACGTGCGCAGAGTGAGTTCGCTATAGTCCCTCGGGTTAATCCCCGTAAACGTGGTTTGGTTATGCTTCGTCCATCGGTTGTGGAAATCCGTAAAGAAGTCTGTTGCCCCGTGAGAGGTTATGTTGTTGTAACATCGTATAGAACTTGTCATTACTTAGCAGACCTCGATAGTTTTAGAGTAATGGGTAGGAGTCTATAGTTGTTGCCTCTGTCCGTTTGTATGGAAGAGTCGGTACATAGGATTACATTTTATCTTTTTTCTCAGCTGTGTGGCCCGAGTCGATTATACTATGTTTTTACTGCTTTTCCTTAACTGTGGCATGATATCTGTCATGAAGATATGCATAGTTTCAAGGATAAAAAACTAATGATTTTTGAAAAAAACATTTTTAGCTCATGTGGTTGAGCTTGTATGTTTATGATTGCATAACTTGCTTTACAGCTTTATTATTTGTTCATATTGGATTTCGGCTCATGGTATGGGATTTTACTGTAAAAATATTTTTAGGTGACTGTGTGGAGTTGACCTAGATGAAGTGGTGACGGAAAACTTACTGTAGTTTTTCCTATTTTGAGACATGTACTTTTACAAGAGATGCATGTGAAGGCTGGTTTGTACGCCTTTTGGCGATATACTTATTCATGTATGAGAATGCATGTTTATTGTTATGAGAGCTGAACTTGAAAAATCTTTTATCCAAATGTTGTATATTTTGATTTTCAACTGTAAAATCTTATTTTCATAAATTGGTGTTTTGGTGGGCTTTTGCGTCACCCTGTGTTTGGGGCGTGACAACTTGGTATCAGAGCTCTGAGTTCGAATACTTAATAGCCATGGGAATGAGGGTACATCACCTTGTGAGGATGTATGTGTGCTTGATTGCATGTGTTGTAGCGTTTTCCTAACATTAACATGATAACTTGTGGTGTATACGTGTGTATGGAGGTTGGACCTTAGGATTGATTAGTCTTGCCTTCGGGCATTTGGATTAACACACTTAGGAGCCATGTTAAAGACGCGTTTCGCGGACGTGATTTCTAGCATGGAATCCAAGTAGGTTGTCCATAGTGACGAGTCCATCTTGTTGGTTCTCTTTGGTATGTGAGATGTGATGACATGATTTTAAGTGACTATGTGTTAGCATGCTTATGTGTATCATGTCTTTTACGTTGGCAATAACATGTTGTACGGTTGCTTATCTTGTTATATTGCTTTCGTATAGAGTATGTCCACGCGGGGAGGACGAGGCCATGGTCGTGGCCGTGGCTGTGGTTCTAGCCGAAGGGATGTTCTAGTCCCAGATGTTGGGGATGCTAATGCACCCCAAGGACCTGTTGGCGAGGGAGATCTGCTGCGTGAGATGGTCGGCTCCATCCGGCAACTGGCTGAGGCCTCTAGGGGCAAGGAGAGTGTACCTGAACCGAGGGCGATGGTCACGATGCGTGAGTTTTGCCGTTTGTACTCTCCTACCTTTTCTGGGAATCCCAACCCCACAGTAGCCATTGAATGGCTAGAGTTGATCACCAGGATCTTGAACACGCTTCAGATAGAGGATGATGATCTGAGGGTTTCTTTTGCTGCCTTCCAGCTGAGGGGGAGTGCTCATACATGGTGAAAGTTTTTCAGGACCACAGTCGGAGGCACTTGGGAAGCATTCACAAAGGTATTTCTGGAGAAATACTTTCTGACGACACTGAGGGATTGCTATAGAGAGGACTTCCTTTTTCTGATGCAGGGGACTATGACAGTGGTTGAGTATGAGTCTGAGTTCACCAATCAATCCCAGTTCGCACCAGAGATCGTGTCTACTGATGAATTCCGGGCGAAGAGATTTGAGAGGGGTTTGAGGCCCGCTATCAAAGATAGGGTGGCGGCATTTCAGATGTAGGTCTTTACAGAGTTGGTACAGATGGCCATGAAAGTGGAGGATACGCTGAATGAGACACGTAGAGACAGAGACAGTTGGGGTCAGCAGGACGAGGGATGTGCACAGTCCCGGGGACACAAGGACAAGCGTCAACGGGCATCTGGTCCGAGTTCTTATCCAGTGGGGTCGTATCTGCCACAGTCTTCTACATCCACACATCCCATGTTCTCAACGGGTCGATCGGATCAGATGGAGCTTATTTGTCATAGATGCCAACGGCCAGGGCATCGTGTGGCAGAGTGCCGGAGTGTAGCACCAGTTCAGGCATAGTTCCAGTCGTAGACGCCAGGGAGAGGACCACCGGAATGTTTTGAGTGCAGCCAGTTTGGGCACATCCGTAGAGACTGCCCCAGAGGAGGGAGTACACGGAGTACAGTTGGGGCACCTGTTACACCATCTGGCCAGGGACGACAGAAGTATCGGCATCTTAGAGCTCAAACATCCAGATTTGCAGAGGGAGGCACCTCAATGCAGGTGGGCAGATAGTGTGTAGTACAAGGCCATAGTGGACCTGCTAGAGCTTATGTTTTAGCATATCCCAGTTCCTCCAGAGCATCGATCGTACCTGATGCTGCTGCTACCACCTCTATGATCAGAGGTACTCTTCTAGTTTTTAGATCATAGGCCAGTGTTATTATCGACATGGGAGCATCGCTTGTATGCAAAGTTCGAGAAGTGCGAGTTTTGAATGTCTGAGGTGAGGTTTCTTGGACACGTAGTATCGACAGACGGAGTAGCTGTGGATTCGTCAAAGACTGATGCTGTGACCGGTTGGGAGCGACCGAAGAGTGTCTTTGAGATTTGTAGTTTTCTGGGTTTGGCAGGCTACTATCGGCGGTTCGTGAAGGATTTTGTGAGACTTACTGCACCGATGACGCGTCTGACGCGAAAGGGAGTTGTGTTTGCTTGGAGTGAGTCCTATGAGTCAACATTCCAGGAGCTAAAGACGAGGTTGACTAGCGCGCCAGTGTTGATTATTTTAGAGCGAGACTTGGGGTATATAGTATACTGTGATGCATCACATGATGGTCTTAGATGTGTTCTGATGCAGGGAGGTAAGGTT
This sequence comes from Heliamphora exappendiculata, assembly GCA_034768845.1. Taxonomy (NCBI): domain Eukaryota; kingdom Viridiplantae; phylum Streptophyta; class Magnoliopsida; order Ericales; family Sarraceniaceae; genus Heliamphora; species Heliamphora exappendiculata. Next base: position 11,824,141 of record JAOTRH010000024.1, on the reverse strand, counting down.
GTAGCCTATGGTTCTCGGTAGTTGAAGACGCACGAGAAGAACTACCTGACACACCATCTGGAGTTAGCTGTCGTAGTCTTTTCCTTGAAGACATGGCGTCACTTTCTTTATGGTGAGCATTTTGAGATTTTCTCCTATCACAAGAGCTTATAATACTTGTTTTCACAGAAGTACCTAAACTTGCGCCAACGACAATGGATGGAGTTGTTGGAGGATTATGATTTTGACTTGCAGTATCACCTAGGGAAAGCCAACGTTGTGGCTGACGCTCTCACTTGGAGATTTCACGGGTTGTTAGCAGTTGTGGCTATACGTGAGTGGGATGTGCTTAGAGAGGTCGGTGAGTTTGATCTGAGTCTTGGGGAGACAGCGACGGGTGCCACCTTGTTTTCAGCAGCTTCGCGACCCGCGTTGATTGCACGAGTGCTGGAGGTCCAGCTGACGGACCCAGAAGCTCAGATGATACGAGATCAAGTTGCTAGTGGGGAGGATACAGCAGGATGGGTTGTGGGTTTAGACTAGAGTCTGAGACTAGCTGGGAGATTATTTGTGCCAGAGTCATGCCGTGCAAACATACTACGTAAGTGTCATCATTCTCGCCTTGCTGTGCATCCTGGAGGCATGAAGATGTACCATGATATACGACGTCAGTTCTGTTTGATGGGAATGAAGAGAGATGTGATCCAGTTTGTTTCTCGGTGCCTTACCTGTCAGAAGGTGAAGGCGGAGCACCAGAGACCGACATGATTGCTACAGCCATTACCGATATCTGAATGGAAGTGGGAGAACGTCACGATGGACTTTGTGTCAGAACTTCCTCGATCACCTAGGGGACACGACGCCGTGTGGGTTGTGGTTGATAGGTTGACGAAATCTGCACACTTTCTCTTCATTGGAGTGAAGGATTCGGTGGACCGATTGAGTGGGTTATATGTCAGGGAGATAATCAGGTTACATGGAGTGCCAGTATCTATTGTTTCTGACTGAGACCCGTGTTTCACGTCACGCTTTTGGCAAATTCTACAGGAGGCTTTGGGGACGAACTTGATGTTCAGTACAGCTTTTCACCCCCAAACGGATGGCCAGTCAAAGAGGACCATTCAGATCCTAGAGGATATGTTGAGGGCATGTGTACTTGATTTCAGAGGTTCGTGGGAGGATCATCTACTGTTGGCAGAGTTTGCATACAACAACAGCTATCAGTCCAGTATTGGGATGACACCATATGAGACTTTGTATGGTAGGCCGTGTCGGTTATCAGTATGTTGGACAGATGTAGGAGAGACCACTGTTTTGGGGCCCGACATGGTATGAGAGACGACGGAGAAAATTGCAGTGATTCTTCAGCGTCTAGTGACAGTACAGAGCCGTCAGAAGAGTTATGCAGATCAGAGGAGGAGGCCTTTGGAGTTTGCGTTGGGGGATCATATGTTCCTGAAGGTCTCACCACGTAGAGGTTTAATGAGGTTCGGTCGTAACAGGAAGCTATCACCGCGTTTCATTGGACCTTTTGAGATTCTTGACAGGGTTGGAGAGGTTGCATATCGTTTGTCTTTGCCACCTCAGTTAGCATCTGTGCACAACTTCTTTCACGTTTCTATACTTCGGAGGTATGAGCCTAATCCTTCTCATGTGTTAGATTGGACTGAGCTGCAGGTTGATGAGGACAGTACTTATGAGGAGCGTCCAGTAAAGAGTCTTGATACTAAAGAGCAGGTGTTACGGGGCAGAATAATTGCTTATGTCAAGGCCCTATGACTTCATCACAGGGTTGAAGAAGCAACATGGTAGCTAGAGTCCGGGATACGTGCTAGATACCTAGAGTTGTTTACCTTGTGACCTTACTGCGAATTTCAGGGACAAAATTCCTTAAGGGGGGAAGAGTTGTGAGCCCCGGACCCGTCTCTTTTTATGATATATGCATATTAGGCGTTTTTCAATGCTTTTTGCTTTAACCTATGTATATGTGTTTTGATACATGTTTGAGTTTAAATAACTATGCGGGGTTGCTTCCTAGGGGTGTAGAAGTTATGGTGAGAATTTTAAAAATTCAAAGAAAAAAAATTATTTTGGAGGCCTATAAATATCGGAGTTAGATATTTTCAAAAAGATATTTTTAAAACTTACTCACTAAGTTTCCTCCTTTTTCTCTCTGCTTTCTCTCTAACTTCTCGGGGGCCCGGGACTTGATTTTTGAAAAACCAACTACTGATCCTTATTATCGGCATCGTGGTCTACGCTTTCATCCGGACGAAATTTTATTTTGGTGAAACTCAATTATGCACGTGGATTGAGACGTCGAGTTTTTAACTTAACAAGGTAGGATTTAAAATTCTACAGTTGTTAAAGGGTGTTACGTGTAGTCATACGTGTTTCTACCGTTTTAAAAGGCATGAAAATCAACTTTGTTTGAAAATGGGTTTTTGGTTGTAAAATCGTTTTTCGACGTCTTTGGTGTTTCGGTTGGATGAAATCGAATTTGGAGAATCCCTTTCGAGATTTTATGATAGTCCTAAGCTCAGGTATGCTAGAGGATATCAAAAACAGGTGTTTGGGAGGTTTGATTTGAGGTTTGGAGGTAAAACCCGTAGCCAAAAACATTTTTCTAGACTTGGTCAGTCGATTGGACCCTCATGGTCAGTTGACTGGATCATGTGGATGGGAGTTCAGTCGACTAGACTTGGGTGGTCAGTCGACTGAAGAGGTTCTTCTTTGGATTTTTGCTTTTTCAGAATGTTTTTCAGTCGACTGGTGGGTGAGTCCAGTCGACTGAAGTGTGGGCTGTGTTTGGTGGTTGGATGGTTCGATTTTGATTGCCCAAATAGTTTTCTACGGTATTTAATTAATTAAATGAAAAGATTAGTCAATTGAAATACTATTGGATTCGTGATTCGGATGTGTGAACATTCGTGGTCTTCAAAAGGAGGTTTGAAAACGATGAGTTTGGTGAGAATTGTGATAAAACGTGTTTTGTTGAAGGTTTGGAGCTAGCCTGTGGGGTTGAGTCTCAACTTCTAAAATGTTTTAGATGGAAATCATGTTTTTATATGTTTGTTTGATCTCTATAGTTCATGGATGGGATCTTTTTTTTATATACGCGTGTTGTATATCTATTTTGTGGGTCAGTTTTTAAATGTCTTCCATAGATGTACCGTAATAGTGGTTGTGTTGAGTTGGGCTTCTATCGCTCCTTGGTAAAAATCCAAAAATGTGTGCAGAGTGGGTTCGCTACGGTTCCTCGGGTTAATCCCCGTAAACGTGGTTTGGTTATGCTTCATCCATCGGTCGTGAAAATCTGTAAAGAAGTTTGTTACCCCGTGAGAGGTTATGTTGTTGTAATATCGTATAGAACTTGTCATTACTTAGCAGACCTCGAGAGTTTTAGAGTAATGGGCAGGAGTCTATAGTTGTTGCCTCTGTCCATGTGTATGGCAGAGTCGGAACATAGGATTACATTTTATCTTTCTCCTCGGCTGTGTGGCTCGAGTCGAGCATACTATGTTTTTACTGCTTTCCCTTAACTGTGGCATGATATCTGTCAGGATGATATGCATAGTTTCAAGGATGGAAAACTAATGATTTTTGAAAAAAAACATTTTTAGCTCTTGTGGTTGAACTTGTATGCTTATGATTGCATAATCTGCTTTACAGCTTTATTATTTGTTCATATTGGGTTTTAGCTCACGGTGTGGGATTTTACTGTAAAAATATTTTTAGGTGGCCGTGTGAAGTTAACCTAGATGTAGTAGGTGACGGAAGACTTGTTGTAATTTTTTCTGTTTTGAGACATGTACTTTTACATGAAATGCTTGTGAAGGCTGGTTTATACACCTTTTGGCGATATACTTATCCATGTATAAGAATGCATGTTTATTGTTATGAGAGCTGAACTTGAAAAATCTTTTATCCAAATATTATATATTTTGATTTCCAACTATAAAATTATTTTGGTGGACTTTCGCGTGACCCGGTGTTTAGGGTGTGACATGAGCAGTTAGGGGTTCACTCGAGCAGTCCGCTGCGAAAAATAAATTTTTGTGCAACGGCTAGGGTTTTGTTTTGACCTAGATGCCTCTTATATAAGGGTTGTATGTCCCATAAAAACCGTAGAATGTTTAGAATGTCTAAGAAACTTGAGAGGCTCGAGTTATGAGGGTAGAGAGAGTGTTGAGAGGCGATGAGAGGCTCAGGTTGAGGTCACACATACATTATGAGGTAGAAAGTGATCATTGTAATCAATATTTGATTAATAGTGAATTGTTTCTTTTCTCTCGTAGAGATAAGTAGTTAGCCGAACCACGTACATTCTTGTGTTCTTAGTTATTCTTGTTACTTTTGTGTTTGCTATTATGAATTGAAACCTATGTGGGTTTCCGTCAGTAGCCTAAATTAATTGATCTTAATCTTTTAGAGATTTGTGCCTAAAAACCCCAACACAATTATAGGCTAGATTGGATAAACCTAGTATTAAATTCTTCTACTTCTGGGGAGTTGCCAACACATTGTTATGGACCATGTGCACAGAGCTTGGGATTTTTAAGAACAGTTCTTGAAAGTAAATCATGACATGAAATACGTTGAGTTGGGGGGAAAATTGATTAGATGGGGCATACTGCCCAAAATTCTTTTGACATTATTTTACTCTTTAGCATGCTTCTTACCATATTAAGAATTGATTTATTTATCATCTCAATGATGTCATTATATTGTGGTGATCTTGGAAAAGGATGATGAATTCCATTAACTTTACAAAAATTCTTGAACTTATTTGATGTGAATTTGTCTCATTTATCAAATCTCAAAGCTTTAATTGTAAAGCACATTTGCCTCTCAACCAATGCTTCATATTTCTTAGAAACAAAAAAAAAATCATATTTTTCCTTAAAAAAAAACCAAGTTTTTTGGCTAAAGTCATCAACAAAAAGTAAGAAATAATTATTCTTATAAAAAGATGATAATTTAATTGAACCACAAGCATCCATATGCACAGATTCTAGTGACTTCCTCACTCTTGTAGCTGTTTCTTTCGGAAAGCACTTTCGAAATTGTTAGCCGAACAAATACTTCTTGCATAACTGATTTGGATTGTTAATAAAAGGCAAACCATATACTATATTCTTCTGAGCAATCACCTTTAATTCTCTAAAATCCAAGTGTCCAAATCTCAAACACTTGCCAACAACAGTTTCAATATTCAACAAAAATATTCTATTCTGTCATTAAAACTTTAACAACCAAATTATTTCTTTCATCCCTTAGGGAAAGAAGGCAGTTTTTTCTGTCGACTTCATATCTGTTTTCTAAGAGTTAAACCAAACTTAAAATATTATTCTTCATTTTAGGCACAAAATATACATTTGACATGATTCAGTAATCTCCATTCTTCAAACGAATTAAAGTCGTGCATTTCTCATAATTAGGACTTTTGAGGAGTCTCAAAAGTGACATTGCCTTTTCCAAGATTCATCAAGCCTAACAAATTTGCTTCCATGGCCACACGTGATTGTTAACATCATTGTCAAGATACCACAAATTTCTTTCTGACTTTTCATATCCTTTGACAACCAACAACAAAGTAGGCTCTACTTCTGCTTCCTTTGCTTTAATTAGATGAGTTTTTTTCTTCAAAATTATGAGTAGCATTTTGACATTCCTAAGAATAATTCTCATATTTGTGACAACTATAACATTCCACTTAAGAGTTATCGTACCTCCCCGCATTTGATTTTGAATGACTTCCTCTTTCTCTACCTCCTCTTCTTCCTTTTCCATGCCAACATAATGATGAGATTGGAATTCTTTCTCCGAAATCATTGCCCGATAAGCCATGACCACCTTTTTCACCTTTTCCTTGTTTACGTCGACGTCCTCGGCTTCTTTGACTTCTTTCACCTCTTTCTTATCTTTCTTCATTCCCTCTTAAAAAAAGTTTTATTTGCAGCACATGCTCCGCGGTCTCATTTGTGATTTTTTTAGTCTTTCCTCATGAGCTTGTAGAGATCCCAAAAATTGATTTATTGTTATGGCATCCAAGTCCTTCGACTCTTCAATTGCCGCCACAATATGCTCAAACTGGGGTTGTAGAGAGCAAATGATTATTTCTACCACATGAACGTTTTGCAAATTCTCACCACACCTTTTCATTTGATTCACAACGATATACTCTTAAGAAATAATCCAAAACAATTAAACTCGAATTCTTTCATACGAAGAGCCTCAAACTCTCATTTGAGTGTTTGAAGATGAACTTTCTTCACTTATCAACTCTTTTATAACAATTTTGAAGAATCTCCCATGTCTTTTTTGTGGTCGTTGCATTTGCTACTTTCCAATAAGTAGAATCATTCAAACACTAATGGGTGTGTGTGGCAGGGTGCTAGTCCTTCTTTCTAAATTTTTACAAGGGGTCTTTTTTATTAGGATTTAAAGTTGACTCATCTTGTGGCTCTATATAGCCTTTCTCTACAATGTCCCATACATCTTGACATTTAAGCAAAGTCTTCATTCGGATTTTCCAATTGTCAAAATCATCTTTGGTAAGGAGGAAACTAAAATCCCAACAAACTGGCTTATATTCTTTATGATAAACAACTTGGCTCTAATACTAATTTGTTAGAATTCAAAAACAAACACATGAGGTAGAGAGATTGAGAGAGAGGCAAGAGGAATACTTTAGATCTCAATTTTTTTTTTAATTCCACATGATTGAAACCATGTAAGTATATAGGTATTTATAGGCTATATTTTATTACTCAAAGAGTGTTACTCAAATATGAGACATAAAAATCTAATAATCTCTACCTTTGGATTATTTTTGACAAAACACTTCTAATAATATAAAAGATTCTAACCCATAAACTAACCCAAGATAGCAAAAGAAATTGGAGAAAGGATCTGTGACCTATAAGCATTAGCACGCATTAACGATACCCAAACCAATAGCAATGCCAACATGATAACCATGATAAACAGTTATGATATAGATCCATAAAGCAATAGTTATAACATAACAAAATGAAACAGCCATAACCCTGATCAGCATCCAAATTAGCATCTAAGAAACATATCTAAATCCAGTTATAATATCAAAATAACCATTCAATATTCAAACTAACAAAGTCAAAGCAAGAAAATACCCAAAAAGAAATGGCTCTCCCCCCTTTTATTACGAATCGAGAAAGGGAGGATAATTCACATCAGACAAGTAAGAGTGAGGGTCCATATTGGCACTAAGAAAGAGGTTAAGAAGTTTATGCTCAGCCTTGAGCCAAACTTATTTCAAAACATCTCTTTCAGTCCAAGTTTGGATGGACCCACAGAAAATAGGTTGATGGCATCGCAAGATAGAGGGATGGTGCGATATTTGAACCCAAGTGAGTGTTCACGACATTCTCCAATAAAAGACAATGAGAAATTAAACATAACCCCCCGAAGTGCAGATTTAAATGACTTAGAAAATCAATCAAAGTCAAATATATTGCTATAGAATTCTTGAACCAATGTAAAATTCACAAAACCATGATAAGCAAGCAATCTTTTCCACCCAAAGCTCGCACCTAAGAAACAAATGGAAGATGAGATAACTCATCGGGATATACGGGGCATTCGATAGTGACCTCGCTTGATGAGAAAAAGGGAGAAAAAATGGTCAAAGGCTCCCTAATAGATAAGCCTATAGGAGTCAAAGGAGGGCTTAAAGGGCTAAGACTTGCGAAATATAGTCATGAGAGCTATGGGATAAAAACACGAAGACGATCACAAGTGAACCTATAAAAAAAAGGAAAAAGAAGAAAAAATTTATGACTAAATAGATCAAACGCCAAAAAAAAAAAATACAATATAGATCAAGAAAAAATAGGCTAACAAGAAGAAAAGAAAAGAAGGAAAGAAATAAAAAAGAGTAAAGGAAGAGACATACCCCAAAAAGATACAAATTGAACCCTTTAAGGCAAGAGGATGATAAATCTAAAAGTATTTGGAGTGGAGTGAAGAACATTCCAAGGAGCCGTAGAGAGGAATGAATAAAGGAGAGAAAAGAATAGAAGAAGACCTAGGGCTTTGATGAACCAGAAAAAAAAAGGAGAGAGAGGAGACCTTTTTAAAATAAAACAACGATCTAGCACTCAACCAGCACTTACAGTGGGTCGTGGATGCTACGCATGGTGGGCAAGGGTCGGACGTGAGCGGCGCATTGATGCGGCGAGGACAGAGCTTGTTGAGTGCAAAAGACGAGTGATTAGTGCGCGTGAGAAAGGCAAGCGCCATACAAACGCATAAGCCCAAAGAGGGGCGCTTAAAGACCCTTGGTTAGGTGCGAGTTAGGCGCCATATGGGCGCACAAGCCCAGAGAGTGCCACTAGAGAAGAGTCATTAGGTGCACTTGGAGTGCGAGTCGGGCGCGCAAGGAGGAGACTAACACAACATTTTCCTCTTTTCTTTTGTTAAAATATAAACAAAAACAAGAAAGAAACAAAATTAAAAAAGACATCAACATTTTCTTATTCAAATAAGGCAACATAACACATACATGATACTTCTTCGTGAATTTGTTTCATCGTTTTCATCTTGTTAGTTACCTCACCAATGACTTGAGTTGCTAGATGATCCAGTTTTACCCTTGTTGAGAGATTCAATTTTGAGGAGTATGATGATTTTAGACTCACTTTCTCTGGTGATTGAAGTTCATCTTCATCATTCTCTTGAGTTTTTACATGACCTACAATAGGTAAATCAGAATTACAATCACCAAATGGTTTAAGGTCAATAGACACGTCATCATCAACCACAACATTGATTGATTCCATAAAAGTTGAGATTTTAAGATTGTAGACTCTATAAACTCAGCAGTTAATGGAACACTCGAGAAAAATACTTTCGTTACTTTGAGAGTCGAACTTATCCAATAGTTCTCGATCTTTAAAGATATAATATTTACTCCCAAAGGTACAAAAGTATTTTACATTGGATTTTTTTGCTGTATCACAACTCATATGCTGTTTGAGTAATGCTGGGCGTAAATACACACGATTCATTACATAACATGCTGTATTTACAGCTTTAGCTCAAAATTTAGAAGGAATTTGTTTACCATGAAGCATAACACATTCCATTTATTGAATAACACGATTTTTCATTTCAGCAACACCATTTTGTTGTGAAGTTTTTATGTTGAAAATTCACAAAAAATTAATACCAAGGTCATCACAAAAAAATGTATAATCAATATTTTCAAACTCATGGCCATGATCAAAATGAATTCGTGTGATACAACCTATTTTCAAATCGTGTTCATTCAGAACTTTAAACATTATAAATCTAATAGCAAAAAAAGTATCTGATTTGTCTTTTAAAAAATCTACCCAGGTATACCTTGAGAAGTCTTCCACAGCAACAAAAATGTATTTCTTACCTCTGCTACTTTCGGTTCTTGTTGGTCCCACCAAGTCTATGTGAATTAATCCCCCCAATAGTCTTCTTTTGCAAGCCTTTTACTTTTTGGCGTGGGGTACTAGTTTGTTTGCCAAGTTGACAAGGCCTCCATACACAATTTGGAGGTTTGCCCAATTTGAGAACTCCTTTAACTAATCTTTGACTAGCAAGTTCAGCTAGGTCTTTAAATTCATATTGATAAATCTTTGGTGCCACAAATTAATTTCTCCAATTTTAGTAGAATGACATGAAAAATCACCCATAGTACTTATGCCATAGTCATTGTCAGAGGTGCACATACCATGTAAGATATTTCTACCTTTTTTTATCCAAAATATAATAATTATTTTTAAAAAAATGTAATTCATTGTGTAATCACACATTTGACTAATGCTTAGAAGATTAACTCTTAAACAATCAACAAGAAGAACATTGTTTAATTCATTAATACCAATTTGCCAATTACTCTAAATGTATTACCATTTTTAAAAGTGACTAGTCCTTCATCAAATTTTTCTAAGGAAGTGAACAGGAACTTATCAACAAACATGTGATTAGAACAACCACTATCTAAGTATCACATATTTGAACTCTGAGCATTAAAAGCAATGTGAATAACATAACACCTAAGGTCACTTTTCCTAACAAAAATAGCATACACTTTGACTTGCCATGAGAAATTGAGATTTTGGAACAGTTTTGGAAAAATCATTTTTAAACCATGATTTAGATGGAGTTCTTTTAGTCTTGGGATAAGTCAATCTATTTTTGAGTTTAGCTACCTGATCAAACAACATAACTTTCTTAGCAGGAAAAAGTTCAGGATAAGAATAAGAATTACATGTAATTGAAAACAAGATGGTCTAATATGTACATTGACACCACAATGATGATAGGTAGGAATGAACTTTTCTCAATTGAAATTCTTTAAGACTTGACCGATCGTAATAGTCTTCCTAACAAGTGATGTTGGTGATGCAATATTACTAGATTTAACAAAATAATTATAACTCTACCTTCTAAAGAGGACGTACATTCACAAAATCCAAGTCTAGTTTTATCTAATGCAGCTTTTTGCAAACCAAGTATGTAATCAAGGCTTTATTACCTGCATTCAGTTTTTTAAAAGTAGCTTGAGTATTAGATAAATTATTCTCATGTTTAACAAATTTTAATTCAAGCACTTTCTTAGAATTAACACAAACACGGAGCATGGTTTTTTAGTTTGACTCAAATTAGATATGTGAATCATTTCTTTTTTATACAGGGCAAGTTTGTTACACAAAAACTCTGTATTTGATGTTAATATCCCTACCAATGCTTAAACTTTAGTTAGCTCTAACATCAACTTTTTTCGTTCTTTCTCATGAACCCTAATCTTCTAGATAGTTTTAAATTTACTTTAGTCATTTTTAAACTCTCAATATAAGGCTTAGTGTAGGACTCACTTAAAGCATTAGAGTCCTCTAAATCCTAACCATTTTTACTCTCATTTTCACTTAGATTCTCACTGTTTGAACCTATCAGACATATATCTAACTCAGGCTTAGATTCACTTTCATGTAAATGCACAGAAGTAGCAAAGGCAATGAAATTGCTTTCCTCACTATTCTCATTTTCTTCACTCTCTAACTCTTCAAGTTCACTTTCATCATCTCAAGTAGTTATAAACTTTCTTTTTCTTTTACTTGTTAGGGCATTCTTGTGCTAGGTAGCTAAACCCTTTGTATTCATAGCATTGAATGCCTTATGATTCTGCTTTTCCACTTTTTCTATCATTCCTTTTAGGAGGATTAGTTTTGAATTTCTTATTGCCTTATTGGAATTTCCTTTTAACATTTGGCCTTCTGTTTTTGAAATTCTTTAAAACATAGCCAATGTTTTAGGATCAAATTCCTCATCACCGTCCGAATCATTTGCGCAAACACTTGTGCTAGAAAAAGCAACACTTTTTTGGTTTTAATGTTAGAGATTGTGATTCACTCAAACCGACTTTGTAGGTTTGAAGTTGTTGACCAATTCTTCCATACTCGAACTATAAAAATTTTCAACACCTGCAATAACAGTAACTTTTGATAAAAACTCTTTCAAAGTAGAGATCTCAAAACTTTCTTAACAACTTTAATTTCAATTTACTTATTTATTTTTTCACTAAAAGGTTATACCAGGCATTCATAATGTTACTCACTTTTTCATATATAAAAAAAAAATCATCAAAAGACTCTTTTTCAATCATAACCAAAGTTTCAAAACTAGTGATGAGTACTTTGAAAATTCTCTTTTTACTTTTTCAGCACCTTCTTGAGTAACACAAAATATTTTAAACATCTCTAGCAGTATCACACATAGAAATACATCTGAACTCTTCAGGTGTCACACCGTTAAAGATTGCATTCAATACTTTGCTATTCCATTCGACAGCCTCAAAATTGTTCTTATCTCAATCTTCGATAGGTTTGGGATGAGACTCTTTCAATGATAAATGTTCAATATATCTATTGATAATGGAAAACCAAACTCTTTCATCAATAGATTTTGAAAAAACTGTCATTTTCACTTTTTAATACTGAAATTTTTTGCTATTCAAAAGTAGAGATTTAATAGTGTAAGAGCCTTCTTTGGGCATATCCATTATAAGAAAATCAATTTTAGGATTACACTTTTGAAAAACAATTTCAAGATAAACTAAGTGAACTTGCTCTGATATCAATCGAAAAGCCAAAAACGCATTTTTGGATTGATTTGCTACCACGATATACTCGAATAAATATAAGTAACCACACAATCACAATAGACACAAGCAATTTTAACGTGAAAAAACCCCTGAGGGTAAATAAATTACGGGACCTAGTCCAAAAACCATCCATTATGATAAAAAAAGTAATTACAAAAAATTTTACAACCAAACAATAAATCCATATCCATGACCATAAGTTGCTCTTGCCGAATCCATGATCTCGACCTCTATAGTGTTTAAATCATCCATATTCGAATCCACAAATCTTCTTCAGTTTCTAGAATCCACCAAAGAACACTTAATTGCCTTTGAAATCATTCAAAGAACTTGTAGTTTAATGAAGAGTTGAAACAATTTTGAGGGAAAACTTTCTTACTCAAAAATTTATGAATCTTTATTGAATCCCTCAAGATCTAGCAACAAATAACTTTAATTGTCTTATAAACATTCCTTGCTCAAGAGAAGTGATGATGACTATCAAAAGTTAGGGTTTAAATTACTAAATAGGTCTTTTAAATTTGACCTGCGAAAATGGCGCCCAACTCGTACTCAAGCTCGAGTTGAGCACGAAACTAAAAAACTCTTGTTATGTTTTCTGTAATCTGATGCCTGACTCGTGCTCGAGCATGGGTTGAGCACAAGTTTTCAAAACAAATTAAGCCTTAAAAACCTTGTCTTTTCACTCCATATGTTCCTAAATGTGACATGATAACCATGGATGTGATTCACACACAAGATTGTAAATTGTAAAAAGAATGAAACCAAATAAATACAACTCAAAAAGTGCTTGTTAAACGAGATTACCAAATTCAAATACAAGACATAAAAACCTTAACAAAAGTCTTCATCAAATGAAAGGAAGATGCAACTCAAACTGGTAACTAAAATTGCAAGTAAAAAAATAGGAAAAGTCACAACTAGACGGTAGCTAGAATAAGGCTTCAAATGTTAAGATTTGCAAATTAAATCTAAACTCTCAGCCACCGATCATTATGTACAACATATAATCTAACCACCAAAATTGAACAGTTTTGTTTAATGACAAATGAGCCTGAAAAAGTGTTGTGTATGGCTAATGAAGCAAGACAAACTCCATAAAGCATTCCTCATTATTTTTATGCCCCCACGCACCCATCCTTGTTGTACTAGTCTGAGAAAGTTCATCCGATTCTCCCTGATGTCTCATGATCAGGGTTTATAGTTCAAATTTCGTGCAAAGAATAAAAGGAGAAAAACTGATCCTTTATTCTTCCTCCTGACAAATCAGGTTAGCAAGACAGCTTCATTTTCTCCTTTTAGCTGTTTACATTCACCAGGTTTAACAAGAACTTCCCATTCACCTCCTTTCTAAAAACAAATAACAAATAACAAATAACAAATTAATTCACAGAGCTGTGCTACATGCACAATTAAGTCTCACAGATCCAACCATAGACCACGTACAGTTAGTTTTTTTCTAATTCATAACACTACATGCAACAACTTTGTTCTTCTACATTATGAAATTTAAAGTGGTAACAAGTTTTGTTTTCCGCATTGGGCAGTAAATTTCCCAGTGGGCAAGTAGCAAATAAAAGCTATACAATTATGAAAGGAGTAGCTAGCTAGTCCTCCAGTGTAAATTAGTGAACTTTTAGAAATGATGCATTAAGGGCTTGTATTTCCTACCCTTAGTCATGACCCATGAGCCTTGGCGCCCAAAACCCAAAATAGGTGGTTAAAATGTTGCAAACAAAAACTAACTAATTAGCTAAAGTTCTGGGGGAACAAAAGCATTTGTTCAGCTTCATTGTTGTGAAGACTGAAATTTTTCTTGAGCAATTAACTTACAAGTTACAAGAACACTCAGAATTTTGGTTCAGTATAATTTTTTGAGTATCATAAGAGCCTTTAAAGTTGAAACTCATAACACAGCTGCATCCCAATTACTTTTGGCAGCATCAGATAAGAGAGAACTTGCTTACTAAACACACAAATGAATTATACAATTTCAATCTACGAGATGTTTGGCTACATTCCAACGCTATGCACTTACCCTCTGAAGTAACAACAGAGTGCATAGAGACATGCGAAATTTTATACGTAGGAACTAGGAAGACAAGAAAGAGCATTATTATGCAGGCACCTCAAGTGCGAATGGGGAGAAATTAGTACAGTATACAGAATCAAGTATTCTTATCTTTTACTCCCTTTGGAGATGAGTTGAACCAAGGTATCCACACCGAGGTTGTCTCCTGGTACGCCTTGTATGCTTCAGCTCTGTAATCTTGCTTCAGCATCCGCCGCTCCACAAGCATGGTGACATATGCTAAGCACATGCTATTGATGAGTGACCCAACAAAGGTCCAAGCACATCCAAGATTCCATCCAAAGATGACTAGTCCCCACCACCATAACTGCTCCCCAAAGTAGTTCGGGTGCCGAGAGTAACGCCAGAGGCCCTTGTCAAGATTCGGCACAACGGGCTTCCCAAGTTCTTTTAGTTCGTAATTTTTACTCACAAAATTGTGAAGTTGTGTGTCGGCATGATAGGTAACAAATATGCCCGTTATGCAGACAACTACAGCAACGAAATCCCAAAAATTCCACGGCTTGTCAACTGAGTGGATAACATACAAAGGCAGACAGACTCCAATCAGAAACACCTGTGCGGGGTATTAAGTTTTAACCCAAAAAAATCAGAAATTGGGTAATTACGTCTCCAAGAAGAAGGAAGCCCATTCTGACAATTTATCGAACATCTTTGTCGTAATAACATTCGGCTTTTATTTTTTGAACCACTTTGTCCTTGCGACTTGCAATGTTAAAGACTTAAAGAGGAGGTGCAAAGGAATAACGGAAGTAGTTACCTGCTGAGAGACGTAGACGGAAAAGAAGGAAATCCACCACCAATGCCTGCCATACTGTCGGCGCATATCGGTAAATCTCCAGTCCTCCCTGGCACCCCATTGCCAACTTTCTCGGCGGCAGTAGTTGTGAGTGAGCCTGATACTCCACGCCCATGTCATCAGGATCACAGCCCTCGACCTCCAGGGGTTACACCTGGCCAGAGGGTGAGTTGCGTAGTAATGGACTAGCAGTACTGGTATGACGGTCCAATACAGATCTATCAGCTGCACTCATTAAACAGTACACTTCAAAACAACAATTTATATGTTGAAAAGGGGAATGAAACGAACGAAAAACAAAAACAAAAAACAAAAAAGAAGCATTAATTATACAGTACATTGAATGTTTCACAAATACAGAAGCACCCACCCAGTGGCTAGACTGGACGAGACCGATGAGCCAAAAGAGGAGATTGACATTGAGGAAGAAGAGGACATTGGCCAACAGGAGAGGGTGGTCGTAGCACCAAGTCCACACAACAAGCGAGACAGAGTAGTCGCTATGACTTGAAGAATAAGTATGACTCTCATGCTCAGCGCAGTGGCGAAGGAAGGAGAGATAGAAAAGTAGTGAGGGAAGAGGAACCAGTAGCGCTATGAAAGCATTCTTGAAGTTGCGACCCATGTTATTGTTGGCCCTTGCACCGACACGAATGACTAATATTAGAGAAGCCGTCCTTTTATAGATTTTGTTAGTTGACATGGGTGTAATATTAGAGAAGCCTCCTCTTTTGGCGCATGTTATAATATAATAAATTTTGGGTTGAATCGAATTTTTTTGTCGGAAAGTTGGTTCAGCTCTTATGGGTAAAAGGTTAGAGATTGGCAACGAGTTCAGGCGTGGACTTTTGGGTAAATTTTGATATTTTTAAAAAAAAAATTATTTAATTTATATTTTTATTATTTTTATAGTTATTTAGTATATAAATTTATAATATAATTCTAGTTTACTATTTTATTAGTAGTAGTTAATATATTAATTTAAAAATTATAAACTTAAAATTTATTATATTATACTATAAATTTAAAGTTTATTAGTTTATATATTATAAACTAAT
>JAOTRH010000024.1:11775986-11795986 GCA_034768845.1 Heliamphora exappendiculata | reverse complement strand
CGCAAAGACAATACGATTCCTAGGGAAGGGAGATCACACCTCTGAATTAAGTCGAATCAAAGGGATGCAATCTCGATCTAACGAGGGTTTGGCTTTGATTGCGAGTCAAATGGAGTCGAATAGAACTGGCTACGACTTCAATCCCGAGCTCAGAGATCAAATTAGAAAAGTGGCGGGCATCTTGCGATCTTAAATCGTGAACCAACAGGGCTTCAACCAACTCTCTGAACAACAAGCAATCGTCAAATCAAGATCAAATCAAATCTGAACGAGTAGTTTTGAGACCAATCATATTAGTTTATAGAATGAAAAACATTGATTGAAACTCCAATTTGTAGATCTAAAAGTTAGGGCTTTGTCTTTGAGAGGTTGCAAAATTAAGGATCGGGCTTCATATGGCTTCAAAAAATTGTACAATCATCATAATAAAGAGGAGATCAAGACTAGTTCAGAGGTGCAAGCGGCGAACTCTCGCAATCGCACAAATGCTGACGTCAGTGTGAATTCATTATTGAAATGCTGACGCTAGCAATTTCGGTGGCCTAGTAACAACTTCTGGATGATGTAATGTCTTGTTAGGTTAAGATCGAACAATCTGATATCAAGTTGAAGTGCAAAGAATTGGAAAGTTGGATTTTTGAGATAAGGAGAAGAGAGGAGAAAAGAAAAAAAAGGGTTTCACGAACTCAATACGCAACTTTAGCGTCATTTCTATTTATGTTAAATCTGCCACTACATCATTACAAAAGTACCTATAAGACGGAGGAATAAAATAGCGCTTATATGCTAACAGAAGCGTTATTTTCATCTTTAACATCCTTAAGAATCTATCAGATATGTTCGATTCTTAATAAATCTTCTAATCACTAAATGTGCAATAAATTATGGATGGTTATTTTTTATTGTCACAGTAAATACATTAAGCCACCATTTTTTGTATTTAAAAAATTAGTTTTTTTACAAATAAATAATCTTTTAAGCTATACTGTTTGGCACCTCTAAAAAACCCATTAACTTTTTTCTTTCCACTTCATTTTATAAAAAAAAACTCGTACATATTTTAAATAACTATTTTTTTGAATGAAATGACTATAATATCCTCAATAAAAAGCCAACTATTTTATCAAAAACAAAATGCTGTGTTGTTATCCTAAACACTACAACTTAAAAGCAAAATGTAAAGGCATATTACGGCGTCGTTTGGTTGCAATTTTTAAAATTTGAATTTGAAAACTATTTTTAAAAATGTTTTTGAGAAAACTTTTCACAATCTTTTCGAAAGAGTGTTTGTGTTTGGTTGCTAGAATAGAGATTTGTTTCGAAGTACTAAAAACAATGAAAACATATTTGGTGCACTTTTTTCCAGAAACGTGGAAAAATAGAAAATGCGTTTGGGAAACCTCCCCTTCATCATTGCTTATCATCACTATGTCATCAAAATAGACAATAAGGATTGCAATTTTATCATTACCTTACTTGATAAATTTAGTATAATCTGCATGACTATGTTTGTACCAAAAACTCATCATAACATTAGAAAATCTTTCAAACCGGGCTCTAGGAGATTACTTTAGCCCGTATAATGCCTTTTTTAATTTACATACCTTCTCTTCAGTGACACGGGACAAAAAATGTGGTGGTAAATCCATATAAACTTCTTCCTCTAATTCTCTATGGAGGAGTGCATTTTTCTTATCCAACTATTGGAGAAGCCAACCCGGATTAACAGCACATGAGACAAGCACCCGAACAAAGTTCATCTTTGCTAAGGAGTAAAAGTCTTCTGATCGTCAATACTATAGTCTAGGCAAAGCCTTTAGCAGCCATTTTTGCTTTGATCTTTTAACAGACTCATCTGCCTTATGCAACCTACTGGTTTCTTCCCTTCTTAAAGAGATACTACCTCCCAGGTTCTATTTTTTTTCAGAGCTGTCATTTCTTCAACTATAGCCTTTTTTCACTTAGGATCTACAATAACGTCCTTTTAACCCTGCAGAATGTTAATAGAATAACATTAAACTCAATAAAGGCGTTAACCCCAATAGGGCACGTAACGATTTTATTTATAGAATAACGAGATCACATAATAAGATATGGTGTGCCCAACCACACCGGATAATAATAATAATAAAGCTAATACAATCATAATATAGCTAACACCTCCCTTCAAGCTGGCGCATATATATCTAACATCCCCAGTTTGTTACATATGTATCGAAGCCGAGGACTTGGAACAGACTTAGTAAAGATATCCGCCAACTGCTCTCCAGTACGAACCGGACCGAACACGATCATACCATTCTGATACCCATGCCGAATAAAATGGTAGTCCACCTCGATAAGTTTAGTACGCTCGTGGAACATTGGATTCATGGCAATATACACTGCATATTTATTATCACACCAAAGTTTCGTTGGGCTATTGTAGGGATCACCCATCTCACTAAGCAATTGACGAAGCCACAAAATCTCAGATGTGGCCAAGGCCATGGCTCGGTATTCTGCTTCTGCACTTGATCTCGAAACCACGTCCTGCTTCTTGCTCTTTCAAGAGATAAGATTGCCACCGATAAATATAGAGAATCCAAAAGTGGACCGTCGATCAGTAGGGCATCCCACCCAGTCAGCATTAAAATACCCTTCTATCATAGAGTGGCCGTGATCACTAAAATGCAACCCCTTACCGGGAGTACTGTGGATATAGCGTAGAATTCTAACCACGGCATTCCAATGTGGGACCCGAGGTGCAGCCATGAATTGGCACACCACACTCACAGGAAATGCTATGTCCGGTCTTGTCATTGTTGTCAGATAGTTCAACTTTCCAATCATTCTCCTATATCTGTCGGGATGAGGAAAAACATCTCTCATCAGGGAGAAGTTTAACACTCGGGTCCATAGGTGACTCAACCCCCTTTGCGTACAAAAATCCTGCGTCAGCAAGAATATCGAGCACATACTTCATCTGGGAGATAGAGATACCCTTCTTACCTCGTGCCACCTTGACTCCAAGAAAGTATTTCAATTCTCCCAAATCTTTAGTTTAGAACTGAGATTTCAAAAATTGCTTCAACACAGAAATGCCTACTGCATCATCATCTGTGATAACAATATCATCAACGTAAACAATCAATAGAATACAATCAGCAAATGAGCGTTTATAGAACACCATATGATCTTTGCCGGACTGTAGAAGACCAAACTGGTGCATAACCATACTAAATCGACCAAACCACGCACGTGGAGATTGCTTCAAGCCATAAAGAGATTGATAGAGACGATTGACCAGCTGCGACCCCCCCTGAGCAATAAAATCGGGAGTCTGCTCCATATAAACTTCTTGCAAATCGCCGTGAAGAGAGGCATTATTCACGTCAAGCTGGTATAGAGGCCAATGGCGAGAGGCAGCCAGAGACATAAACAGGCGAACAGATGTCATCTTGGTGACAGGAGAGAATGTCTCAAAATAGTCAACCCCATACGTTTGAGCATATTCCTTGGCAACGAGACAGGTCTTCAAGCGGGCAAGAGAACTGTCCGGATTTACCTTGACCGTAAAGACCTATTTGCAACCAATAGCTTGTTTGCTTCCGGAAGAGAAACAAGAGACCAAGTAGAAGTAGACTCAAGAGCGTGCATTTCCTCTAACATAGCACCCCGCCAGCCATCAGCTAAGGCCTCGGGAACAGTACGAGGAATAGTGGCCTGATCTAGAGTGGCGATACAAGCCTGTAAGGAGACTGAAATGCCCTTGTAGGAGCGAGTATAGAGAGGATGATCCCTGCAAGTGCGATAAGATTTCCGAGTAGTAATAGGAGTATCATGAGCAGGGGAAGGAGCACTTACCGCGGGAAGAGGATCTGCAGATGAGGAGATGGGCTCAGTAGAGGAAAGTTCCAATGAAGCTGAAGGAGTGGAAGGAGAAGATGGAGAGGACCCCTCAGTAGGAGGAACACTTGCAGAAGAGGACAAAGGCAAGCATGACACTAAAAAATCAAGATGTGTAAGATCAGACCGCCACTCTCCGACCCAGCCGAATCTGATGCGGAAAAGAAAGGAGTAGACTTCACAAAGGCAATTTCGCGGGATACAAAGAACTTGTGGAGAGATGGACAAAAACAGCAATACCCCTTCTGAGTCTTCGAATAATCAAGAAAGATGCATTTGAGAGCCCGAGCATCCAACTTCGTTCATTGAGGATGGATGGGTGTCACGAACATGACAAAGGCAGCCAAAAATTCTCACGGGAAGAGAGAAAAGGCTCATTGCGGGAGAGAGGACCGCCATCGGAATTTTTCCACCAAGGACCTGAGATGGGAGATGGTTAATTAAGTAGTTAGCAGCTAACACGGCATTTCCTCATAATTGCTTAGGCACGTGCATTTGAAACAAGAGAGCACGAGCAGTCTCCATAATATGGCGGTTCTTGCGCTTAGCGACACCATTCTGCTGTGGGGTAGCTGGGCAAGAAGTCTAATAAACAATACCATTAGTAGATAGAAAAGTCTTCAGCTGGGTGGAGAGATACTCGCCACCATTATCACTGCGCAAACATTTAACCTGAGCCTGATACTGGATTTTTACTTCCATACAAAATGAGAAAAAAATGGATGCTACTTCAGATTTATGTCGCATAAGATATAAGAAAGTCACACGAGAATAATCATCTATAAACATAACATAATAACGAAAACCAGAAACAGACTCCACTAGACACGGCTCTCAAACATCTGAATAAATCAAAGAAAAATGAGCCGAAACTCGTTTATTGACCCAAGATAATAATGGCACACGCAAGTGTTTTAGCAACCGACACGGCTCACACTCAATATGAGAAATAGAGCGAAAACTAGGACACAGACTATGTAAACTCGATATAGATGGATGCCTCAGACGGCAATGAGCCTCAAAACTAAGAGAGGAAACTACTGAGCAGGCCGTAGCAGCCACCTCCTCCACCAAGTAAAGCCCATCAGAAACTCGACCTCTACTGAGAATCTTCCTTGTCGTAAGATCCTGAAAAACACAGCGATCAGGATAAAAAATCACACAACAGTTGAGATCATTAATGAGCTGACTGACTGATAATAAGTTAAAAGGATTTTCAGGAGTATGTAAGACATTAGATAGGGTTAAGGAGGGTGTGGGAGTAGCGACTCCACGTCTCTTAACTGGTAAGGAAGATCCATTACCCACAAGAACACCACAATGGCTAGGAGTCACCTGATAGTTAGATAATATACCTGCCGAACTAGTCATATGATAGGAGGCACTTGAATCAATCACCTAGGCAGATGGAGTAGTTGCCAGACAGGCACTAGGATTACCTGCGAAGGTAGCGGCAGCAGGAGCGGGAGGACTAGGGCTAGTGACTTGAGACTGAACATATTGTTCATATTCAGCTGGGGTCATCTCTACGAATTGCTTCTGAGAAGAGGAAGACGAGTCTACCAGGGGGTATTCAGCAGTAGCATTAGTCACTGGGGATGATCTTCCGTGTAATTTATAGCACTGACTGCGAATATGGCCCTGGATCTCACAATAGTGGCAAGAACGAGTCTCACGAGCCCCCCCACCTGTTCGGCCTCCATCACGGCCCCTACCACGGCCACGGCCACGAGTGCCATTGCCTCCTCGAGAAGCAACAAGGGTAGACTGATCATTGGTATTAGAGGAAGGCCGGGTGTCTTCACGGCGCATCGAACGATTCACCCGATGAAAAGTCTCAGATAATGTAGGAATATCTGTCCCAGCAAGAATTTGGGAACGAGCCGTGTCATATTTAGGGTCCAAACTAGCCAAGAAGCACACGACGATAATCTGCATCCGCAGTTCCTAAAACTTACTGATAGAACTAATAAATGGAAGAAACCGATCAAACTCGTTGGCAAGCACTTTAAATCCCATAAAGTGCTCCTAAAGAGGACGACCAGTCTGTTGCGAGCAGAAGAAGCCTCACATCACATCATAAAGGTGTGATAAGTCATTCGTTGAGGTATAAATAACATTAAACTCAATAAAGGCGTTAACCCCCAATAGGACACGCAACGGTTTTATTTATAAAACGAGACCACATAATAAGATATGGTGTACCCAACCACACCGGATAATAATAATAATAAAGCTAATATAATCGTAATAAAACTAACACAGAATTGATATAGAGGACGAAAAAAGAGACAAAAACACGATATAAAGGAGATCATGAGTCATAAGACACAAATTGTGATATAGGATGTTGTGTACACTTTCTAACTCTTTTCCTAAGAGGAATGGGTAGATCACAATTATCAAGAATAACATTTGGAGATTCATTACTAGATGGATTGGTAGAAGAGTTTGAACTTGGTGACAATGATGGCAATTGGCAAGGTAGTAGTAGCACACAAATAGTTTGATCCTTCGGGTGTTGAGAATAAGTTTGCAAATTAGTTCTACCCAACCGTCCACCATTATCTTGCTCGTTTTCTCTCTCACCAAACTTTTCCTTCTTTCCCCATTACGATTAACATCTCCTCGAGTAAAATTAGGAAATAACAACCTTGGGACTCTGGATCTAAATTATCCGACTTCAACATTTCTTCCTCACTACGAGGCTCCTCCTGAAGAAATGTCTTAGGTAGAGGAAAAAAAGGGTCATATTCACTATAGATATTGTTTTATAGTTCATGACGAGTAGATTCGATAAATATAAATATAAATATTATTAATATAAATATAATATCATAAATATAAATATCATATTCACTATAAATATAAATATTATTAAAAACAGATGTATATAACAAAAGTTATGAATTTAAAGTTAGAAACACAAACTATCTGTCAATGCAAAGTCACCAAGGGTTTTACTTATTGCATTTAACTATCTTTTGGGCATTTATCTGGGCACTCTCATTGGAGTGTTCCATTTATCACTCTTGGAATAGTCAAAAGTAAACAAGAATTATTCCAAAATAAGTTCAAAAAATTGGACCCTATATACTTCACTCAATAGTTGCAAAATATTTTCACCTTCTACTTACTTTATAAAATGAGCGTGAATGAATCGACCTAATATCTATTTTAATTTTTTTATAAAAATTTGTTTTTGGAAGTTTTGAGATTTAGGATTCCTAAAATTAAAAAAAGATAGAGGAGTTAATATGTATAAATATTATTTGTTTTTATTTTATCGTTGAATTGCAGTTTTTTTTCCCTTTCAAACTTTATAAGTTTCATGTGTGTTTAATTGAACACGTGTGCCTTCCGGGTGTCTAAAGCTTGTCCAATTCTAAAAAAATATAAGAAAAATAATAGGACACATTTAGAAAGGTGTCGGCATGTTTCATGGGAGTCACGACATCCCACCTTTTTAAAAGTGGTCATGCTTCTTAGTGTAATTATCCTCTAACTCTCCAAGTGTCATGATGAAATATTACAATGTGTCTGTCTGATTTGTTTATCTTTACCTTTTTTTTACTTATATTATTAGCTCTGGAAAGTAATGGCATTCTTCTTAATGTCATGATTTCAATAGGAAAATATTGGTTGGCAGAATCTGTAGGTACTTTTTCACTTGTTACCCTCCACCCAAAAAAAGGTTCTAGGAAATGATGCCCTAAAGGCATCAGGTGACTTTTGCTAGTGATAATGTTCATTTTCTCTCTAAATATTTTTTTTGTGGATATATTTTTTGGTCTTTCTGCTCTAACTCTTAACCAATGATTCAGATCATTGCCTTAGCTGTGGACTTCAGTTATCTTCTCTATATGAGATTGTTGGATCAAGAGAGATGAGCTCTTATTTTCTTTAATGATTGCTTACAGAACCCCTATTTATTTATATTTCCTACCTTGTAATTCCCTATCTCCGTGTTTATTCAACCAAGATAGAGATTGAAAAATGGTGAGAAGAAGGTAGTTATGCTAGACCACCAAAAACAACATGTGATATTAATTAAGTTTTTCCTTTTTGTAAAATCTATAGTTCTTTTTACACTATTTTATTGATGCAATATAAATTTGCTTTTTTTCTTTTGCTCTTTTCCCTGAATTCTGAAAACTCCTCTGGTGAGAGGGAAAACCCTGTGGTTATTATTATCATCTTTGTTTAACCTGACAATGAAATTTGAATTGCCACATTTCTTTCTCGATTGTTTCTGGCATTCCTGTCCATTTCACAGGCCTGTATTTTTTTTTCCTTTCTGCAGATGCCTAGAATGGAGGACATTCTTAACCTTCCAGTGCAGGATCCTCCTATTGCAGAGTTTTCTGCTTCTCATCTTAATTGGGTAAAAGTAGAAGGTGGTAAGCAAGGTGGTGACGATATTGCTCTAATCCCTTATGCTAGAGTGGATGGTTTTGTAAAAGGCGAATCTGCTAATGCAGAATGCCCTGCTAGTTTCCGAATTGAGTCTCGAAGGAAGAAACCTGAAGGCAGTGTTAGCAAACCAAGGGTTGATGGCTATCTTGAATATACGCTGTAGGTTCTTCCTTGTAAGTTTCATGTCACATTTATTAGATAATGTCTGAATGGTACCCTGTAATATTGGTCTCTGAATGGTACCTGTAATGTCTTTTATGTTCATTACACATCAAAGAAACTCTTTTTTGATGATTTTAAGTTTATAGGTTGTGTTAAGACAACTTCATTTCTTGATTCCTTAGTCGTAACTGAACTCATTTGTCTTTTCTCTATCTTAAAAAAAAGAATGTATAGAAATACTTATTTATCATATTAAATTTTTTATTCGATTCGCTAGATACTGGTGTTCCTATGGTCCAGAGGATTACCGGGATAGTGAGTCTGGAATAGCGGATGGTGCAAACATGAAACCTGCGTCAGGTAAAGGAAGTAGGCCTGGGAGACGTCACATGATGAGAGGGTGCCTTTGCCATTTTACTGTTAAACGTCTATACAATCGCCCCCTTCTTGCCCTGATCATCTACAACCAGCGAAATCATGTAGATAAAACAGGGGCTCCATGCCATGGGATCCTGGACCATCATGCTGTGGGTACAAGAGCTATGTATGCTCCTCGAATATCGGACGAGTTGCGCCAGAAAGTGATGTCTATGCTTTATGTTGGAATATCTTTGGACAATATAATGCAGCATCACATGGAGGAGGTTCAGAGGCATGGAGGGCCCCACAACCGCGACGATTTCCTTACTCGGAACGATATCCGTAACATGGAAAGGCTTATCCGTAACTCCTTTTACGAGTTACATGGAAATGATGAATGCCGTGTAAAAATGTGGGCGCAACGCCACCAGAAACATGTATTCTTCTTCCAAGATATCTGTGGTTCAGAACCATTTATTTTAGGGATACAGACAGATTGGCAGGTGCAGCAGATGCTTCGTTATGGCCATAATGGTTCCATAGCTTCTCATTCAGTGTTTGGCCTGAAGAAACTCAAGGTTTTGAACTTTTGTCTTCTATATTTCATGTTTCCATGCATTTACATGCTTATGCTTCATTCTTGCTCATCTCATTTCTCAATGATAAAGTTATGTGGTGTTCATTTGGAATTTAGTATATTGAAGTAACTTGAAAGGTAATAAAAAAGATGGTGTTAGAAAAATTTTGTCATTATGATAAATTTTACATAATTAGTTGAAGTGTACCCCCTCCCCCAACATTCCCCTCCTCTCCATGGGTGCTGATAGATACAGTTATTTTGTTTATGCTTTTTAAGAAAGAAGCACAGTACAAAATAATTAATTACACACCACAGTGATTATCAGGCCCATGGCCACTGATGTGTGTAGCTATGAAATCTATCTTATCATTCAGGGGAAAGAATCTGGAACTTGTACATTTATAAAAAGTTAATACTTTTTAAGATTTTTCCTGTCACGAGACAGTTTAACTCTGGTTAAGCAGACATTATATTAAAATTCTTTGAGTGGCTTGGGTTGAGGAAGAATAAGGTTCATGTTTTGTTATGCATTTAAAGCTGGCCTGGTTCTGCAATCCACGCTTATGGTCCGTATCTTATGATTTAGTAGCAAGTAGTTATGATTTTTCCTTTTTTCCTCTTCCCTTTCACAGTATCCTCTTTGTTCGTTACTTGTATTTGACTCATCGAGGAATGCAATTCCTGTTGCCTGGATCATCACTTCCTGTGATGTCGGTCAAGATATCCATAAATGGATGCTATCTCTTGTTGAGAGGATCCGAACCAAGGACCCCAGATGGAGACCTCATGCCTTCTTAGTGGATGATCCTTCTTTTGAGACATCTATTATCAGGTAAGTAATTCATGGTCAACTTTTTGTTTTGTTTTCACAATATATTGGTTTTTGAGGGGAATAGCAAACTCTGATTTCTTGCTTCTCACTTGCAGAGAGGCCTTCCAATGCCGGGTCCTAATATGCCTTTGGCATATCCGCCGTTCCTGGGTAAAGGGCCTTTATAAGAAATGTTGCAACTTTGATGTGCAGCGAGAGATGTTTAAGCACTTGGAGCGTATTTTGTATTGCACAAGAAATATGCCAAATACTTTAGATGCAGTGGAAGAGTTTATCCAAATATTTGTAGATCAATGTGCCTTTATGGATTATTTTAGAAGTCAGTGGTTACCAAAGATAGGTATTTGTCCATTCTGACTTGGTGTTCCCAGATACACAAAATTTGCCTCTTGTCTTGCCCTGGCTGGGTAACCCCTTCATTGTCATAGCAGAACTATTCTAGTTACTTTTCCTTTTTATATTTGCATTTAATCACGTTTTACGTTACTATCAAGTAGTGTAGTATCTATAAAATCAAAGAATCCAGATTTGTTTGTGTTATTATGAGTTCAAAACTTAAGTAACCCTTTTAACCATCAACCAAGGTCCACTAGATTGCTCTTAACATTGTAGTTTGTTGTGATATTGTCCGTGACATCAACAAATATTAACATATCAGCTTGCCTCGCAGATCTTTGGGTGAATAGCATAAGAAGTCTCCCTGTCGCAAGTCAAGAGCTTTATTCTGCACTTGAGGCATATCACTTTAGACTAAAATCCAAACTTTTCAACGAGCTGCATGGTAGTAACTGGCAGAGAGTTGACTGGTTGATTCATACATTAACAACTGAATTTCACTCCTTGTATTGGCTTGATCAGTACATGGTGGAGACAGGGTGCTTTGAAAATATGAGGAATGAGTACTTCACAACCAACTCTTGGTATCAGGCTATGCACATCCCAGATGTTGATGTGTTGTTAGATGAAGAAAATCTCCAGCTTGCAAAAGTTATTTCTCAAACAGATCGGACTGTGGTATATACAATATGGAATCCAGGTTCGGAATTCTCTCTCTGTGACTGTCCCTGGTCAAGGCAGGGGAACCTCTGTAAGCACATTGTTAAGGTGGCAATCTTATGTAAAAATCGACAAGTTGCTAGGCCATTACTGGCAGCCCAAGTTTATCGGCAGGCCTTGCTTAACCTTCTTCAAAACCCCCCAGATGATCCTCTAGTTCTTGATCACGCCATTTTACATGCAACACGCTTGCAACAAGACATCAAAGGCTTGGAAGACTTATCTAATAGTGGGCTGCTTCAGCCTTTACCTCCTGATACAAATTCTCAAACAACGGACAACTTCCTGCTTTTTCCGCGACTCCATTGACAGGCCTTTGATGAGGAGGTAAAGTTATGTTTGGGATAAATATTTCCTGCTTGTATGCCCATGCCAGTCTGTGAGGTTATGAAGTTATATCGAGCATATTCTTTGATCACCTGGCATTTAGACTTGAAAAAAGAGTCAGATCTGATCAGCACGGTTTTGGAACTTCAAGCCATGTCGTCATGAAACTTCAAGTTTTGGCATGCACAGGTACTTCATGTTATATTTATGCTATTAAATGCTTCCAAGATTTTCCTTGGTTCATAAATTTGTTTCTCTTTCAAGTAAGAACTTGAGGACTGCAGATTGGTTCCAGTGGTAAACCTTTCTGCCAATGCTATAGAGGAGTTGCAGAAAATAGAAGGAAAGAGAAACTGAAATCTAGCTTACTTTAGGTGCCATTATTATGCTTGTCATTTGGCTTTGATGTCTTTGGTGAACTAAACATTGTAGGCCTTTTGCCTGCGCTGAACTTGGCATGTGAGATTTATTTTGTCACTCTCCATATTCAAAGGCATGACGGATGGTGGACTACGGATCTTAGCCCAATAGGCCACAAAAGCCTAAAGATCAAAATAAAATACTTCGAGATGCATAAAGTAGTTACTGATGTTAAAATGAATCAGTTTATAATATAAAGTCATGATAAATATCTGTGGATGACAAACCCACGCAACGATCAAATCAAGCTGTTAACTATTCATTAAAAACGATAATATCTCAATAGAAATGCATGATGAATCCTAAGAGGTCACTATAGCTGAGTTTTAGGATACCACAGAGTCCACAATTAGTAACCTTGACTACTCACCTAAAATGTTAAAATACGTCGGCTCACAGCTTGGTGAACAGTAAGCATACATAGTAGAATACAGTTCTAAAACAGGATATCAAAAATATTTTTAATTAAACATAATCATAGCATACTAGTTACGGTAGAAAATCACGTGGTATCACCAATCATGCCTTCTTTGTCAAAATTTATATTTTCAGTGCAATAGTTAAATACACATGACCTAATAATTAAATATGAGTAATCAATATATCAAGTCTCGACATAACAACAATTAACATCATAATAATGATAACATGATTATCTATAATCTGTCGAAGCCATAACCATAAAAAGATATCAGTGTCACAATAAAATCTCTTGGCGTCCTCAGTCTGTTGGATCCAATATCAAATTTATAGTCACCACGAGATATCACTCGAGTCTTTTCCTTAAGATGATCCTGGTTAAGGTCTCCTGGGCTATTACTTAAGTTTATCCTAAATAAGGTTGCCAGGACTTTTCCGAACGGCCAGAATCAATTTAAGGTATAATCCAAGAGACCTTAACTCGGATCGTCTTAGAGAAAAGACTTGGACGCCATCTCGTGGTGACTCTGAGTTCAATGGTAGATCCAACTAGCTGAGGATGCCTTGAGTTTTTATTGTGGCACCGAATATTTTTTTTATGGTTTTGTTTCCATGAACTATAGATGATCATGTTATTATCATTATGATGTTGATTGTTGTTATATCGAGACTTGATATATTAATTACTCATATATAATTATGAGGTCACGTGTATTTAACTATTGCACTAAAAATATAAATTGACAAAAAAGGCATAATTTGTGACATCACATGATTTTCTACCGTATATAGTATGTCATGATTATGTTTAATTAAAAATATTTTGAATATCTCATTTTAGAACTATATTCTACTATGTATGCTTACCATTAACCGAGCTATGGACTGACGTTGTATTTTAACATTTAAGGTGAGTAGTCAAAGTTGCTAGTGGTGAAATCTGTGGTATCCTGAGACCCAACTATAGTGATCTCTTAGGATTCATCCTGCATGTCTATTGAGATATTATCATCTTTAGTGAATTTTCAACAACTTGGTTTAATCGTTGTTTGGGTGGGCTGTTTGTGACCCATAGATATTTGTTATGACTTTATATTATAAATTGACTCATTTTAACATTTGCAAGTACTTTACACATCTCGAAGTGTTTTGTTTTGATCTTTAGGCTTTCGTGGCCTATGGGGCCAAGGCCTGTAATATACGGCCGGTCATGTCTTTGAATTTAGGGCATGACAAAAGTGGTATCAGAGGCAATTCTGGTTCCATCAAGGGTTCTGTGGTGGTGTGAATAGAGGGGTAAATGTCCCAAGGTTATTACTTTGTGCACGCTAATGGGCTGAGATCCACATCTCCGCTAGGGGAAGAACTTGGGCCACGCGATGGGGACATCATGTATTTGAGTGTGAGGCTACTACTAATAATTTGGGTTTAAGCATTTTGAGCAGCGTTTTAGGTTATTGGACCGGTGGTGTACTTGGGTCTTTGCATATTTTGTATTAGCTTAAATTTTTGTATCCCCTTGAACTTTAAAATGTGGCCTTCAAGAATAAATTTCGAGTGGACCTTGTAAATTCTAGTTAGAATGCTTTAAAATGTTCGGCTTGTTAGTGTTAAACTTCCTACTGACCATATTCCTTTCCGGAGAAGTAAACAGTATAGTTTATTTTACGAGTTTCCAAAAACAATTCATTTCATACATAAAATGTATAATTGCAGTTTTGACCGTGTGTATTGGTACTAGTTGCAGGTTGCAGATGGCCTTTCACTCAAGCTCTTTGTTGTGTGGCTTGCATGTCTGGCGATTCTGCGGAAAGTAAGCAATCTTTTACTTCGACTGCAAAGGAATATCTGCTTGTAAATGGTTCTGTATTTTTTTCTTGTTCGATGTTGTTACTGTTATCTTAATTTAGAAAAGTAATAGAAATGCTCATAGGTCTGTGCATATTGTTGACATGGTAGACTATCAGTCTCTAATGTTAGATATGGGAAGCTCTTCAAATTTGAAGCCTCAAAACTGATTTATCTGTTTTTGTTATTGATTTAAACCAAACCTGTCCGAATGATATCTTATATGTTTCTCAGATGTCTACCATTAAAAAAATGTTCTTTCTTTCTGGATGCGAGAAAATTATGATAATGGTTTTTTTTTTACATAATTTACGAGTTAGGTCTTTATTTTACTTTCATCGTCATCCATTGCTCTTGTGCCATTCTTTTCTTGATCCATGTTATAATGCTTTGTCCTAATTGATAAGCAGCATTCAATTCTCTCTTGGGGTGTGGTGTGGGCAGCATGCCTATAACAGAGATAAATTTCCTATTGAAATACTATTGCTGTATTATCTCCTCTGTATTACCCCCTTTTGACGAGTCTATCAAAAGAATGTGGTGCTTAGAAATTCTGGCTGCCACGATCATCATCATTGAGCCTGGTAGGTTTTTTTTTTTTTGTTTTGATTACAAGGGGAGGGGGTGATGGGGTTTGAACCCCGGTTGAGTGAGAGTCCCTGTGAGCGCCGGCCACTTCGGCTGGGGGCTTCCTCAAGCCTGGTAGGTTAACTCATGACAACATCATGATTACCCAGGAAATGGCTTAGACATAAAAATGGGAAAGGAGAGGGGGGATGATCCTTAAAATTGACCTTTAAAAATCATATGATAAAATCTTAGGAATTTTTGAAAAATATTATCATCCTTTTCAATTTAAATGATGATTGGATTAATCTTATAATGAGTGGTGTCACTTGTGTTAAAACATCTCTCCTTTGATACGAAGAATTCTCGAGGAGTTTTCCTCTGGTAGAGGCCTCAAGTAGGTTGACCCCCTATCCCTTGACCTATTTATTCTCTATATGGAATGTCTCTTGTCTATGATCACTACCGGCGAGTGGAGAGGCTTAAAAGCCTCCAAATCCTCTCCCATTTTATCTCACATGTTCTTTGCAGATGACCTTATCCTCGTTGCCAAAGATGATAAAAATAATTGCATATTAGAATAGGAGAGAGAAAGCATACGAAAAGAGTGTATTCTCATTGTAAGACATACACACGTATTTATTAAGCAATGAGAGATTACAACAGATACTGTGGGCATCCCCACAGGATATTATTAATACTTAATATATATTAACACCCCCTCAAGTTGGAGTATAGATATCGATCATGTCCAACTTGTTACAAATGCAGTGAACACAGGACCCAAGTAGTGCCTTAGTGAACAAGTCAGCAAGTTGTTCACTAGATCGAACAAAACCAAAATCGATAGTGCCGTTCTTATACTCGTGGCAGATGAAATGACAGTTAATCTCGATGTACTTAGTCCGCTCATGAAACACTGAATTAGTAGTGATGTAGACAACAGACTTATTATCACACCACAACTTGGTAGGACCCATAGGCGGTTCGTCTAATTCAGTGAGAAGTTGTCGAACCCACATGATTTTGGATGTTGCCAACGCCATAGACCTGTATTCCGCCTCAGCATTGGACCTCAGCACCACATATTGCTTCTTGCTTTTCCACGATACCAGGTTCCCACCAACAAAGACAGAGAACCCTGATGTGGATCGTATCACCTATCAATTGGGCATCCTGTCTAGTCTACATCAGAATAACCCTCGGTATGGAAATGACCCCGATCACAAAACTGTAGACCCTTCCCCGGGTTGGAATGGAGGTACCGTAGGATACGAAACACTGCATTTCAATGGGGAATGCGAGGATCAAACATGAACTGACTCACAATGTTGACAGAATAGGCAATATCTAGTCAGGTCATGGTGGTCAAATAATTAAGTTTTTCCACCATTCTGCCATACCTGTCAGGGTGAGGAAACAAATCACCGTTACCAGGAAGGAGCTTCACATTTGGATCCATCGGGGACTCCACATTTTTTGCATTAAGTAGGCCGGCATCGCGCAAAATGCCAATCACATATTTCCTCTGAGAAATAAAAATTCCATGCTTACCTCTGACCACCTCGATCCCGAGAAAATTCCGTCAGTGCTCAAGATTTTTAGTCTGCAATTGTGTCTGCAGAAAGGCCTTCAGGCTACTAATCCCAACATGGTCATTGCCAGTGATGACAATATCATCAACATAGATAACGAGAAGAATACAGCTTGAAACAGTGCGACGAAAGAACACGGTATGATCTTTGCCTAATTGCCGCAGACTAAACTGTTGCACCACCGTGCTAAACCTCCCAAACCATGCCCGGAGAGATTGCTTTAAATGATATAAAGAACGAAGAAGGTGACACAAGATCAGAACTCCCCCTGAGCAACAAAACCTGGAGGTTGCTCCATATAGACTTCTTCCTGAAGATCTCCATGGAGAAAAGCATTCTTAACATCAAACTGATAAAGCGGCTAGTGCCGAGAAGCAGTAAGAGAAAGAAAAAGGCGAATAAAAGTTATCTTGGAGATTGGAGAGAAAGTCTCAAAATAGTCGACACTATAAGTTTGGGCATAACCATTTGCAAAAGGCGCGCCTTCAAGCGAGCCAAAGAGCCATCAGGATTCATCTTCACAGTGTAGACCCATTTGCAGCCAACAGCCTGCTTCCCGGCAGGAAGAGAAACAAGATCCCAGGCGCCATTATTATCCAAGGCAGACATTTTCTCCAACATAGCAGAACGCCAACCAGGATGGGAGAGAGCCTTTGAAACACTACCAGGAACAGCAGTAGTATTAACTGTAGAAATAAAGGCACGTAAAGAAGCTGACAAGCCCTTATAGGAGTCAACATACCGGGGGTGATCCTGATAGAGGCGATAAGGGCGACGGGCAGCAATAGAGGGCTCACTTTCCGGCGGATCAACTGACGAGAGAACTGGCTCAGCAAGAGTCGGATCACGTGAGGGCGATGTTGCAGGAGGTGGCGCTGGGAGCGGCTCAGAAGAGGCAGTAGGAGGATCAGTAGCAATTCGAGAGACCAAAAAATCGGCAGACAGAGGGGAGGGAGGTGACTCACGACCCGGAGATGGAATAGGAGGAGGAGAATAGAATGGGGTCGACTCAAGAAAGGTAACATTCCGAGACACAACAAATCGACGGAACACAGGACAGTAACACCGATACCCCTTCTGGTGTTGAGGGTAGCCAAGAAACACATTTGAGGGCACGAGCATCAAGTTTAGTGACATGTGACCTGGTGTCACGCACATAGCAAACACAACCAAAGATTTTAAGAGGTAAGGAGTGCACAGACAACATGGGAGCTGACACAGACATCGGGGAAACACCACCCAATACAGTAGACGGCATGTGATTAATAAGATTACTAGCCGTAAAACAGCCTCACTCCAAAACTGATGAGGAACATGCATATGACATAGAAGAGCACGGGCTGTTTCCAAAACATATCTATTTTCTCGCTCAGCCACCCCATTCTGTTTTGAGAGTATCAGGACACGACGTTTGATGGGAAATACCATGGCCTACCAGAAACTCCCTCATGGCAGTAGATAGATACTCCCCCCATTATCACTACGTAAGACCCTAACACAGGTACCAAATTGGATTTGTACAGTCATATAAAATTAAGTAAACACAAATAAAACCTCATTTATTTTTTATTAAATATAGAAATGTGGCACGAGAGTAATCATCTATAAAGCTCACAAAATAGCAGAAACCAAATAAAGAGGTGATCAGGCTAGGTCCCCAGACATCAGAATGTACTAACTGAAAGGGAGCAGAAGCTCTTTTATTGACTCGAGACTGGAAAGGCACACGCAGGTACTTGACAAAACGACACGATTCACACTCAATGGCAGAAACAGACCTTAAATTAGGGTAAAGAATTTTAAGACTTGACAAACCAGGGTGCCCAAGACGACAATGAATATCAAGGGCAGAATAAGACAAGGCATAGTACGCCTGAGCAGGACAGCATCTAGCAGGTACAACTCCCCCGAGACCCGTCCTTTATTGATAATCCTCTTCGTCGTAAGATCCTGAAAAATACAAGAATAAAAAAAAATGTCACGGAGCAACTCAAATCAGTAGTAATCTGACTAATGGATAATAGATTAAAGGAATTATCAGGAGTATGCAAGACATTGTATAAAGAAAGGGCAGGAGTCGATGTCGCAACACCACAACTCTCAACAGCTAAGGAGGATCCATTAGCCATCAAAACACCAGCATGACCAGGAGTCAGCTTATAATCTGATAGAATACCTGACGATCCAGCCATGTGAGTAAAAGCGCCAGAATCAATAACCTAGGTGTGGGGGGTAGCCACACATGCAGTGGGATTACCTGTAAAGGTGGCCGCTGGTACCTCAGAAGAACTTGTACTATGTCCAATCTGACCATACATAACTGGTCATCCTCTGCAGCAGTCATCTCAACAATTCATTTGGTCGAGTTGGGCGTCCCCCTGAGGACTTGGCTGTACATAGTCCTGCTGGATGAAATCAGATGTGGCATTGGCCACCAGTAGGGGCTTCCCATGAAGCTTGTAACATTCACTGCGAATGTGTCCCCGGATTCCACAATAGTGGCACGTAAGGCTCTCACGACCACCATCATGACCTCTGCCACGATCAAACTTGCTACCACCACCATGATCGCGGCCTCGACTGCTGCGGCTATCATGAAAACCTACTAAAGCGGACTGATTAGAGGTCTCAACAGGAGATGTACCAGTACCACGAGACTCATCCTGACGAGACGCCCGACTCACGTTGGAATGTCTCGAAGAGAGTGGGAATGTCAGCCCCAGCAAGGATTTGAGAACGCGTTGAGTCAAACTCGGAGTCTAAACTGGCCAAGAAGCACACCACCAAAAGTTGTTGCCTCTGCTGCTGAAACTGAGATAGCTGATTCGTGAACAGAAGAAGACGATCAAACTCGTCAGTTAAAATCTTGAATTCCATAAAGTGAACTTGAAGAGGCTTCCCGGACTGCTGGGACTAAAAGAAGCTTTTCATGACATCATATAGGCGGGAGATACATTAGTGGATGAATAGATCGATTCTAACGAGGACCAAATCTCTCGCATAGTATCAGTATTGGCCACCAAAGCCTGAACGGAAGGATCCATCGAGTTGAGCAACTGACTGAATATCCGGGTATCATCCCGAGTCCAAGTCTGGAAGGTCACTGATGTTTGTGACGGAAGGCCATCAAACAGGTGGAAATCGAGCTTCCTGCCTTGAAGAGACTTAAGAACACTTTTTTTCCATAAAGAATAACCATTGGCGGCATCAAGTTTCCGATCAACCAACCGTGTGGATGACGAGAACACACGGTATCGTTCAGCTTCAACCTGGGATTCGCGGGTCACAGAATCCTTTGACATCTTTGTTCACCAACAAGGGAATCAAAATACCACGAAATACACGTCTCAATCAACACGGAGGTACGATAAAGAACCACACCAGACCCTCACAGCATCATTGAACCAACATGCATCATTGTGAAGGAAAGAGAGACTGGCTGAACTGCTGAGAGACTTGTCGGAGGTCTAGGAGTAGGGATGGAATTTCCCTCGCCCCGCTCTGCCTTTGCCGCGCCCCCGCCCCCGCT
>JAOTRH010000024.1:11754551-11775886 GCA_034768845.1 Heliamphora exappendiculata | reverse complement strand
GCATCCTGTACTGCATGTCAAGTAGGTGTTTAGAATGACCCAACGAACTCAATCTTTCAAATAAGCTTCTTCCAAACTTAGCTTCGCTAGAAATCTGCTCATCAACATGCATAAACTCAATATTTGGGAAATGTTAGTAGAAAACGGGGGACAAAAAGAAAAAGAATATAAAATTTTCTAGAAAAACTATATAAGAATCCTCTTCTCGTTACAATTGTCAGGTGATAAGACCAATAGGATCAACTTACATTACTATTAACTGTTGCTGGTAATTGGCACTCATCACCAACGAGAATGACATGACTCAGACCTGGCAGCTGAAGGGGTATGGTTGATTCACACTCCTTCAGTTGTGCAGCTTCATCAATAACCAGCAAGTTCAGTGGTTCCATTGCCACTGAATGCAGCTTATAAGAACTCGACGCAGAACAGAAAATTAAGGAAGCCATTTGAAAACAGAATTTCCTAATTGAATCTTTGTTCATAGCACTTGGCAGGTCAAGGCCTTGAAGAGAAAGTCTAAGTGTTTTTAGAACAGAAATGCACTTCCTCCTCGTGTACATCAGGGACGCTGTATCCCCAATAACCTCAGAAAAATCTTCAATTGAGTCCTGATGCGAAAAAATCTTCTCGAGTTCTACAGAAACCACATTCTCTTGAAGCAACAACATTTCCAAACAATCGAGGTACCGGATGACAGAAAGCATTTTCTGGAAATTATTTTCTGAAATGAAACTTCTTGGTAAATGTTTACAGAATATAAATATACATCTCCTCAGGGAAGGTGCAGTAGATTCAAATTTGCCTCTCACAAACTCAAGAAATGATTTGAACTCTGCCTTTTTAACTTCATCTTGATCGCTATGTTCTTTTTCTTTGATCTTTTCATTTTCGATGAAAACATGGTATTGAGAAACACAATCTTCAAGAATATCTATCATGGAAGTTAAACAATGGCTCCAACCAGTCAGTGGATCTAAACACTTTGCAATCTTGTCAACACGATAATCTAGATAGATCTCTTGAATTTCAGAATCAACTTTCAGCCGATTCTTGTTCCCAAATAAGAGAATATCCCCCAAATAACAAAATAAGGCATCTTCGGCAGACTCAACTTGAAACGACTCCGTTACCAACTTTAACACCCTAGAAGCCACTTCAGTTATTGCTATATTTGTAGGAGTGCATGTAAGCGTTCTGCATTTCATCTTTAAAAGGATAAAAAGCAACACACTGACTGTTTTGGTTTTCCCAGTCCCTGGTAGGCCCCATATAAGTTCTGTTGTAGACTTGTGGCTACATTTAGTTCTAAGAAGCGAGGCCAAGATTGCCTCCTTTTGGGATTCATTCAGGCTAGCCAAGATTACTTCAGTTTGGGATTCATTCAGATTAGACAACAGACTCATTCTAGAACTTCTGGTCAATAGGCTCTTGCTATAAACACAACACTCTTCGCAATCCGCCTGAACCTGTTTTCCACATTAAAAAAATCAATAAGAGCTAACCATAATTCAAGTAGTCGTTCTACTCATAAACTTCATGTTCACTATGGTAACTAAATGAAAAGCCAAAAGCAAGGAGATATACGAAAATCACACAATAGAATTATAGTGAAGGGAACATTCAAGTTTCCATAGCCAGGGTCATATCCGTGCAAATAAAAGGGATTCTCAACTATCCAACTTGGGACAAATCTAGTCACAATTCTTACCTCAGAATTAGTACGCAGAACTTCTTTGATGATATTCAGATTTTGGAACATGTGTAATGCATTCCACATTCTTCTGTTGGTTGTTATATTTAACAAGAAAATGACAAAGTGTGACTCCCGCATTCGATCTTTAACTTCAATATCTCTAGCTGCTTTGACTTTAAAATGAGTGATGTTAGTGGACGAACAATCACCTTCATTATCATCATCATTGGTGATTTTAGTGGCACATGCAAAACTCCATGTCATTCCAACCCGTTGTAGATCGGATACAGTTTCAGGCTTTGCAACTGAAATGACAAAAACATCTCCTGGCAAGGTTCTGTAAGGCTCCTTACCACGGTCACTAAATTTGTTTCTCCAGTAATCAACCTCAATATCATATACAGACATTCCATGTGGCTTGGACTCATCAAGGGAGATCACCTCGGCAAAAGGTGCTCCATCAATAATCTCCATGCTGGAAGCTAGTTCTGCCCGTGTTTCCTCTAATAAAGGGAAAACAAATGAACTAAAGTATTCTTCCGCTGATTGAAATGAATCTGGAATCTTCTCCACTTAGAAACAACAAAATTAATGTTGAATGTAAGTCATAGTGCAGACTGAAGTCCCTCATGGTAGAAAAGGTTTGAGTTTATAACATTATTATGTAAAGACCAATTAATAAGATGACAATAGAAAAGAATGGATGAGCATAAAGCAGAATGAACCATGGTTATATAGAGCTGTAGCTGGCTGCACAAAAGAATGATTAAGGTAGTAAATCCTTTGATACAGACATTCAATGAAAATGTAGGAAAATTGGTTGTAAGTCCTTTGATAGAGACATTAAGGTAGTAAATCCTTTGAGCAATCAATTTTCAGTCAAATAAAAGGCCTGAACATATGTGGGTGGATGTATAATATACATATAACATATAGGAAAATTGGGCTTACTATTCCATGAAAATGTAAAACACCGTTAAAGACTCGAATAATTAAGAAGTGGAATTTAAAAAGAAATTTAGCAACCAAGTCACCAAAAAAATTGCCTTCACTATGCTTTCCCCATAGAGTCTAAGATGCAAATCCGAGTGGAACCCGGAGCATCAAGGTCTCTTTATCCTTCAAACAAAACCCTGGAATCCATGCCTGACTGACCATCCTGGACTCTTTACTCCTCTGAATTTAGTTTAGCAAATTACATTCATAACCAACAATAGCATTCTAAAATACATATTTGGTATCCATATTTCCATATCCAGCACTACAAGGCATATTTGGTGCATTTGGAATTGTTTTTGTTTCCATTTGTTTTTGCTTTTCGTTTTTCGTATTTTCGGTAAGAAAAACAATGAAAAGTTTGAATACACCTTATTCAAACTATTGCTTTCATTTTTGTGAAAAAAAAAAAAACTTTTTGAAAATTCGAAAACATGCATTTGGAGTTTTTGAAAAGCAAGATTTTATGGAAAAAAAATTGTAAAAAATAGTTTTTGGAAACAGATTTTCAAACATGTTTTCAACGTTTATCAAAAAATGAAAACAAATCAAATAAAAACAAAATAAAATAGAAAATAGAATCTAAAACTTGCAGCCAAAAAACAGAGTGGGCAGTGTGATTGTAATGGTTTCATGAAATTCTATAAAGAATCAAAATCATTTAAAGCAAAAATATAAACTTGGGTCATTTATACATCCCCATTTACGCTTAATTAATAACAAGAAGATATAATAATGTCAAATGCAAATGAGGCAGAGATATTAATAACAAAGCATATTAACTAAGAAACAAAAATGTGCCTATTCTCTATCATTCTACATTAATTGCTGCATTGAACTGAAACCTGAAGGACCTGGACCACAACCAGACCAGCATATGAAGCCAGTGTGGGATTGGATAAACAATTACATGGAACAGCATTTTTCATTGCAAGAATTTTTTTAAGAAAATACATTTATATTTTATTAATTAAGTTTTTTTAATAATTTAATCTTAAAAAAGATGAAAAAAAATGTCACTAGTATCTAACATTGTGTACAATGGGATAATACATAGAAAAAGTCTCAAGTACACAGAGATAAACTACATAATTAACCACCGATCACTGTATTTTACCGGTAAAATAGTGTGTAATTTTTCTGAATAAAGCACTATCTTACCGGAGATAATGTAATCGGTGGTTTGGTTAGATCTACGGTTTATGCTTGTCTAGCTAAACTGTAATACATATATAGGCAACCCAAAGGCTTGTTTGATAACTGTTAATAAGGATAGATTGGAGTAGTAATCCCATGACTTGGATAGAACATGCTTGCTTTCAACTTTTTGGACAAGACTATCACTCCCATGAGATTATGAATCCCACAAAAATGACTATATTATCCTTAGTATGGTGAGCAAATGATTATATTATCCTTAGTATTTTGCACTAATACCAAAACTGAAAATACTGTTTTAGTTTTATTTTTATTTTTATTATTACTATTATTTTGGTCATAAATGAAAATACATAAAAA
Organism: Heliamphora exappendiculata; assembly: GCA_034768845.1. NCBI lineage: Eukaryota > Viridiplantae > Streptophyta > Magnoliopsida > Ericales > Sarraceniaceae > Heliamphora > Heliamphora exappendiculata. The sequence goes on along the minus strand of JAOTRH010000024.1, from coordinate 11,771,676 downwards.
TAAAAAATGGTATAATTTATTTGAGAAGAGATAATAATGTTTTATTTTTTATTTAATACAATGGTAAAAGTGGAAACTAATGAATTTAATCAAATCCCACGTATGTAAATCAAATTTTAAAAAATGAAAAAATAAGAAATAAATATCATAAAAATTAACTTATTAGCTTATTTAACTTAGTTTTCAAAAAACTTAACTTATTAGATTATTTTAAAAAACAAAAAAAAAACATATTTATTAGTTTTTTTACTACAAGAGTAATATTAGAAATTAACAAAAATAATCCAATCTAACAATTCAATCCCCCCAAAAACAAATTTGAGTTTGCGTAATTTATTATACTATCCTACCAAAATCAAACACAAAAAAATTAATTTTACCGCATTGTTAATCTCACCTCATTATCAATCCCACTCAATTTACACCAGTTATCAAACGAGGCCAATAAATGAATAGGGCAGATCCTAAGTTTCGAAAAGACTTCGTAATTATAATAGTATTAAATTTTAAATATTTTAAGATTATATAGCTGGTCTTTTAAAGATTTTTTTATTTTATTTTATAGAAATCTAATATTCCCACTCTAAGCAATTATAAAAGGGTTTTTTGGTGTAAGGTCTATTAGTAACATTTCATTTAACATTAGCTCTAATAAAAAATATTTTGACTCTTAAAATTCATTATGTAAAATTAAACCAAAATACTCAACAAACAAATAAATTTATTTGTTATGTATAATAAACAAATAAATTTATCTATTTTAATGTATAGTAAATAGATAAATTTATCAATTTATTCTATTTGTTATATTGAAAAACAAATAAATTTATCTATTTATTGCAAATAAATAATTTATCTGTTTGCGTCCAATATATATATATGCATCGATCTAAAAGCCGGCTCTTGCACTGATCCACTTCTCGCTCATCTTCCCATATTGATGTGTATTCTGTTACTGAATCTTTTATTTTTAAGTGCCGAAACCGTTTCTTGCTCGGATTTCATCTCTCTCTCTCTCTCTCTCTCTCTCTCTATATATATATATATATGCCCAACTTGCCTCCAACAAGTGAGCTGCTTAACTCGCCCAAGGGGAGCGGTCTCAGTTCACCTTACAATGAGCATGCCGCCCAGCTCGCCTCCGATGAGCAAGCAGCCTCAGCTAGCGGAATCGATTTGTTCTTGCGAACCATTTTGTCCATAAAATTTTTAAGGAAAATGCTAATCCCCACCGGCGTTAAGAATATAATGTATAAATATTTGTGTAAAATATATTAATATTTATATAAGTGTTAGATTTTATATCAAAAAAATATAATAGTATTAAAAAAATATTATTTTTATTAGACTAATAACTACTGCCGTAGACGGTGGTTAACATGATTCAATTTTTAAACATTAAATTAAACTACTTTAGATATTAAAATTTTAAAAATAATAAATCTAATTTTTTTTAAAAAATGAGGTAAATGCACTACAAAAATTAAAATTTGAACTTTTCACTAATTATATAAGTATAAAAGGAGAGAATTTTACTCAAAGATTTAAAAAAAATAAATTTTTAACACGTAGAGGTCATCAATAAATATTTTAACGCGCAATATTTAATTGTGTAATTTTTTTTAAAAATATTATACAAATAGATAAATTTAGACATAAATTTATCTGTTAAACAGACAGATAAATTTATTTATTTATATATTCGCGCAGATAATACAAATAGATAAATTTATCTATATTATTTATATATATTTTGAAAAGACAGATAAATTTATTTATATTCTTTATATATATTTTTAATAGGACGATAAATTTATCTGTGTTATTTATACATGTTTTAAAAAAATAAATAAATTTATCTGTGTTATTTATATATATTTTAAAAAGACAAATAAAATTATCTGTTCTAGAATATTTTTATTTTAAAAAAATCTTGTACCTAAAAATTTTTATAAAAAAAAATATTACTCGTTAAATTTTTTTATATTAAATAAAATAAATAAATAATTTATAAATTAAACTGTTTCACCATAACTCTTTTTTTTTTATTACAAAAACTATTCGATTCGTAAATAAAAATCCTGCGTTTGTTCCAAGAAGACGATGGATTAATGGAGCATAAAGCACACCTGATTCTTGTAAAGATTATCATTGAAGATGTCTTCAAGCGACCATGAAAACACCAAATCAGTAAAGCCTGAGTCCTGAGGCCCCGCTCTCTTCTTCTCCGAAGAATCCCCTCTCTTCTTCATCATAACTTTTCCCTCTTCTCTATTCATTTCCTTCCGATTGGTTATATATGTCTGTATATTATCTGTTACAACAAGAAAAGTCAAAAAATAGAGAGAGAGAGAGAGAGAGACTTAAAACTTAAAAGCAGGATGAGAGAGAGATGGGTTTTCTTGGTGATGAAGAAAAAAAGTGAAAAGGTAGCTAAGGAAATCAACCTAGGAATCTGGCAGTACATGCACTTTGCTTACCCCCCCATTGAAAGAAAGAATGATCTGTATCTATATCTATATCTATAGGTTGAGCATTTCAGAGAAAGCTTGGGAAATGGTGAGAAATGAGAGTTCGGTTAGACCCAATATAGAAGGAAGTCTTCTCAGAAATCTTCGCATCTTCCCGCCTGGTTAAGAACCCAATCAATGAAGAAGAAAGTCTTTTCATCTTTCCCTGTGGAAGGCCCACTGTTGGACCTCCTCCTTTACTAAATTTTACTTTCTTGTGGAATGATTAGTTTCTACGCGCCCAAACGTGACTACGGTTTGAAAATACCAAAAGAAAAGAAGAAGAAGAACAAATCAAATGAATCGGATACTGATTCTCTCCATTCCATGAAATGTATTGTTGGAGTTTACTTCTGCCTAAAGAAATAGTGGCAGACAAAGTGTACTTTGGTCCGTATAATTGATATTCTTTCAAATGAAATGTTTGGAATTTAAATCTAATTAAGTGTGAAGTGTGAGAATTGTAAATTTGTGAGCATTTATTTATAAAAAAAAATTTTAGGAACTGTTTTTTTTTATATAATTGTTTCATTTAATATAATGAAAAATGTTATTATTATCGAATTGAATGATCTAATAAAATTATCAAAATAATTGAAGTGTAGTTAAATTTATAAGAAAAATAATATAACCACCACTAAAATGGTGCTTCAACAAATGTTCTCTTAGAATTATGTGATGGCTCTTGGAGTAGCATAGCTTTTTTATTTTATTTTATTGTAATTTGAACTTTAAATTAATATAATTTTTGTTGTACATGTTTATTTTTAAAGCTTATTATTTTTATATTTGCTCATTGAAATTTATTTAAAAAAATTTATTAAATATAAAATTATATAAATAAAAAATAAAAAAATTAGTTTTTTACCCAAACAACTAGGAGTGTAAACGAATCAAATCGAGCCGACCCTAATCGAGTTTGAAAATTTTTTGCAGTGTTCAATCTCAGATCGAACTCGATTAAATTAGCTCGTTATTATTCGAGTTTGGCTTGTTTAAGTACAATTTTATTTGAACTCAGCATGAACTTAACTCGTATAATATAAATGAGTCGAATCGAGTTCGAGCTCGAATTTGATGTTTTTTTTATTTGCAACTAAATTTAAAATTTCTTTTTAAAAAGATAGTAACAAAATTTTAAGAACACTTAAAAAAAATAAAAAATCAAATTTAACCAAGTAAAAAACAATTTACCAAATTTTAAATCATCCATATTCTACTAAATAACAAATACTATCACCCTCAATTAACCAAAAAATAATTCATCATCTATATTGTACCAAATAACAAATAGCATCACATTCCAAAATTTACAAAAAAGAATTCTTCATCATTCATCATTCATATTGTAGCAAATAACAAATAGCTTTACCATCCAAAGTTGGCAACTTGGTACAGGAGCGGCACCTCTTGAAAAAAAGAAAAGGAACAAGATGCCCTAATTTTTTTATAAGGTATTTTTATATATAAGGTATTTATATATTTATATATTTTTTATACGAACTTAACGAGTTATTATCGAGTCGAGTTATTAAACAAGTTGTTCATAAACTTATACAAGCCGGGCATAGTTTATACGAGCTTAATTTATTTAATAAACGGGCCTAAATTTATGTTCATGAACATCTCATTTACAATATACATGAACTGAAGTTGAACGAATTTTTATCAAGCCAAGTTAACGAATTTTTATCAAGCCAAGTTCAAGCTGTTCATGAATAGTTTAGTTTTGTTTGCACCCTTGCAAACAATCAATTTTAAAAATATTAATTTAAAAACTAAATTATCAAACAACATACATTAAATCTAATTTAGTTTTATTTTTACTAAAGAAGCAAAAAGCAAAAATACTAATTTTAATTGCCAATTGAGGGCTTAATAGTCAATTAACTATAGTAGTAACTTGAAATACAAAAATGAAGCAGAAGAGATATCGGCGTTATTTTAGATATATTAGGGGAGGTTCTTATATTCACTAGATATTAGATATTTTAAGGGAGGTGAATGTAATTTGTCCTTTTTTATTTTTTTATTTTTCAAATTTTATTTTTTTGTTTTACTTCTGTGGTTTAAAAAAAAAAAAATTTAAAACTTGTCAAAGGAAGCTTAAAATTAACCTAGATCATGCTTGTATTTTGATGCTATGTGTTAGTGGAGGCCCCATAATTGTGTCACTCAAATTGTCATACTGTGATGTCAGGATTCTATTGATGAATGGTGATGCGTAAAATCAACGCGTCGTCCTCATATTTGTATCCCATAAATTATATTTTTGCACTTTTAGAATTCAAATTTTTGAGAATTATACGATATTATTTTTATATATTTTTTATAATAACATATTAAAAATAAAAATTTTAAACTAAATTCTATTTAGACGTCTTATTCTAATAAATTTCAATTAAAAATTATATTCTATTAAGTCATATTTAATATTTTTTATATTAAAATTACTCATAATATACTATTTATTCCTCACACTACCAACACTACTCCTTATCACTACCCCGATCTCGCCATCACAACTCTCCACCACCACCGCCACTCCCCACCACCATCACTGCTACCGCTACCATTAACTACTACTCTCCACCGCTGCTACCACTAATCTCGCCATCATCGTCAAATGAGATATTTTGTTTATAAACTTGACAAATTAAATATTTAGCTTATAAAATTAATAAATATCTCATTATCAGTATGTAACTACATAAATGTCTCATTAATAAAATAAATTAATTTGCCTACAAATAAGATATTTAACCTACGAACTTGATAAATGAAACATTTAGCTTAAAATCTCTATGTCTAATTTCAGCACAAAAAAAATAAATTTAAGTAAAATATTCTAAAAATATCATGTATGCAAATGTCTCATTTTACCAAATGTCTAACATTCTCATCCACACATTTCATTAAAAACGTTCCGTACAACTTCGATCAGAACCCATAAACCCACACAAAAACACAAATTTGTGCTCTGTAACTGGAAATGCTTAAAGTAACTTCTGCCATCACAGATGATGGCTTTAATTCTCCAATATTTGGGTGTTTTACCTCGGTAACCTTAAATTGTTTAACCGGCACAGCCATTCTAGACCTACCACAAAAAGGAGTTTCTCCCTCATTATTAATATAAGCAAGGAGGTGAGGCACAGCTTCCTGAATGTCTTCCCGGATCTCATATGTTGATTCAAGGCGGAAGAGATTGAAATTTCTAAGAAGATAATCGTTTTAATGAGGCCATTGTTAAAAAAAAAACATTTCAACTATGGATCTGAGGTTTTACGAAGCCATTGAGAAGATGAGGGTTTTGGGCGAATCATGGTCTACGGCGACCTGGTTTAGGCGGCAGCGAGGGGCGACATTGAGAGCGACGAGGGGCGACTTTTAAGAACACCATTGTTTTAGCCTGAGGCTAGTTTGGACTTGATTTTTTTTATTAAAAAAAAGTATTTTTAAGTTGTACTATTTGATTTAAATTAAAAAAAAGCTAGCTAATTTTTTTTTCATCTCTTAATTTTTTTTTTAAAAAGGCAATACATATTTTAAATACCTTAATTTTTTAAAAATAAAATTACTATAATAACCTTATATAAAAGTCAACTCAATTCACAAAAATAAAAAAAATAATGCCACTATTTCAAATGCTACAACTTAGTTAAAAGTAAGAACATTTTTGGTATTTCAATAAAATGGAAAAAATCTATAAAAAACTACTATAAAAAATTAGTCCAAATAATTTAATTTTTTATTCTTTTTTTTTGAAAAAGTTATACTTCTTAAAAATCAAACTTTTTAATTATTCCAAACAAGCACTTAAGCTTTTATTAGTTGACTATTTTGCTGGTAGTTAAGCTAACAGATAAGCCTAATGTATTAAGCCAGTTTATTGGTTCGGATTCTTGTAAAGTTTAGCTTATTTGTTAGATTGTTTAGGCTAATTTTTTATAGTAAATTTTTTTGTTTTTTATTTTTTATTGAAATATATAAAATATTATTATTTTTATGTTTTAAATGGTAGTATTTGGGATATTGACACGGTATTTTTTAGTAGAGTTGATTTTTTTAAATAACGGTATTATATTAATTTTGTTTGAAAAAAAATTAAGATGTTTGTATGTATTAGTTTTTTTTCTTTGTATTAAGAGATAAAAAAAAATTAATTAATTTTTTAAAAAAATCAAACAAGGCAGCTTAAAGCTGACTTTTTTTTACAAAAAAATGACTTAAAAGCTATCTCAAACAAACCCTAAAATTGTGGGTAAAAAATATAGGTAATTGTATTGATGCCGGATAGCCTATTATTTATAAGGAATAATGGACTATTTGATTTAAAAAAAAATAATAGTGGTGCAATAATAATATTAGCAGTGAAAAAGTTAATGAATGGGGTTGTGTCAAATTAAAAATATGTTTAATATGTTACTAACTCACCCTCTTTTTCTTCTCACTTATTATATATATATATAAAAGTTTTTCTACATTTTTCTTTCTTATTAATGTTAGACAAGTAAATCTCTTCACTTCTCACAACTACAATGGTGGTGTTTGCAAAATTATTATTTGTAATTTATAAATTGTAATTTATAATAAGAGTTATGAGTATTTGGTAAAAATTATAATTTATAGTTGAAATAAAAAAATTAATTATAAATTATAACAAAAATTGTAAATATTTAAAAAAAGTTATAATTTGTAGCAGAAGTTGTGAGTGTTTGGTAAAAATTATAACTTATAATTAAAATAGAAAAAAATACTACTAATATAAAAAATTAATAATTAAAAACTAAAAATTACTATTAATAACATTCACAAACACCACCAATAATTAAAATCTTACTAGTAACATTATTATTTACGAACTATTTTTATTACAAAAAATAAATATAATATTAAAAATGCATCACTTTAAAATTACTTAATAATTTTCTCTTTTTTCTATTATTTTCAAAAAATTAGTGAATAGTTTAATTTATAAGCCGTTTACTATTTTTCATCTAGCATAAGATTTTTTAACGAATAAGGTTTATCTGTATAAAAATTTTAACGCACAAATCTTTTTAGGACAAAAATGCTCGAGTACAGATAAATTTATTTACGTCTTTTTAAAACATATATGAAGAACACAGATAAATTTATCTGTTTTTTATTGAAAATATATGTAAAGAACACAAATAAATTTATCTGTCTTATTAAAAGTACGTATAAAGAATACAGATAAATTTATATGTGTCTTTTGTTGAAAGCACATATAAAAAATACAGATAAATTTATCTGTATTTTGTTGAAAGCACATATAAAGAATACAGATAAATTTATCTGTGTATTTTTAAAACATGTATAAAGAACACAAATAAATTTATCTATTTGCATTGTCTTTATTTATATGTAAATAGATAAATTCATCTGTTTTATATACAAATAGATAAATTTATCTATTTAAAAAATATTTTTTAAAAAAATTACACAATTAAATTTTATACGTTAAAATTTATTTTTTTAAATTTTTAAAAAAATATCCTCTTGTTTATCGTTATATTTGTCTCCCCCCACCTTTTTCTTAGCTTTTATGCGATTGATATGATTGGCGGATGAAAAGTACAAGCAAAAATAAAGAAAACAAAATGTTCTTTTTTTGTTGGCTTATTTAGATTAGGAAGATGAGAATAATTAAATAAAATAAATAATTGTAAATAGTTGATTGGCTGCCCACAAACAAATAATTGATATGTTTGACTTAATTTTTTTGAAAGCTTTTACTTAAATTCCTATTAAAACTTCTACTATAATTAATTAATTTTTTTACATTATTTTATGTCTATTTTTTTAAAATTTTTTTTTAAAAATCTACAAAAAAGCTAGACAAACACACACTTAGAATTTGTTTAGTAACTAATTTTAAGCCAATTTTTTGGGAGAGAGAGAGAGAGAGAGAGCAGTAAAAATAGTGTTTGGGTTGCAATGGATTTTATCCACAAACAAGGGATCTAATCAATGTGAAATTTTTTGTGTATTTTTGGAGAGCTCTAAATATTTTAATATTATTTAATTAGCATGAATTTAGGAATATGGAGTGAGATAGTTTCTAAACTAACGGAATTATTACTCTTTATTATCATCACATTGCCTCTAATCACGTGCACTTTATCCCTAGCTAAGTGAAATCATTTAACACATATTTGACCAAATTAAATCCCACAAAGCTAACATAGCTAAACATGCATATTCCTTTTATTTATATTATTTATAAATTAAAAAAGAAATAAAAATATTATTCAAATATATACAAATAAAGAAATTATGTACAAGAATATTTATTTAACAAAGTTTTTTAACCATTGCATGTGAGGGCTATTTGGCTACTCAATTTAACATCTCCCACTTGGCCAACAAGACTAAGAATTTTTTTATTCTCCAATTATTCCCATAGAGTGAACATGTCCCTTGAAAATTTCAGAAGCAATTGCTTTTGTTAATAGATCGCCTATCATTTCTTTTGATGACATATAATCTATGAGAATCTCATTCTTTTGTACCGAATTTAAAAATATAGCAATTTTCCCATCAATATGTTTGCCTCTTGTTCCAAGCTCACCATTTTTAATGGTGCATATCGCAGCTTGGTTATACAATAATATTTTTATAGGTTCAATAGGTATTTCATTTATATCGAAACTTGTGAAAAAACTCTTTATACATATGACCTTAGATGCTGTGTTACTGCATGCAATATATTTAGCTTCCATAGTGCTTTTAGCCGCGCAATTTTATTTTTTACTACACCAGGAAATAACTCCTCCTAGAAATGACTCCTCCTCCTAAAAGAAAAATATAACCTGATGTGCATTTTCCATCATCTATATTACCAGAAAAATTAACATATCATAGTAACTTGTAAACTTTTACCATCACAATTGTTAATGGGTCTTCAATATCTTCTTCATTAATAAAAGTAAAATAATCTTTTAACTTGGTAGATGGATACCTTTCTCTATAAATTTTACTAACTGCGTCATGAGGATTATCATAAGATAAAATCTCAATATTAGGGATGTTAGCATTTTCTTTGTTCACGTTTTCTTTTTCTTTTGGAATTTCAAATAACTCTACAAATTTGTTAGGATTTCTTGTGTCAATCTCTTCTTCTAAAAATCACACACCTCTACTTTCAGTGATACTAATAGTTCCATTATTATGATGAATAACAAATTTATATCCCTTAGAATTTTTTGGATATCTAATGAAAGTTCCTTTAATGGTTTTATTATCTAATTTACCTCTTAATTGTGATGGGATCAATATATGAGCTGATGAGCCCCAAACTCTTAAGTCAATAAGTCATGTAAATTAGGTTGTCTTTTTGTCCATAATTCGTATGAGATCCTGACCCGTTTTTTTTCCGGTATTTTTTGATGCGTGTTTATCGTTTTTGTTACAACATGTTTATATGTATTTTTATGTATGATCGGGCTTAGATATGCATGTGGAGTTGTTGCCAGGGGCGTTGGGCGTTGCGGTGCAAAATAAAAGATATTTTCGCGAGCCTATAAATATCTAGTTTGAGATATTTTCAAAAGATATTTTCATAACTTACAAGATAAGTTTCTTTTTTTAAAACAAAAGCTATGCCTTTTCTCTAACTTCTCGGGGGCCCGGGGCTTGGCTTTCGACGATTAGACAGCGAATCTTTACTATTGGCACCGGAGGCTACGCATTCATCAAAACATAATTTTATTCCGATGAAGTTCATTTTTGCACGCAGTTCGAGGCATCAAGTTTTTGACTCAACGAGATAAGAGCTTAGACTCTCATGTCTTATAAGGGTACTACGTGTAATCATGTGTATTTTTACCGTTGAAAGATGCATAAAAAATCGATTTATGTTTCGATAAATCGAGTTTTGGTTTTAAAACCGTTTTGGTTGATTTCGGTTGAATGGAATCGGGTTTTGAGTGTTTCTTTCGAGATTTTGTGGTAGTTTTGGGCTTGTGTATGTCTGAGGGTGTCAAAATGGAGTTTAGATGCTTTGATTTCGAGTTTGAGAGAGCTATTCTAGTAGCTTAGAGTCGATTTTCGCCGTGAGTCAGTCGACTGAACTGGGGAGTTCAGTCGACTGGGTCGATAATAGGGTTGCTCAGTTAATTGGACTGAGGTGTTCAGTCAACTGACCTGGGTTTGAGGCTTTCTATTTCTTTTCCAGTTGCTTTTCAGTCAACTGAATTATGGGGTTCAGTCGACTGAAGTGCTGTTGGGGCTGTTTTGGTTGTTTTAGGTGGTCGTGTTGTGGCAGTGGGGTTTATTTGTGCTTTGTTGTCATCCTCGGGGGTGACGTGGGTTAGTTTATCGTGGTGTTTAGATATCGTTGGGTGTGTGGCGTGTTTGGATTCTTGATCCTTTTTAAAGGTGGGTTTTGAAAACGTCAGTGTTTTGTGAAAATCGTTGTGGGAGGTTTGAAGTTGGCCTTCGGGCTAGGTTTGCTCTTGTAGGTTGTTAGTCGTCCGTGTGAGTGGATGTCGAGTTTCGTGTCATGTGATTTCGTGACAGGTTATGTGGCAAGTGGTGTCATTATGTGAAGTTTATACGTGGGTACGTGGATTTAGAACTCTAATTTTACTTATGCATGTTGTAGGACGGATGTGTGATCTTGGTGTATTTAAAACTCTAATTTTATTTATGCATGTGTTGCATGGGTCGCGTGTGTAGTATGTGACGTGGTGTTTGTGCTAGGATTTATACTTTAGAACTCTAGTTTTATTTATGCATAAGTGTATGGAGGGTGAACGATAGAAATGTGGTCCCGTGAATGTTAACTCTGGTTAACGGTGCATTAGTTGGGGCTAAGGTCCCTCGGTGAAAGTCCGAGAAGGTGCATTATTTGGGGCTGAGCTCCCTCGGGAGGTGAAAATCCGAGAAGGTGCATTATTAGGGGCTAAGGTCCCTCGGTGAATGCCCGAGAAGGTTCATGGATTGCATATGAAGCATTGTAATGTATAAAATTATTTTCAAACTGTTTTTCATGGCTAGTGTGAGCCGTGATATAAAATCGTTTTATAAAACCGTTTTCAAGGTATATTTCATGGCAAGGTATATTTAACAAACGGGGAGGCTTTAGACATCGTGGGTACAGGTGACGTTAGAATCAGAGTACCGAACGGGTCAGTGTGGAAGATATAGAAGGTACGACATGTACCTAAACTGATGAGAAATTTAATTTCAATTGAATAATTGGATGCTGAAGGTCGTTCAGTGACCTTTGTTGGTGGTACGTAGAAAGTCACTAAAAGAGCTATGGTAGTAGCTCGAGGAACGAAGACAAGTACCCTATACGTGACTACTAGTACAAGGGATACAGTGGCATTGGCAGATAGAGGCTCAGACACAAGCTTATGGCATCAGAGGCTGGGGCACATGAGCGAGAAATGAATGAAAATTCTACAGTCAAAGGGCAAGTTGTCGGGTTTGAAGTATGTGAAATTTGATTTGTGTGAGGGTTGCATCTTCGGGAAACAGAGGAAGATCATCTTTCTGAAAGGCTATAGGATACCAAAGTCAGACAGGCTAGAGTTCGTATACACAAATCTGTGGGGTCCTTTCCCAGTTGGATCTCTTGGAGGCTTTCGGTATTATGTGACATTCATTGACGACTTCAACAGGAAGGTATGGGTCTATTTTCTAAAGCACAAGTCTAATGCGGTTGAAACTTTTAAGAAGTGAAAGGCCCTCGTTGAGACTAAGACCAGATTGGAACTGAAGTATCTAAAGTCAGACAATGGAGGTGAATACACAAACGGGAGATTTAGAAATTTCTGCGCAGCTAGTAGAATCAGGTGGGAGAAGACCATTCCAAGAACGTCATAGCAGAATGGCGTGGCTGAGCGGATGAACCAGGCACTAAATGAGAGAGCCAGAAACATGAGACTGCATTTTGGGCTACCCGACTGCTTTTAGGCTACCTGACTACTTTTGGGCCTGATGCAGTGAATATGGCAGCCTACCTTCTGAATTGAGGACCGTTAGTACCGTTGGGATTCAGATTCCAGAGGAGGTTCGGAACAGAAAAGAGGTGAACTTATCTTTTCTGAAAGTCTTTGGTTGCACGTCATATGTTCATGTTGATTCTGATGCTAGAAGTAAGTTGCAACTAAAGTCTAGGAAATTTTATTTTATTGGTTATGGAGAAGATGAGTTTGGCTACCGATTTTGGGATGACAAAAATTGAAAGATCATAAGAAGTAGAAATATGATTTTTAATGAACATGTGATGTATCAGGATAAGTCAAAGGCTGAGAAAGACAATGTCTTGTTGGAGACAAAGAAATCCGAGTTCATTTACTTGTATGACATTTCTGAGGGAGCCAAACAGAATGGGGATGAGGAAGACAAGGAGAACGTGAACCCATAGGTGGAACATAGTACACCGGTGACAGTAGTTAGGAGGTCTTCCAGGAGTATCAGACCGCCATAACAGTTTTTACCGTCCCTGTTTTACATTCTGCTTACTGACAGTGGTGAGCCAGAGAGTTATGTAGAAGCCTTATAGACCGAGAGTTCGATAAAGTGGGAGTCAACACTGAAAGATGAGATGGATTCTCTGCAGACAAACCAGACATGTGAGCTGACTAGATTGCTAGCTAGAAAGAAGGCTTTGCACAACAAGTGGGTATACAGTGAAGGAAGAACATGACGGCAGCAGATGCTACAAGACAAGATTGGTTGTCAAGGAATTTTAATAGAAGAAAAGAGTTGACTTCACTGAAATTTTTTTCCCAGTTGTGAAGTTGACAACGATCAGAACAATACTTAGAATTGTAGCTGCAGAGGATTTATTTCTGGAGTAGTTGGATGTCAAGACTGCGTTCCTTCATGGTGAATTGGAAGAAGATATCTACATGAGCTAGCCTAAGGGATTTGCAGTGAAAGGCAAGAAAGGCATGGTCTGCAAATTGAAGAAAGGCTTGTATGATCTAAAATAAGCTCCAAGGCACTAGTACAAGAAGTTTGATAGCTTCATGCAGAGTACCAGATTTACTAGGATGGAGGTAGATCATTGCTGTTATGTTAAGAGTTTTGACAGCTCATATATCATTTTGCTGTTGTACGTAAATAATATGCTCGTTGCCGGGCTATGCATCGAACAGGAGCAAGAGCACATGAGTAAGGCCCCATATACATCGGCTATTGGTAGTCTGATGTTTGCTATGGTTTGTACTAGACTAAATATCGCACATGCAGTGGTAGTAGTCAGCAGATACATGAGTAATCCAGGGAAACAGCATTGGGATGCTGTCAAATGGATTCTGAGATATTTGAAGGGGACTACAGATACGTTCTTATGTTTCATGAGGACAAGACTGAAGCTGCAAGGCTATGTGGATGCCGACTCAGTCGGTAATATTGACAGTAAGAAGAGCACCACCGGGTTTGTCTACACCCTAGGTGGCACAGCAGTGAGTTGGGCCTCAAAGTTGTAGAATGTCGTGGCTCTTTCTACGATAGAGGCAGAGTATGTTGCTGTGAAAGAGATTAAAAAGGAAATGGTGTGATTACAGGGTCTCATGGATGAGTTGGGTAAGAAGGTTGACGGAGGGACACTCTACAGTGACAGTCAGAGTGCCATATTTTTTGCCAAAAACCCGTCATTCCACTCAAGGACAAAGAACATACAGCTGCGGTATCACTTCATTCGCTCATTACTGGACAGTAGTTAGCTGAATCTTGAGAAGATTAGCAGGGCGAAAAATCTAGCTGATATGTTGACAAAAGGTGTCAACATTGACAAACTGAAGTTGTGCTTGGCTTCAGTTGGTATTCAGGGATAGAAGACAGGAGGTTGGGCCACACAGGATTGAGTATTTTTTTTGGTGGTTTCAAGGTGTTGGTGAGGCTGATAGAATTTCTCAAGGCTTGGAGTAGTTTTACTTCAAGTGGGAGATTTGTTGCGATGGGGTGAAAAAAAACCAATTTTCATGATAGACCGATCGATCAGTGGTGTCTGCAGGCAAGAAACTAAGAGCAGTGAAAGACCGCTTGATAGACCGATCAATTCATCTTTAGACCGATCGATCAGTTTATGCGAGGATCGCCTGTTAAAAAGCTGCCAGGGTTTGCAGCCGCCAGTGTGTTGTTATTTTCTTCTGTACTATTTTGTATTTTTCTCTCCCAAAAACTTTTTCTCCTTTTGTAACCTCCAATCATATATCGAAAGTGTGTTATCCCGTGGACGTAGGCACAACTTGTCGAACCACGTAAACCTTGTGTTTGTGTGTAATTGACTCTCTTTCTCCCTTCTTTGTTATTATTCTGTGGTTTGCATGATCGTCGTTGATTTTGGGCGAAATTAGTGATCGCGTTCTAATTCCCAACACTTCAAACAAAATTTCAACATCAGGTTCCATAAAAGTGAGCAAGATATTTCTAGCAACCCTATCATTTTCTAAGAATTTTTCATACATTCTTTTTTTAGCAGCATTTGCATTTTGTGGTGGTGGTGTTGGGACGTCAATGTCAAGAACATATTCAACCTTGTCTTGGAAAAGTATATGACGAATGCGTCATATCCAAATAGAAAAATTTGATCTATTCAATTTTTTGGATTTACTTAGTTCTTGACTCGCAGCTCGACTAGCCATCACGAATGCAGAAAAAATAATTAAATAAATAAAGTTTAGAAACCTGACTAGATTTGGAGGAGCCAAAAAAACAATAATTTGTGTACCAACGATTGTGATTGTGTAGTCTATCTTTGCAATAGCACTCCAACCAATCCACGGGAAAAAGGAAGTTGAAGGAAATTGAAATTTTATCCTCCAAGACTTTCGGCCACAGAACCTTCAGGATCCCTTTTCACCAACAAGGCTTGGGAGAAACAAGAAAACACCTTTTGGCTTTTCTTTTAACAGGCACTCAAAATTGGTGGCATTGGTAGAGGAGAAGCAAAGAATTTTGCAAATTGAAACTGCTACAGTCCACGAAAAGAAAATTGAAACTTGGAATATTATCTAGGGCTCGGTTTGCCAAGAAAACCTCACAACGGCTTTCCCTTAGTTTCCTTCACTTTCTTTGCCGACTGACAATGCCGTGAATTGGGTAGATTCAATTATGCTCTGATACTAATGTTAAGCAATTTCTGAATCAAAACCCAATTGTTGGATAATGGAAGAGAAAGAGAGTGCAGTAAAAATAGTGTTTGGGTTGCAATGGGTTTTATCCACAAATAAGGGATCTTATCAATGTGGAATTTTAATGTGTTCTTGGAGAGCTCCCAATGAATATTTATAATAATTCAATATTGGCTTTGTACGGGTAAATTGACTTATTTGCTTATTTGACTAAGTTGATTTTTCGTATTTAGTGATTTTTTTTCATCATTTAGTTAAACTATTATATTTTTTAGACTACTCTAATTGAGACGAGTCGAAAAAGTAAAATTTTTTAATCAAAATAGAAAAAAAATTCAGAAAAAACGAAAATAAGCAAAAATAAGCTAATAAACTAAATAAGTAAATTTATAATTAAAATAAGCCAATAAGTCAGCATGAATATAGGAACATAGAGTTACGTAGTTCCTAAACTCATGGGATTGTTACTCTTTATTATCTCCACATTGCCCTCAAGCAGATGCACTTTATTCCTTGCTACGTGGAACCATTTAACACATGTTTGACTAAATTAAACCCCACAAAGCCAACATGGCTAAATATGTATCTTCCTTTTATTTATATTATTTATAAATTAGAAAAGAAATAAAAATATTATTCAAATATATACAAATAAAGAAATCATGTACAAGGATATTTATTTAACAAGGTTTTTAAACCATTGCATCCAATAGCTAATTGGCCACTCAATTCAACAAAAAAGCAAAAAAGTTTGTTTGGTTGTGATATGTATTGTTTTTAAGTCAAAGACTTAAAATGACTTTAACCCAAAAGATATAATACTTTGCTTAAAGTTGTTATAATTTTTTAAAACTTATTTTTAGATAATTTTATATTCAATATAGATCTTGTTTGATAGATTTTGACGAGTTAATTTTAAAAATATAATTTTTATAAAAATTAGATGTGTATAATAAAAGTTATGATATTTTTAAAAAATATAAAAAAAAGTATATAAAAAACAAAAAAAGTTGAAAGCATTTAAGTTAAAAAATAAAATTTTTTAATTTTTGGAGCTTTTAAGTAAAAAAGCAAAAAGTAAACTTTAAATTGACTTTAAGCTGATTGTCAAATCAGAGCTTAGTAACTTCATTTTACTTTTATTTTTCTTCCTCTTGTAATTATTAGTTTCTAACAGTACTTTCATTTATTAATTATCAATAGTATATGGTGATTACACTTTGCACTTCAATGTTATTCTTAATTGTTTTTCTTTTTTTCTTTCCTAATTTGTTCCCTCATTTTTTGATTTTTTATTGTTGTTGTTGTTGTTGTTGTTATTTTATTTCCTCATTTGTTCTCTCATTTTTTTTGATTTTTTGTTGTTATTGTTGTTGTTAATTTAGGTTGACCGGAAACTTTTATCAAATATATTTTTTTGAAAAAAAAGGTCACATACAAAATAATCACATTATTAAAAATTCACAATATGCAAAAGTGCTCTTAATTAGTAAT
>JAOTRH010000024.1:11740781-11751309 GCA_034768845.1 Heliamphora exappendiculata | reverse complement strand
AACAGACACGATAAAATCACTTATTCTCTGTATTTGTTGCCGCAAATCACTCATTTTATAGAAATTGTTACTAATATTTTTTATTTCCTTCTAATACCTATTTTTTCTTATATTTGTTCACTTTTATTCGCTACATGGTTTTATGTAAGAAACAAAATATGTGGCATTATTTTAGTTTTACAAGCATTTAGTAATTCAATTCTAGTGCAACTTTCAATGCTCTAAAATGGATACATAACCCTTAAACATATTCAATTGTTGATTTGTAACGTTTCCATTTTCAAGCCAATAAAAACAATCCATCAAAATGAAATTTTGTTTTGATCTTTGTTCCCAAATCCAAGGGGACAAATATTTAGCTTTCTTAAATGTGATATTTTATTTCCCTAGACAGATGATGCATATATGTCACCTAATGATTTACTTATCCACCAAAAAATAAGAGTCAAAGCATGGACATTTCAGTTATTTTAAAGCAGCTATTCATGATTACATTGTAAACTTGAATTTACAAGCATGCACATCGGGTTCATCATTGTGCCCAATTGGACATCTCAAACAGGTATCTTCTACCATAGCCTTAACCAAGTCTTACTTAGATAACCCAATTACTCTATGCATTCGAATAAATCCATGTACCATGTTAATAAACATAAAAAGCCTCTGTGCACAACCATAAACACTTGGCAATGTTCAGCATCAATAGATATGGCATCAGTACTACTCGTACAACTTGGTAATGTTATCATAAAATCAATTAGATTATTTTCCTTGTCCTGAATGCAAGCTATGTTAAATAGCTCTATGTTACATGGACTTAGTTACTATTTTTCTTCAATTTTCTATGGTGAAACTGCATTTACAAGGCTATACAAAGCATTTCATGGTTACAAAAATTTTATGCATAACAACGGCTTGAATGGGTAAATTTGGCTTATTGGTTTATTTGCTTATTTGTCTAAGTTGACTTTTTCGTCTTTAGTGAACTTTTTTTTATCATTTAATTAAATTATTATACTTTGTAGACTCCTCTCATTGAGACGAACTGAAAAAGTAAAAAAGTTTTATCAAAATATAAAAAAAGTTCAGTAAAGACGAAAATAAGCAAAAAAAAGCCAATAAGCCAAATTCTATGGTGTTTAAGTTAAAATAAGCTAATAAGCTAATAAGCCAATAAGCAAGCTTGCCCAAACAGGGCCAATATTGCAATATCAAATTACTAGAAATGTTGGTAAATGTCCAACTAAATGAGTTGGACCCATACACATATCACATATTGCATACTCTTACTCCAAGTATTGAATACCCAATACAAGTACTTCACATTTAGAAGAATCCAAGCAACATAGCTCACACTCAAATGCACATTACATGGACGTTTAATCTTTTCCTTGCATGACATAGTATTTGATTGTTGTGTGTGTCACTTTATATGACTAAATTCAAGAAACATATAATGCATAAGGTCAAGGAGACCAAGACTTTGAGCAAAGAGTGTAAATTCACAAACTACTTTCAATCATTAATGTAAACAAATAAAGAAGGTACTCTCACAAATATTACAAAGCCAACGGAGGATCTGAGTTGTAGTTAATAATAAATCATAAACTTCCAGTGAATAAGCTTCTAATACATTGGGAAACCAAATATAAAGAGTTCGTACTTCCAGTAATGCATTTGCATATATACATATACATATATATATACATATGTGTGGGTGTGGGTGTGGGTGTGGGTGTGGGCGGATTAGTGTGTTTCTAATATCCCTATTTTTCCATATAAGCACAATACGAAACTCCACAAATTCCACACCAACAGCAACACTTGACATCATCCATCTTTTAGTTGTTGAATTGATAAAGGCAATGTGAAGTTCGACCAAAACTTAAAATGCTATTGAAAAGCAAACATCAAACAGAAAAATGATTTCTAAGAACTGAACTACAAATAATGAAAGCATGGATTACAAAATTGCCATACCTGAAAGGCATTAATCATGAAAAGCAGGTAGTTTGTCTTCTCAGCAATACTTAAGCTTCTTCCCTACATCCACATCAAAATGTCAAACATTCAACAGGATAGACATAATTCTTCAAAATAATTGCTCCATTATAAAAATTGAAAATATAAATGGCTTCAAATGAAATTATGCATCCTTTCTTCTTGAGACAGAAGCAGAAAGCGTCTCTGTACATGCAGTGAGCTATTCTTATTTCCAAATGTAATTTTGAAAACTATTCAATAAAATAAAAACAACTGTGTTGCTGTAAAAAAAAATTGCATATCAGATGCATTGCTTAGAATATGAACATTCTTTTCACAAGTGAAAAACACAGAGATTTGCACCAACAGCCAAAGAAGTTCTAACTCCCCCACCCCCCCTCCAACCAAAAAAAAAAAAAAATGAGCCCAACTTTTAGAAGAGTGTCACAAATCATAGTTAAGGTTCAGACAAAGTCAAGATAAGAGTCCACCGTCATCAATTACTTAAACATTTAAAAGCAATTTGAAAGACCCATCAAAAAGAAGAAAATCCGACAGATGATAGTTTGGCCAAAGAGATCCAAGATATCTCAAGTTCCCGAACCGAAATAAATATCAATGATTGTATGGTGACTATAAGAAACATGAAATTCATTGACATGAAACTAGCATGCTTAGTGAAATTTCAATCATTTGCAGTATTTTTTTAAGTTTACCAAATGTCTGGGTATCCAGAAAATCAATTATCATACACAAATATCAAACAAAACTTAAAGCCTGAGCATAAGGGCATTATAACTATGCGAAAGCACTTTGATAACTCTAAAGGTTTGCATGCCAAACTCCGTGCAATAAGCTTTATTCCAATTACTTGGAATCGACTACATGGATTCTACATATCCATTACCTCCTTTTAAAGCCATATCACAAGTATCTAAGCTTAACCAGAGAAAATCACAGCCTTTCTCGTAGCCAAACTACATTCTTTCTGGCAGCCGCCTCCTTTCAGCACCTCAATCTTAGACATAGACAATCCTTCGTATGAAAAATTACGTTGTCTTTTGTTGCAAATGTCTCATGTCCTCTGAAATCAACCGTACACCAAGACCAATCACAACCTTGACAAAGTCAGTAAAGTCAATTCTTTGTATGACAAATTACTTGCTCTATGTTGCAAATGGATGCATGTCTTTCAGAATCAACCGTACACCAAGTCCATAAATTTCCTTCATGATAAGTCAACTATTGGAGCTAATTAGTATAACATACATATTTACACCTATATGTTGATTCTCATCACAGGGAGGTGGATTACTGGTTTGGAGTTAATTATGCATTGGTCTAGTTCTTAACTTTTTAGAGAGATTTCTCTTCCAATCAGAGCACATAATTGCCTTTTCTAGCATTGTGATTGATGTGCTTAGCAAGAAGAAAATGCAAAGAGTAAAAATTGAGGTGAAGCCAGAAAGCACAACCCATGAATGGTTGGTTACTCAACATCAAGTGAACACCGGCAAGGGGTCAAAAACATATTTATAGTAAAAGAGAAAATAAACAAGTTTCATAAAGTGGCATGTCATGAACATAAACAACTAAGAAAGTCCGGGAATAGAAAGATGTGAATTCAAACTAGTCAACATTGTATCTGGGCCACACTAGATAGAATCCTTTTGAATGGGGACTACCCGCTTCTATATAAAAGTCGTTTTGCCTCCACTAGAGTTAACCATTTGCCTAGAGTATCCTCTGATCACCCTCCTCGCAAAATACTAAGGTCATTTCAGTTAATAGATGAAGACAGAAAGCACGAACCCAGGAATGGTTACACATGATCAAGTGAACACTGGTGAGGAGTTGAAAACCTAAAGATTTAGAAGATGAAATCCATGACAAAGTTGCGTTCAGAACAAGCTTCATAAAGTGGCATGAACAGCAAGAGCTAAGACAGCCTGGGTAAAGACAATCCACGGAGTCCCATAAAAGTTAAAACACTAAGCTCATTTAAATTGACACACTTCTGCACATTAACAATCTCATTGGGTTATAGGCTTATAAATCCAGAACATTATGATGTATTTCCAATCAACAGAAACCTGATACCTGATTAATACATAAATGAGGAAGATACATAAAAGCTTATACCTATAATTAACATGTACTCCACACTTCAACCAATTTTAGTTCCATCTACAGCTATTAAGATTACTGAAACCAAAACAACGAACATAATAAGATCCTCATGGGGAAATTAACATGTCAGTCAAGAAAAGGGATGCATACCTCCTTAAGCCGAAGAACCCTCTCAAGAAATGCCTTGAACATATCTTTCCTGTCATAAAAACAAATCCAGGCAGCCACATTTTCCCGAAACTGCAAATTTCAATTTTCAACTAAAAAATATCAAAGTTTTGCGCAATTTTAAAAAAAATAAATGTAACAGTTTGTGTCCAAGTTCAACCTTCACAATCTCCACTTTTCTTTAAAAAAAAAATAAAACCTTAAACTCCAATGGACACCAATTCAACTTTCAAGAAATATTCTTATCCTGACAGCACGTCTCTTTTGAGTATTTTTGGCACAATGCTCAAATTCTCCTTTTCTCGGTCTTCTCCGCAACCCAACTTAGCCCCATACCCCGTTTAGTTGCTGAGAGAAAACTAGGAAAAGAAGGTTAACTTTGCATGCTAAATTCTTTTCATTTTTGGAAGCCCATTAAACATGTAACCCTGGTAACTCATTTTAAATCAGGATTTTTTTTATAAGTAATTTTAAATCAGGAAAGTGGCATAGCTTAGATGCAGTCCTCTTCATAACGAGAAAACTTTAAACACATAATTTAGAAGGCTAATTTTTCTTTTCCCAATTCTTGTTAGTGGATAAAGCTAAAGGGTGGGCAAGATTTGTTGATACTAACGATTTAAAGGATTTTGCCATATTTTGTTTTATCCAAATCAAAACTGCAATACATATATATGGAAGATGAAGCTATTTCTTTAGCCATTATCCTCCATTTCCCAGTAACCAAGCAAACCCAGTTCAAATTATTTCACCTACTTTGTCAAAGACTCAAAGTTAAAAATAAAACAAAAAATAAAACAAAAACAAAAACAAAAAACAATCGACAAGATTCCATACCTTCTCATTGATCATGAGTATCATCGACATGACGTGCTCAAATGTGGCCCTCTCTTGATCGAAATTCGGCCACAGGTAATTCTCCAAGTACTGACTGACCTCCAAAATCATCACCCTCTGCAGCGGCACCGTCTTCCGCCCGCCCTCCACCAGCAACTCCGTCTCGTAAATCTCCTTCACCAGCTCCGCACTGAATGGCTTCTTTGGCTTCTCTCCAACGCCACCCTTCGACCAATTTTCCGCTGCAATCTTCGTCAGCCGGTCCCTCTGGATCTCGACTAGCGTTATCGAGTTCGCCAAATTTGAGCTCGTCTGCGACTCCGGCGGCTTCCCGGAAATCTGCTGTGCTGGGACTACCTCTACTGGGTATTCCGCCACCCGGTGGCGCTTGAAGTCGAACACTCCCGTCCCGTACACCTTCGTCATTTTTAGTCGCTATAGAAATTTCCGTTTAGGGTTCGTCGTTTGTCTCTCTGGAGTCTGGAGAGTGAAACTAGGGTTTCGAACGACAGGGTTTTGGGTTGTGGTTTTTGCTGCAAACTCCGATGAATCGCAGCGGAGGAGGGTACGTTTGATATGTTGAATTCAAAGGTGGGAGCAGAAAAAGAGCAAAGCTCACCAGTTAGAAATTGGAGGGTGGTCGGGGGTTTTATGGAGCGACGTTTAGGCGGTTGATCTGAGCAGAAAATAATAGTTCTATTTTGTGATATGCGTGTTTAATTGTTTTAATAATAATATTATATATATATATATATTAACAAAACAAGATTTATCAAAACTATTGAATTATGTATTAAGAAAAATGAACTTTTTACAATTTTTTTACAAATTAAACAAATAAAAAAAATTAAAGTAACTATTTTATAATCCATATCTAGTACTAAATAAAAATATACATCCATGTATTATAGATTTCTTTTTTATCTTACGATGCAAAATGCGGTGAATAAATTAAAATTATATATATATTTATAGTAAAACTATACTATGATATTCTTTGAGACTAAGATATTCTCGTAATAAATCAATTTTTTAGAATAGTATGTTATTTGAGTTTATATTGTTTAAGTCTATTTTTATTGTTTTGTACATCATCTGTATTTTTGTTAATAATGTTATTATGTATTTTTATGTTTCTACAAGTTTTGAATGCTAAAAATAATTTATTTGCATATAATTAATATTTTAATTATATGAAAATAAGGATATATGAATTTTCAAAAGAATATTATTATCATGTATTTTTATTTAAAAGTGCAATATCTTATTTAATTTACTCACTACTATACATTGGATTGCACAATGTATGTTTAACAGGTAAAACAAAATATTTATCATTAAGATAATATTACATGCTAGTTTTATGTATTATATTGAAACCATTGACAAATATACCTCATCATCCCAAAATAAAAATTACTTGAAATATAACAATCAAAATGGATTGTCTTTTTCTTTGAATAACATTCTCCGTAACTTTTATGCATTGATTATTGCAAGGAGTATTAATAAATAACGTGGCACAATATAAATACTATGTAGTTAGAAAAAATATATAAACTTTAATACACATATTGATAAAGATAAAAATATATATGTTTAATACTAATGAACAAGTGAACAACCCATGTAAAGATGAAACAAGCACCAGTAACACTCTTTTATTTATATACCAGCGTCCACCCCTGTTATGCACGGGATAGTTTAAATTAATTATTAAATTAATTAATTTGATTATTAAATTAGTTAATAAATTATAAAATAATTACCTTAGGAGTTCTTAAAAAAGAAGAAGTATCAGCAAATTACTAATTTTTTTTTTAACATATAGCTTTGGGTAACTGAGTTTTTATATCATTGGTTTGTCAATCATAATGTTTTGTATGATTTAGTTTGTATTTAAAATTTAAGTTTTTTATAATCTAATTTGTATTTATTTCAATTTAAGTTTTAATTTAGTTTAATTTGATTTAAACTAAATATAATTTTTCTAGTTTGGATTCATATTTAACTTAACTTTTTATTCGTATTTAAGTTTCTTGTTCTAAATTTTCATCATTGATTTGAATTTTAAATTTGTAATATTTCTTTGGATAACGCCGCTATTTATTTGATAATGTCCTCACGTTTGCGCCATCAACAGTGCAATAGTCTCCTTTCCAACCAATTTACAACCCAACATTTAGTCCAACGAACCCATCCATATCAAACATGCCTATTGATATGGAAGATGATAAAGTCACTTGGGTTTTTAATTTTAAAATTCCAAGAATTAGGGATTAATGAGAAAATTGACTTGGACAAATTGGTCTACTTTTTGTCTTTTGAGAATTTGATAATCTTAAATTTAAGATTAGGTTTGAAGAATTATATTTATTTATTATATTTTTATTTATATTTATTATATTTATCAGTTACATTGAGGATAGATAAAAAATTTCACGTTAAAAATATCAATTTAGTATCACATCACGATTGCTAAGAACATTAAACATACTATGTTATTTAAATTTAAGTTGCATAGCATGAATATTCATAAAATTTTATTCTAACTTTTTGTAATAATGATCTCCTGGTCAACCTCATTCTTTTTTTGCCACTCCTTGGTTTTTTTTTTTTCTCTCTATTGACTTCTTTCTCTCCCCCTCTCTCTCCCTACATATTATATATGTATATGCGCAAAATTTAAACACGTCAATTATTTGCTCCAAAAAAGTAAAATATTAGTCAAATATCTCAGTTGCTTTTTTATACAAAAGTTCATATTTAATGTGAGTTTTGTTTAATACATCTTGATAAATGTTTTCTAAAAATACAAATTTTATAAAAAATTGAATTATACATTTTTTTTTGAATTAAGTAAAAAAATAGATTTATAAAGAATATTTATATTATAACATTATTAATTATCATAAAAAGAATTGGCTTGCCAAACAAAACAAAAACTTTATAAAACTAGGGGAAGCCCCAATCTGTATGTCACCGCAATAATTAAAGTCATAGAAATCTTAGTAAAAATACAGTAAATCATGACACTACATGGTATTTTTTTTATGGGTATAACTTTAACAGTTTCGTACCAATTCATACAGATAATCTAGCATTGAGAGAGCCTATCGATGTAGTTTGACAATCAAGCTTCAATTGACAAGTCTACACTCTCACAACAATATATAACCTGCAGATGAAGTAAAATTTAGAAGAAGAAATAAAACCAAAAAAAAAACAGAAGCAGAAAAAACCCTGCATTATATATAAGTGACAAAAAATTAGATAAGTTGTGTAACACTATTTTCTAATTAATTTTTGCATTATAAGTGGGTTTTTGTATCATTACCGCAATTGTTATATATTTTTTTCTTTTCACATAAATTGGGAAATCGGTAAACACAAAAAGAACTCCATGTAAAACAATCTTACCTGAATTGGATCAGTTGACTGGAGAAGAAGAAAAGAGGTGGCAAACCGAACCTGGGGGTATAAAAAAATACAAAAATAGAACCTAATTAGCTGCAATGATGGAATCATCAATTGAAAAAGAAACAGAACAATAAAAAAAGAACCTAATTAAAGGAAAAACAAAAGACCTAATGAAGAGAGAGAGAGAGAGAGAGAGAGAGAGAGAGATAATAAAATGGGTTTGAAAACTGTTTAGGTGAGATTGAGTTTGTTTTTCACGTTTGTTTTTTACCTATAAATGGGGGATTTTTAGGATTATATTTTCTTGGAAACGTGGTAAAGTGGGATAGAATTATTAGTTATTTTTTAAAGATTTAACTGAGTGTTTAAGAATATGGGAATGAGAGAAGTTAAAGATGCCATGTGGATAAGAAAAAAGCAACTTTTGATGAGAAATTAGAATGGAATGTTTGGGGAGTTTTGAGAATCCAACTGCATTGCTATATATATATATAAAACAAAATTCAAACTGAAAATCTTCCCAGAAATATATTACAAGAGAGAGAGAGAGGGAGAAGGACAAGAGAGAGAGAAGAAAAGAAGAGGGAGTATTCTTCCCAAATCTAACTCCTACACAAACACAAATGGCTTTACACATATACGAGCTTACATTCAAACTTCAAAAGAAATTAAAAATAGGAAATGAATAGAAAAATTTTATGAGGTAAGTTCTAAGACTCGGACCTTTTCATTTTGAGTTATATATATGTTTGACATATTTTTTTCAGCACTTGAGATTTCTCGATGTATGATTTATGTTTTATTGTTGTAGAACAGCATATGTAAAAGTGTTTTATACTTTCTCGGGTTTGGTTATAACCTGTTTGGTTGGTCCTTGGGTTCCAAAATCTGTTTGACGTTGAAAAACAGTTTCCTTGGCTGTCCAGTCGACTGGACTAGAGGATCCAGTCGACTGGGTTGACAGTGGGCATGTTCAGTTGACTGGACAAGGTTGTTCAGTCGATGGGGGCTTTGGTTTTTCGTGCTCTATAAATATCTAGTGGGCTGAGATATTTTAAAAAGCTTGCTTCTTGACTAAGTTTATCGTTTTCTCTACTTTCTCTTTAGATTTTGAGGGTTCGGGACTTGATTTTTTGTTAATTTGTTTACGGATCCTTACTATACGAGACGTAAGTTTCGCATCCATCCAGTTGAGTTCTCGTTTTGACGAAGTTCAATTTTTGAGGTTTCGAGTTTCGACTCTTCGAGGTAGGATTCTAGACCCTACAGTTGTTAAAGGGTGTTACGTGTAATTATATGTGTTTTTGCCAGGTAAAAAATGCATAAAATATTATTTTCATGTTAAACCTTGGTTTTTCGGGTAAAAAGCATGTTTTGTTATGCCTTCTTGGTTTATTTCATGATTCAGATGCGTTGATATCCGTAGTTTTAAAAAAAGTGATTTTAAAAACAGAGTTTCGTGAAAATTGTGAAAAAATGTGTTTCTTGGAGGTTTGGAGCTAACCCTTAGCGTTGAGTCATAGCTTTTGAAACGTTTTGATGGAAGTATGATTTTACATGCTAGTAGATCTCCATAGTGGATGGATTGAATCTCTTCTTATACATGTTGATGTATAACTATTTTATGGGGTTTTCGTAGTTGAGCTATGGCTGATTTTTAAATGATTTCCATAGATGAACCGTGACAGTGGATGTGATGAGTTGAGCTTCTATTGCTCATTGGTGGAAGTCCAAAAACGTGCGCAGAGTGGGTTCGCTTTGGTCCCTCGGGTTAATCCCCGTAAACGTGGTATTGGATGCTTCTTCCATCTGTCGCGAAAATCCGTAAAGAGTCAGTTGCCTTCGTGAATGGCGTCGTTGTTGTGATTCCGTATGGAACTTGTCATTACCTAACAGGTCTTAAGTGGTTCAGGAATAGGGTAATGGACATAAGTCTGTAGTTGTTACATTTGTCCCTGTGTGTAGCAGAGTCGGTACATAGGATTTCATT
>JAOTRH010000024.1:11702180-11740681 GCA_034768845.1 Heliamphora exappendiculata | reverse complement strand
AATAGGGTAATGGACATAAGTCTGTAGTTGTTACATTTGTCCCTGTGTGTAGCAGAGTCGGTACATAGGATTTCATTTTATATTGTTTTCCTCGGCTGTGTGGTCCGAGTGAAAAATACTATTTTATTACTACTTTTTTTTAACTGTGGCATGATAATTGCATTGATAATATGCATAAGTTTTAGAATGGAAAACTTGTGATTTTTGGGAGGAAAACCTTTTTGGCTCATGTGGTTGAGTCCTTATGTTTATGATTGCATAACCTACTTTACAACTTTATAGTTTGTACCTATTGAGCTTCGGCTCATGGTGTGGAGTTTTGTTGTAAAACTATTTTCAGGTGAGCATGAGGAGCTAACCTAGATGCTAGTGGTGGCGGAAGACTTGTTGTAGTTTTCCCGTTTTTGAGACATGTAGTTTTACATGTGATGCTTGTTTCTGAAGGCGAATTTTTGTTCGCCTTGAGATGATATACTAATTTATGTATGGAACTGTATGTTTATTGTATATGAGAGATGAACTTTGGGTACTCTTTGAATTGATGATTTTTCAACTGTAAATCTTATTTTTATAAACGGTGTTCTGGTGGGCTTTAATGTGATCTTAGGATTTGGTGCGTGACAACTTGGTATCAGAGTTCTGGATTCGAATACCTAAAAGTCATGAGAACGAGGGTGCACCACCTTGTGAGGATGTGCGTGTGCATGATTGCATGTGTTTAAGTGTTTTCTAACATAAGCATGATAGCCTGTTTAGCATGATGGTTGTGTATACGTGGGTATAGAGATTGGACCTTAGGATTGATTAGTCTTGCCTTCGGGCGTTTGGATTAACAAACTTGGGAGCCGAGTTAGAGACGCGTTTCGCGGACGTGATTTCTAGCAAGGAATCTAAGTAGGTTATCCAAAGTGACGCGTCATTCTTATTGGTTCTCCTCGGTATGTGAAATGTGTTGGCATAATCTTAAGTAACTATGTGTTAGCATGCTTATGTGTGTTATGTCTTTTATATTAGCAATAACATGTTGTATGGACGCTTATCCTGTTATGTTGCTTTCGTATAGAGTTATGTCCACACGAGGAGGACGGGGCCGTGGTCGAGGCCGTGGTCATGGTTTTGGCCGAAGGGATGTTTCAATCCTAGATATTGGGGATGCTAATGCACCCCAAGGACCCGTTGACGGAGTAGATCTTTTGCTTGAGATGGTAGGCTCCATTCGGCAGTTGGTTAAGGCCTCTAGGGGAAGAGAGAGCATACCTGAACCAAGGGCGTCGGTTGCCATGCGCGACTTTCGACGTATGGACCCTCCTACCTTTTTTAGGGATCCCAATCCCACGGTAGCTACTGAATGGCTAGAGCTGGTTACCAAGATCTTGGACACGCATCATATAGAGGAGGATGATCTGAGGGTTACTTTTGCTGCCTTCCAGCTGATGAGGAGTGCTCACATGTGGTGGAAGTTTTCCAGAACTACAGTTGGAGGCACTTGGGAGGCATTCACAACAGTATTTCTGGAGAAATACTTTCCGACAACTTTGAGGGAACGTTATAGAGAAGACTTTCTTTTTCTGACTTAGGGAACGATGACAGTAGTTGAGTATGAGGCTGAGTTTACTAGCATATCCCAGTTTGCACAGGAGATTGTGCCCACTGATGAGTTTCGTGCGAAGAGGTTCGAAAGGGGTTTGAGGCCCGCTATTCGAGATAGAGTGGCAGCTTTTAGGATGCAGGTTTTTACGGAGTTAGTGGAGACCGCTATGAAGTGGACACAATGATAAGCGTCAACGAACATCTGGTCCGCGTTCTTATCCAGTGGGATTGTACCAGTCATAGTCTTCTGCATCCTCGCCTTTCGTAGTCTCAACGGGAATGTCAGAGCAGAGAGAGCTTGTTTGTTATAGATGCAGACGGCCAGGGCACCGTGCGGTAGAATGCCAGAGTCCAGCGCCTGTTCTGGCACAGTCGCAGGCATAGGGAACAGAGCCAATGACATGTTTTGAGTGCGGCCAGTCTGGGTACATCCGTAGGAACTGCCCCAGAGGAGGGAGTATGCAGAGTACAATTGGAGCACCTATTACCCCATCCATCTAGGGACGCCAGCCATCTAGATTTGTAGAAGGGGGCGCCTCAGTACAGTCGGGCTGATAGTCGATAGTTCAGGGCCACAGTGGACAGGCCAAAGCATATGTTCTTGCAGATCCTAGTTCATCCAGAGCACCGGTAGTGGCCCATGCTGCTGCTACCACATCCATGATCAGAGGTACTCTCCTAGTCTATAGATCATGGGCTAGTGTTCTTATCGACATGGGAGCATTGCATTCGTTTATTTCTTCTGCTTTTGCATCTACATTGGGGTTGAAAATAGACTTGTTAGGTAGTGCTTTGAGCTTGGAAACCCCAGTCAGTGGGAGTGTGATATTGAGTTGTGTCTGTAAAGCTTGCAAGTTGGAGGTCGCCAGTCGTTATTCAGAGTTTGACTTTATCATTCTAAACATGACCATGTTTAATGTTATCCTAGGGATGGAATGGCTGACCACCTATCGTGCCTTTATCGATTGAAATTGATGGAGGGTGACGATTTGTACACCGGCAGGTGAATGTTTTTGTTTTGTGGGCGACCGGGATGAGGGTTTGATGTCTATGCTCGGTGCTGTGTGGAATCAGGGCAACCTGGGTTTCCTCTTTTCGGCTCTCATGTTGGATGAGGTGGTTGGGGTTTAAGGAGAGTTACCTCTGGTGGTTTACGACGATCCAGATGTCTTTCCTAACGATATGTTCGAGTTACCACCGAGCCGCGAGGTAGAGTTCTCTATTGATTTGATTCTAGGAGCTGTTCCCATCTCCATGCCGTCTTATCGCTCTGCACTAGCTGAGTTGTGTGAACTCAAGGTATAGCTTTAGGAACTACTTGATAGGGGGTTTGTATGCCCGAGTACTTCGTCGTGGGGAGCACCTGCTCTTTTTGCTAAGAAAAAGGATGGATCCTTGCGATTGTGTATCGACTACCGAAAGCTGAATCAAAAATTGTGAAGAATAAGTACCCTATGCTGAGGATAGATGATCGGTTTGATCAGTTGAAGGGATCGAGTTGCTTATCAAAGATTGACTTGAGATCAGGATACCACCAGTTGAGGATTAGGGACGAGGACTAGCGAAGACCGCCTTTTGGACTCGTCATGGTCACTATGAGTTTCTGGTCAGGCCGTTTGGTCTGACAAACGCTCCTGCTGCATTCATGAGTTTGATGAACCGGATCTTCCATCCTTATTTGGATAGTTTTGTGGTGGTATTTGTGGATAATATTCTTATCTACTCACCCACGAGGGAGGCATACGAGGATCACCTACGTATGGTCCTATAGACTTTAAGAAAGCATCGCTTGTATGCGAAGTTCGAGAAGTGCGAGTTTTGGATGTCTGAGGTGAGATTTCTTGGACACGTAGTGTCGACAGAGGGAGTAGTAGTGGATTCATCGAAGAATGGTCCTGTGATGGGTTGGGAGTGACCGAAGAACGTCTTTGAGATCCGTAGTTTTCTGGGTTTAGCAGGTTACTATCGGCAGTTCATGAAGGATTTTGCAAAACTTACAGCGTTGTTGACGCGTCTCACGCAGAAGGGAGTTGTGTTTGTTTGGAGTGAGTCTTGCAAGTCGGCATTCAAGGAGCTGAAGACGAGGTTGACTAGGGCGCCAGTGTTGATTATCCTAGAGCAAGGCTTGGGGTATATAGTGTATTGTGACGCATCACATGACGGTCTAGGCTATGTTCTGATGCAAGGAGGTAAGGTTGTAGCCTATGGTTCTCGACAGTTAAAGACGCATGAGAAGTACTACCTGACACACGATCTAGAGTTGGCAGTCGTGGTCTTTGCCTTGAAGACATGGCGTCACTATATTTATGGTGAGCATTTTGAGATTTTCTCCGATCACAAGAGTTTAAAATACTTATTTTTACAGAAGGACCTGAACTTGTGCCAACGACGGTGGATGGAGTTGTTGGAAGATTATGATTTTGATTTGCAGTATCATCCAGGAAAGGCCAATGTTGTGGCTGATGCGCTCAGTAGGAGATCTTATGGGTTATTAGCTTCTGTGGCTATATGCGAGTGGCACATGCTTGGAGAGGTTGGAGAGTTTGATCTGTGTCTTGGGGAGACAACGAGGGGTGCCACCTTATTCTCGATAGTTTCACGACCTGTGTTGATTGCACGTGTGCTAGAGGTCCAACAGACGAACTAGGAAGCTCAGATGATACGGGATCGTGTTGTTAGTGGAGAGGATAAGCGGGATGGGTTATGAGTTCAGATCATGGTTTGAGATTGGTTGGGAGGTTGTTTGTACCAGAGGCATGCCGTGCTGATATACTACGTGAGTGCCATCATTCTCGTCTTGCAGTGCATCCTGGAGGCACGAAGATGTATCACGATCTATGTCATCAGTTCTGGTGGATGGGAATGAAGAGGGACGTGATCCGGTTTGTTTCTCGGTGTCTTACCTGTCAGAAGGTAAAGATAAAACATCAGAGGCCAACATGATTGTTACAGCCATTGCCTATATCTGAGTGGAAGTTGGAGAACGTCATGATGGACTTTGTGTCGGGACTTTCTCGATCACCTAGGGTACACGATGCCATATGGGTTGTGGTTGATAGGTTGAAAAAGTCAGCACACTTTCTCCCAATTCGCGTGAAGGATTCGGTGGATAGACTAAGTCGATTGTATGTTAGAGAGATAGTCCAGTTACACACGGTGTGCCGATGTCTATTATTTTTTACCAAAACCCGTGCTTCACATCGCACTTTTGGTAGAGTCTTCAAGAGGCTTTAGGACGAACTTGATGTTCAGTATTGCTTTTCACCCCCAGACGGATGGTTAATCTGAGAAGACCATACAGATTCTAGAGGATATGTTGAAGGCTTGTGTCCTAGATTTCAGAGGTTCTTGGGAGTATCATTTACCGTGGTAGAGTTTGCATACAACAATAGCTATCAATCCAGTATTGGGATGGCACCGTTTGAGGCTTTGTATGGTAGGCCGTGTAGGTCATCAGTGTCTTCGACAGATGTGGGAGAGACCACAGTTTTGGGATTCGACTTGGTACGGGAGACGACAGAGAAGATTGTTGTGATTCACCAACGTCTTATGATAGCTCAGAGTCACCAGAAGAGATATGCAGATCAAAGGAGAAGACCTTTGGAGTTTGCAGTGGGGGATCATGGGTTTCTGAAAGTCTCGCCACGTAGAGGCTTGATGAGGTTTGGTCGTAGCGGGAAGCTATCACCGCGCTTTATTGGAACTTTTGAGATCCTAAAACGGATTGGCATGGTAGCATACCGTCTGCCCTTGCCACCTCAGTTAGCGTCTGTGCACAATGTATTTCATGTTTCCATGCTTCAGAGGTATGAGCCTGATTCTTCACATGTGTTAGATTGGGCCGAGCTGCGGGTTAATAAGGATTTCACTTATGAGGAGCGTCTAGTGAAGATTCTAAACACGAAAGAGCAAGTGTTGAGAGGAAGAACAATTGCTTATGTCAAGATCCTATGGCTTCATCACGGGGTTGAGGAAGCGACGTGGGAGCTTGAGTCTGGGGTTCGTGCTAGATACCAAGAGTTATTCACGTTGTCACCTTGTAGTGAATTTCGAAGGCAAAATTCCTTAAGGAGGGAAGAATTGTGAGACCCGGACCCTTTAATTTTGAGTTATATATATGTTTGACGTGTTTCTTTCATCACTTGAGATTCCTCGATGTATGGTTTATGTTTTATTGTTGTAGAACAGCATGTGTAGAAGTGTTTTATGCTTTCTCGGATTTGGTTATGGCTTGTTTGGTTGGTCCTTGGGTTCCAAAACCTGTTTAACATTGAAAAATAGTTTCCTTGGCTGTCCAGTCGACTGGACTGGAGGATCCAATCGATTGGGTCGACAGTGGGCATGTTCGGTCGACTGGACAAGGCTGCTTAGTCGATTGGGGCGTTGGTATTTCGTGCTCTATAAATATCTAGTGGGCTGAGATATTTTAAAAAGCTTGCTTCATGACTAAGTTTCCCATTTTCTCTGCCTTCTCTCTAGATTTTGAGAACACAGGACTTATTTTTTGTTAATTTGTTTACGGATCCTTGCTATACGAGACGTAAACTTTGCATCCATCAAGTCGGATTCTCGTCTCGACGAAGTTTAATTTTTGAGGCTTCGACTTTCGACTTTTCGAGGTAGGATTCTAGACCCTACGGTTGTTAAAGGGTGTTACGTGTAATTATATGTGTTTTCACCAGGTAGAAAATGCATAAAATATTATTTTTATGTTAAACCTTTGTTTTTCGGGTAAAAAGCATGTTCTTTTACGCCTTGTTGGTTTATTTCATGATTCGGATGTTTTGATATCCGTAGTATTCAAAAAGGTGGTTTTGAAAATGGAGTTTTTTGAAAATTATGGAAAAACGTGTTTCTTGGAGGTTTGGAGTTAACCTTGGGGTTGAGTCATAGCTTTTGAAATGTTTTGATGGAAGTATGATTTTACATGCTAGTAGATCTCCATGGTGGATGAATTGAATCTCTTCTTATACATGTTGATGTGTAACTATTTTACAGATTTTTTGTAGTTGAGCTACGACTTATTTTTAAATAATTTTCATAGATGTACCATGACAGTGGGTATGATGAGTTGAGCTTCTATTGCTCCTTGGTGGAAGTCCAAAAACGTGCACAGAGTGGGTTCGCTACGGTCCCTCGGGTTAATCCCCGTAAACGTGGTATTGGATGCTTCTTCCATCGGTCGCGAAAATTCGTAAAGAGTCGGTTGCCTCCGTGAATGGTGTCGTTGTTGTGATTCCATATAGAACTTGTCATTACCTAGCAGGCCTTAAGTGGTTCAGGACTAGGGTAATGGACATGAGTCTATAGTTGTTACCTTTGTTCTTGTGTGTGGCAGAGTTGGTACATAGGATTTCATTTTATGTTGTTTTCCTCGGCTGTGTGGTCCAAGTGGAAAATAGTGTTTTATTATTGTTTTTCCTTAACTGCGGCATGATAACTGCATTGATGATATGCATAGTTTTAAGGATGGAGAACTTGTGATTTTTGGGAGAAAAACTTTTTTAGTTCATGTGGTTAAGTCTTTATGCTTATGATTGCATAACCTGTTTTACAGCTTTATAGTTTGTACCTATTGAGTTTCGGCTCACGGTGTGGAATTTTGTCGTAAAATCATTTTCAGGTGAACATGAGGAGTTGACCTAGATGTTAGTGGTGGCAGAAGACTTGCTGTAGTTTTCCTATTTTTGAGACATATAGTTTTACAAGTGATGCTTATTTCTGAATGCGAGTTTTTGTACGTCTTGAGGCGATATACTTATTTATGTATGGAACTATATGTTTATTGTTCATGAGAGATAAACTTTGGGTACTCTTTGAATTGATGATTTTTCAACTGCAAATCTTATTTTCATAAACGGTGTTCTGGTGGGCTTTCACGTGATCTTGGGGTTTGGGGCGTGACATAAGTGCTTACGTCGTGATCATAAAAACGTCATCCATGACATTGTTGAGCTGGGTGATCAAGATGAGCCGATCGTTAAGCTTTAATCTTGTTTTAGAATTTGTTTTAGGTAATTTAGGAAAATTAAAGTTATTCTAATATTACCCAAAATCCCAAATTGTCTTCCATGTCATTGTTTTCAAGATCAATGTCCTCATTGTCATCCAAATTATCACGATCTTCGATGTTGGAATTGGATCCAAAATCTTTTGAACTTTGAGTTCGTATAACGTTGTCAATGGGGTTTAATACTTCAAAAAAATTATTATTTTAAGATCATTATAACTTTAAGCTTCATTTCCTGAAGAGATGGGGATGTATTTTTCATCAATTGAGTTTTGAGTTCTTTAAGTTGATCGATGGGAGTTCTAGATGATGATGCACCACTTTTGTTTTGTTGATTTTGATATTGTAAGACCAAAAAATTCTCATATTTTTTCAGTTTTTCATTAATAACTGGTACATGATCATTGATGGGATAATTATCCTACTATTTGTTATGAAAGTGTCGTGTTAGAAAGAAAGACTGCCAATATATTCACAGTCATATGACCATTTTCAGATCCAATGGAGATTGAATTCTATAATAAATGAGATAATCAATATCTCTAGCATCAAATTCAATAGCCCTCTTAATTTGAGGGTAAAGTTTCATATATAAGCAAAAAGTTTTATGAAGATTTTCGAGGAAGATCTTTTCACCAGGGCCAAATTTGTCCCACCATTGATAAAATCAATTTGGTAAGTTGGAGATCTCAATCTGATAAAAAATGGTGAAAAACCATGTGTAACGAAAATCGTTTCCTAGATAGTAAAAAGCTTTACTGCAGGTTTTACAATAGTCCCAATAATTAAAATAAACACTATAAGCGTTCTTGTTAAATTCCAATTGGTTTGGATAATTAAAATGAAAACCCCAACAATTGCCTTTAAGACCTTTTTGATAAATACCTTACTGAAGGCAATTTTCAATTGTGGATTTTTATTGTTAACTGGATTATGAGTGAATATTTTGGATCCAGTTTTTTCTAAAATTTTCTCGTACAATATACGAGACATGCCATGTTTAATTGGAAAATAATGTTTTGCAAAAAAGTAATATTGCATGACCATCTTCGTCATTTAAGACGATTATTAATTCAGGCAATGTTTTAAGGACCATATCTAGCGGTGGTGGAGCATCCACTAGAGCATCTTTCATTGATTTGGTACTTTGAGCACCTTGAGAGGTTTGGTACAAGGGAGAGGTCCCCCGTTATTGCTCTTTAAGATCTTCATTTACTGCTTTAAGTGAAGGTGATTAACAGCCTCGGCCACGACCTCTTGAGGCATTGCCTCGACTAGAATTGCCATCTCTATTAGAAGGGGGATCCATAATTTCAGACACTCATCCTTGCAAAAATTTACGAGTAAGAAAATCAAAGAGGCTATTAGCTTCGTTTTTAATATATTCAATCTAAAAATAAAAAACTGATAAAATAGCTTGTCAACGGGCAAAAATCTATTTAGATACTAAATTTTTAACATATTTTTGCATAGTATCTTCTGCGACATTGCAACAAATGTGAAATAAAAATTCTTGATTCAAGATATCATCTTGAAATTTAGTAAAATAATTAACAATAGAAAGAATTTCTTTCTCGATAGTTGAGTACTTTCTTTGAGAATTTTTCCAAGTTCCTAATTTTAACCGAATCAATTGTTTTTTAAGAGTCCCAGGATTTCTTTCTTCGAGAATTCCTCTATAGCCAATGTTCGGATCCGGTCACTTTTAATTTGTAAAGATTAATTAAACTTTGTTGTGATATTTTTGATGAAAAATGATTAAGTGTTTAATTGTGTGAAAGAAATAAAATCTATTCATGATAATTATATGCTTGATAATGCATGAAAATAATTACTGTGAGTAATTTGGAAGAGTTTTGAGGTGTTTGGCTTAGAATCTTATATAATTTCTTCCTTCAGTATAGCTCCACTGGGGGATCGCTTTAGCGGCCCAAGTTTGCTCGAGCGAACTATCGGTAGTAGCATTTTAAAGGTGCAGGTCAGCTTGTTTTATTTCATTCCTTCCTCCTCCCTCTCTCTCTAAGTCCGAAACCCTAGCCCTAGAGCACCCATTGGAGGCCTACTAAGCTCCTCTTAACCCCATTGAAGACCCTATCTTGCTCTTCCTTTGTCCATACGCCATTGGAGGTGAACTACGTGTTGGAAGCTCGCTTCTCACCATTTAGTTGGAGATTTTCTTCCTTGGAGCTTGCTAGAGTTTGATCCATATGGTTTGATCATCAAAGAGGTAGGATATATGACTAAACATGATCTTTGTATAGATATGAGTTGTATTTATTGTTGGATTTACTTAAAAACTTGAAAACCTATGTTATTGAAACCCTAGGTTGGTTTGTGATGTTAAATCATGCTAGTTAATGGATTTAAATGTGATTTATATGAAATCTACTTTGTTTATTGTTGTTGGAGATGATTTGACTTGAAAAATGAGGAGTTAGAATTTTTAATGGGTTAAATCTTAAATAAATTGGGGCTTTTTGGGTTGTTGAACTCAAATGATTAAATTGATTTAATTTTCGGTAAATGAAAGGTTGTGTTAACCTATTCAAGTGTAAATCTTATGAATTCTGATGAAATATATAAAAGCCATGAAATGATGGGTTGAGGATTTTGAATACATTGTGTGAGTTTGATAAAATGTGAAATCATGGGGTGTTGGTTGGGGGTTTTGAGTTAATTCAACCCGAATATGTGATACATGAGAATTTTGGGTAACTATTAATGATTTTAACCCTTCGCGAGTGTTGATGAGAAGAACTATATTGGGTTGGACTCGTGTTTGAAATTTTGCAAATGATAATGTGAATGAACCGATTTGGGATCTGCGGATCGTAATTATGGGCTAGTCTAGCTCCTCGGTGCAAGACTGGAAAACTGCACAAATTAGGTGACTTGTATGTCGGATAATAAACCAAGAATAGGCGTTAGTCGTGATGGGTTATAGAACGCGTCGTTACTTAGCAGGCCTCGCGTGGCCCGGTTGGTAGTAGCACGTCATGGTTCTATAAACTCATCCGGCATCGGTTCTTAAAAACTTAAACCATGCAATGGTTTTGATTTGGAAAGTGTTAGAGGACGTGTGTGTGGGGGGGGGGGGGGGTGAGTACCTTAAAATGAAAATGTAATTGAAAGTATGAAAAATCTTTAAAATCGTGGTGATGTTGGTTGTAATCGAAGATGAGAATACCTTGAAATGGTAAGAGTGTTGGGTTTGTGAACACTGGAAATAATGTGAAAATGTTAAGAAAATAAGAAGGTTAAAACTATAGTTTTATAAGAGAAAACTCAGTTATGTGAAAGGGGAATTTGTTGAAAATAGAAAATTATTTTTGGATGAAATTACATGGTGTCTTTCACATAATTATCCTCGCATGTCATGCATATATTCATTTTTAGTTTATTTCCCACGAGTATTTGCTTTTGTTGCTTAAAACATATTTCAAGTGATCACGGATAGCAAGTCGCCGGGTGAGATGGACTATGATAGGAATCATATCATTCTTTTTGCTAGAATTACATATTCTTGGTAGACCCTCTTGGTAATTGTAATTGTATTGTAATTCTTTTCGATACTTGGATGAATGTAATTTGGATTGGCATAACTCATCTTGTAAGGCCTGAAGGCCAAGTACTCATGAATTGCATGCATGTGAGATACCGAGTTCATATTCTGGACTTACCTTTGAGTTTTGTATGAAATTCTATGGATGGATATGTTGGATTTTTGAGGTTTTAGAACGTATGGAGTTATTCTAATATCAAATGTTTGTTTTAATCTCAAATTTTTACCTATCAAAATGTATGTTGAAAGTATGAGAAAAATTGGTGATTTATCAATACGTAGAAAATTTTTTAGATTTTTCGTTGGTAGCTCTTGGGTATCTCACCGCTCGAGTGGTGGTGGATCTGCTTGAGCGGACTTTGCTTGGTGAAATTTTTTGAAAATTTTGGTTTAAAAAGGGATTTTGTTTGGTATCCTTTGGGGCATAAATTGACCTGTTTGGAGAATTATTTTGCAAATAAAATACTCATTTTGTCACTCATCTTTTGCAAGAAAGTTAAAGGTTTTGAATTATTTTAAAATAAAGAGTTATTTTCTATAATTCTTTGAGTTTAGATTCTTTAAATCGGGTTCTTTTTGTATCGATCCTGTGGATTTTTATTGTTATTTTTTTGGGGTGTGACAGATTGATATTAGAGCTCTAGATTCGAATACCCAGGTGCCGTGGAAATGGTTGATTCATTGCGTGAGAGTTTGCATTAATGTGTGACATCCATGTATTGGTGTGTTTGCGTGATATATCTGTGAAGTAACATGATGTTTGCATGCTATGTGGTAATTTAGTATATAGGTTGGATTTTATGATGATGTGTCTTGTCCTTGGGCTTCCGTTTGACTAGTTCAGGTTCGAGTTAGAAAGGCATTTGGCCGACGTACATTCTAACTAAAAATCCAAACGAGTAACCCAGATTGGTGTGTCGTTCTAATTAGTCCTCCTCGTTATGTGATATGTGTTGACATGGTTGTACTTGTTAAGTGACAACTTGATGAAAGATGATGTTGTTTATGGAAGATGGGTTGGTTTAGACCTTTGTACTGATGCCTCTCCTTATCCTTCATTATATAGAGAGATATAATCGAGAAGAGATAGAGGTCGAGGTCGTGGTTGTAGACACCCCAATTTGACCCTGTCTAATTTTATGTGAATTTGATGATGAAAACAGCTGGAATGGTGCCTCAGTACGATTCTCAAAAAATGATCCAAACTCGGTATTTGAACCAAATCATCAAAACTATTAAATCAATGAAATCATTTTGAACCACCAGCTCCAAAGTGGTGACCGCCAATAGAATTTTTTGAAAAGTTTTATTTTTTGTGGCGACTGCCAATAGAACCTCTTGAAAACCTAGCCAAAAGTGATGATCGCCAGCTACAACATGGCGACTGCCAACTTGCATTGTGGCGACCGCCAATAGAACTTTGTGGAACCTTTTTAAACATGGCGACCGCCAACTCAAGACCTGGCGACTGCCAACTTTAAATGGCCTAACGTGTCCCAAAACGTGTCAGCATCTCATTGGTTGAAGAATTCTATAAATACCGTACCTCAGCGTATATTTTCAGGACATAATTTTAGAGAGAGTTTTAGAGAGAGAAGCTTTGTTGAGTCACCGAGCAATCCCGAACCCCGACGCTGAAACCTTGCCGAAGTACTGAGAGTCGAACCTCCGACGCCAACATTGAAACCCTTACTTGGATCTTGAGGATTGGATCGTTGGCACCATTTTTCGACTCGAGAATTC
The DNA here is from genome assembly GCA_034768845.1 of Heliamphora exappendiculata. Classification (NCBI taxonomy): domain Eukaryota; kingdom Viridiplantae; phylum Streptophyta; class Magnoliopsida; order Ericales; family Sarraceniaceae; genus Heliamphora; species Heliamphora exappendiculata. The sequence continues at coordinate 11,727,776 of JAOTRH010000024.1, read as the reverse complement.
CTTAGCAATCCAGGTATTTTGTTTGGATTCTCGATCTTTCTAACTCCATTCCCTCTCTTGAAGTGATCGGGTTAAGTTCAATTTTAATTCGTGCATTTTTTTAGTTTATAGTTAACCTTGTTTACTATTTACTTTATCTTATGTTATTTAGTCTTTTTTTTATTAATTTCTTAGTTTACTCACATATCACAATTAACACATTGCTACTTTTTTATTATTTCATTAAATAGTGCTAATATATTTTGATAATTACAATTTGTTAGTACTGTTAATTGTTATAATAATACACTTACATTTATATGAATATACCTGTCAATACTCTATTTATATATGATAATTAAATAGTTGTATTTAATTTCTTTCATTTTCATGATTAGTTTTTATTTTTATTTTTATTATTTTTTCTTTTGATGTTAGTTTAATGTAATTTCCTTTTTAAGTATTTACTTTTTTTTAATATTAGTGGAATTTTTTTTTCTAACACTTTATTTTCTTTTCTTTTGCTTTATTATTAGCTTTACTTTCCTTATAAAGCTTTATTTTTATTTCTTTTTTTATAACTTTATTTTTTTTATAGTATTTCTTTTGTTAAATTCAAAAATCACAAAAAGTATTTTAAGTTAGTTATTACCTTTAAATAGTAGTATAATTTTCTCTTTTAATAATAATTGAAACTCATTTGTTCATTTCATTTATTTTATTTTTTTTTTCTTTTATTTTGTTTAAAAAGATAAAATCCGAATAGTTAGATTTTTTTATTAATTTCATAGCTTTTTTTAATCTTTTATTTTAGCTTAATTTTTCTTTTGTAAATTTTTTCTTTATTTTCTTTTCTTTTAAATCTTTAAGTTTTCTTTTGTTATAACACCCTTATTTTTAATTTATTTGTTAGTAAATAATTTTTTTTAATATAGATTTTTTGATACATATTTTATTTTATATTTAGTATTAAATATTCATCATATTAATGTTTATCTAAATGTATGTTTGTGATATGTTTGTTTTGGTTACTTTCTTTAAATGCATACTTTATATGTTAGTTTAGTGTTTACTCATTTTATTTCAAAATTGTGTATCTTATTTTGTTAGTAATTCATGATTAGGTAATTTTAGCAATTTCTAACATGTTTTTGTTATTTTATTTAAATCATGATAATTTAGGTTAATTTGATAAAATTGTATGCGAGTGTGCTCCATATATCATTTAGTTAGAAATTGCATGCCGTAAGATTTAAATTTTTTTTTTCTTATTTGCTTTGTTTTTGCATTCTATATACATATGTTATGTATTTTATATATTTAATTTTGGATGTTCTCTCTTTGTTTTTATTTTTTTTATTTGCATACATTTGAGAAATCTTATTAAAGAACCAATGATGATTAGTAAAGGCTAACCTTACGGTTGGGCGAACGGGGTGCCTAACACCTTTCTCGATTTGTACCTTAGCCTCCGAACCCTCTTTCTCTAGTTAAACGTTTCAAAGATCAGTGGCCATTTTTATTTTTCTTGATTTTTCTAAAAAATCATGTGACGACTCTATTTTCAAATAAAAATGGATTTTCAAAATTTGGCTTTCAAGGTGTTAAATTTTATTTCAAAACTTTATTTGAATTCTCATATTTTTTTTTACCATTACCAAAAACCCCAAAATCCAGGTGCCACAGTATTTTCTGGCGACTCCGCTGGGGACTGGTTTATAAAATCAAATAATAGGGTTGGACTTGAAAAAATTATTAGTTCTTAGTATGAATTTCTCATTTGCATTCTCGCATGCATGTGCACTGTTATTCACACCCCCTGCCTAGTCGACTTGATGCTCTGATCGTTTATCTGTTTGGAAAATTATTAGGAAAGAGGGCAAGCCTTACTGACTGTACGCTCTCATAGGTGCAGTAAAAGAGTTTGAGCGTATTGTTTGACTATGTCCTGCACCACTACAGGCATTGGAGGTATATAGCTGACTATATTCCGAAGGTACCCTGCTCGATTGACCAAAACTGGCCTTTTTCATATAGTAGCTTAGAACCCTCCATTAGATATTGCTAACCCTAGTAGGATTATATGTTTTGTTAATTGTATGTTTTGATTGCGCTTATTAGGATTGTTTGTTTGGTTTAGACTAGTTCTTTTTTTGAGTTCGACCCGAGTTTTTTGTTATCCTTTGGTTAGGTTAGCTTTTCGCCTTCGGGTTCTTACCCGGGCTTTGTTCTTCACCTTGCTTAGTTTTCACACCGTAGTTTTCTCGGGGTCATGCTTGTGTTTTATTTTGAAGTCTCTAGGGCAGTTTTTCTCTCTTTCGGGTTCTTTCTGGGTTGTTGGATTCTCCCCCGTTGTTGTGGTAGGCTCGTTTCTTTCGAACCTTTGATACACCCGTGTGAGCTAGTTTGGTTTTCCTACTGTTATGCTGCCCATTTCTCCCCCTAGAGTTTGGTTAAGCTTCTCATTAGCCTTTACCCTAGGTTTTTGCATGTTCTGTTGTTATGCTGCCAGTATGGGCCCGACTGGGGTATTGTTTTAGCTTTCGTGATTATCTGCTTGTGATTTGCTATTTCGGGTATCTGGGATGTTTGTTACATGTCGTTAGAATTCTTGTCTGAAAAGTGTTTGATACTGGTTATTTTGCTTTTGGGATCCAGATTTTCTTCGGGTCTAGATCATTGGGCCAGGAAGATTATAGTCGACATCGTCTGGGCAAGATCAGGGTCAGGCAGACTCTATAGAATATTTGAACAGCCAGCTGAGTCATCAAAAATGGCAAAGAATGAAGTTAACTTGACAATTCTGATGAGAGCTATTACTGAGATACAAAGAGCTGTGGAGCAGCAGACCCAAGTTCAAAACCAATGTCAGGCGCAAATTCAGGCAATTCAGGCCTGTTTGCCAGGTGCCAACAGACAATCGAAAGATACAAACGAGAACGGTGAAGACTTCTAGGACGATAACCAAGGATAGGAGGCACTGCAAGTTGTTGCGGCACCTCGGGTCCCCCACCCGATAGTAGTGGAAGAAAAAATTACTGCCTAGTTAGGGAGTTCGCACTGGAGAAAAAGATTGTTCGAATGGAGAAGGTATTGGGAAAGACAAAGAAAGTGGAAGAATACATGCTAGATGTAGGCAGTTTGTGTTTATTCCCAAATACCAAATTGGCCAAAAAATTCAAAATGCCAGAGATGGAGAAGTTTGATGGCACTAGAGACCCCCAGGGATTGACGATCAACTTAAGGACCAATTGTTCCACCAATCACTTTCTGAGGCAGCACAAAGGTGGTTCATCTCTTTGGAGGTGGCTAAGACTAGAACTTAAAAAGATATAGCCACTGCATTCATCAGTTAATATAGCTACAACGTCTAGCTGGACGTAACCACCAGAGAGCTAGAAACAACTCGCCAGGAGAATCAGAAATCATTTGTTGATTTCCTGACCCGGTGGAGAGGCAAATTAAGCAGCCAAGATGACGAACCTCCCACTGAGAAAGAACAAGTGAGAATGGTGGTGAAAAATTTATTGTCCCCTCTAAAGTGTTACCTCATCACACAGCCACTCTCTACCTTTGAGCAGCTATTTGACGTTGAGGTGCAGATCGAAGATGCCATTCAGTTTGGAGATATTGAGAAAGCAGAACCCATCTAGAAATTGAGAAGGACCTTTCCTGCAAACAACCAAAATCAATATGATGTTACCAACCTCGTGTCACGTTCGAACGAGGTAAACCTTCTGAACCCTTTCCTTATTTACCCTGTACCAAGCCGCAATCAGCAAGCAGGCAACAGTCATCAAGCACAACAACGGCCAAGGAGAGTCTTCACTCCCTTTAATATTTCACTCACCGCTGCCTTGAATCGACTTGTCAAGAAATGGCTAATCAAGTTGTTGGATCCCATGCTGGTGCCTGATCCCCTCCCCCTAAGATACAATGCTTCGCAGTATTGCGCTAATCACCAGGGCTACGGACATCTGACTGATAAGTGTATGAGATTGCATCACGAGATCCAAGATCTCATCGGTAACAAAGTGATCCCTCCACCGTCTGCCTCTTCAAAGCCGAATGTCACGACTAATCCCCTGCCAAACCATGCCAAGCAGTCTAGGGTAAACTGCGTAACTTTGGAACGGTCAGAAGATCCAAGCCAGTATATCTGTTCAGCGTGTCTGCGACACCCTCATGTTTTAGTTATCGAAGATTAGACAGTTTGTTAACTGATTATGAACAAAAATGGCTGAAATATGATGGAGGAGTGGAATGATGATGCTTAGGAAGGATATTAGGAGGCAATTCAAGCTAACCAACTGGAAGAAGAGGAACGCAATGAGGAAGACGACTGGCCGCTGGATTATTTGGCACGGCCTTATGGGTTTGGCCATGTGCTTGATGGAATTACTCTTTCCCAACTTTTTGAGGAGGAGGTATATGTCGATGAGATGCAATCCTACTAGTTTGTGAGTGTTCTGCAGAAATCAGATGGGACTGAGTGGACTGACTTTTGGGCTGTTAGAGAATAACACGTAGAGTACATTGTAGAAGACATCTGGGAAGAGGTCAATAAGGCATGGGCCATTGAGGATGACGAGGAAAGAAGAGGGAGAGTAGCTGTCGGTGATTTAAATGATCTGTGGGCATTTGAAAGCCCTCTGTGCATAGACAAAGTAAGATAGACTGAAAGTACAATACCAGGATTGTGGGATCCCGAGGATGGTGTGGAACATCAAAATAAGAGTGGACAACATTTCAAGTTGACTCCGTTGGAAAAAGGACAGTAAAGCGGGAAAGGGAAAGAGAAAGAACAAGAAGAAGAGGATGACGCTGTGCTGAAGCAGCTTAAAAAGATACATGCCAATGTCAGCATTTGGGCCTTATTGATGGCCTCACATAAACATAGACAAGCTGTGCTGAAGGTCCTGAACAAAGCTAGTGTTCCGATAGATGCGACCCCAGAGCAACTCGTTGGGCTCATTCTGCCAGTTGCAGAGCCAAAAGTTATTTTCTTTTCTGATAAGGATCTGCCAGCGGAAAAGAAGAATCATAACAAACCCCTGCGCATAACCGTTAAATGCCTAAAAAAGTGGATCCCGGTGATTCTTATTAATAATGTGTCCGCATTAAATGTCTGTCCGCTTAGAACAGCAGTTTGCTTGGGACTAAAACTAGAACATTTCACACCTAGTAATCAAGGAGTTCAGGACTACGATAACACGAGGAGAGATGTGTTGGGCCTGGTATCATTCGCGTTATCCTTAGGGCCTATGGAGATTTCAATTGAGTTTCATGTGCTGGACGTACCAGCCTCCTTTAATCTGTTGCTGGGCAGGCCATGGCTGCACGACCTGAACGTCCAGGCAGTGCCATCGACTCTTCACCAAAAGCTGAAACTGATAAAGAATGGGACAATTCTGACCATCCATGGAGAAGACAGTATTCAACCCCCAAAAGGAGAAGGCTCAACTCTCCTGGAGGTTCAACATGGCGAAGGGTATGTGTCACTAAGTGGCTTCCAATTCGATGAAGCGCAGGCTGTGCAGGTGCTATTGAATGAAGAATAGAAGTACATCAATTCGAGAGCAGTTACAATGATGAGGCAAATGTCCTATTTCTCGGGCATAGGGCTTAGACGTGAGCAGCAAGGTATTCCAGAACCTGTCCAGGTATTTCCAGTTTCTCGCCATTTCGATCTTAGATATAAACCGATGAAAGAAGATTTGGAAGGGTATAAAAAGGGACGGAAGGCTAACTACTGTAGAACACTCAACGGGTACTTTATCAAAGAGGGAGAAGATTTCCCGTACTGTGGCTTTTTGGAGCCGTTGATCGATGAAGGAACCAACCAGAAGTTGCCAGGGTTGGAAATCTTCTTCGGCCATCAATTATTCGATATGAAAGAAGATGAAACAGTGAAAGGGGAAGAGTAAGGAAAGAAGATCCAAGGGGAAGATTGGGCAGACAAGCTTGTGGAATCGACATATGTTGTTCAATGAAAATATGGCGCAGCTGCACATAACCGACCCAGACTGTTTCATGATGGGCTTCAGCGCACCAACCGACTGCACCAAGCTCATTGTCAGTGCAGCTACAAAGGAAGTGAAGAACTTAACCTTAGAGTCTTGTGATGTGCAGGTTGTATGTTCTAAGTCTGAGTCTAAGTCAGAGTCTGTGGTTGAGAGTACGTCTGTTTATGCACCTCATCCTATTTATGCTTCTGAGTTTGTAATTTCGTCTTTTTTCAATGAAATGAACAAAATTTCTGGTTACTCTGCTTTGTTTGATTTTTTTCATACGCTTTTCGACCATTTTGAATTCGACGGGGATATTTCCAAAGAAATAAAACTTTTAATAAAAAGAGAAGAAGAAATGCACGCCTAACCAGTAATTGAAGAAACTTTATCAATAAATTTGGGTAATGAAACTAACCCACAAAATATATAAATTGGTTCTTCTTTATCCTTAGTTGAGCGAGAGTAATTAATAACTTTATTAAAAGAATTCAAAGATGTATTTGCATGGTCTTACGAGGATATGCCTGAAATTGATCCCAACATTGTCCAACACTATATCCCCTTGTACTCTGATGCTAAATCGGTCAAATAAAAGTTAAAACAAATCTGGCCAAAATGGGCTATGAAGATTAAAGAAGAAATTTCCAAACAAATCAATGCTGGATTTCTAATGGAAACTGAGTATCTGAAATGGGTAGCCAATATCATGCTAGTTTTAAAGATGGACGGTTGTATCCGAGTCTGTGTGGATTTTAGAGGTCTTAACAAGGCTAGCCTAAAGAACGGCTTTCCATTGCCATACATCGATGTTTTGGTAGACAGTACGGCAGAGCATGTCTTGTTATCATTCATGGTTGACTTCTCCGGATATAACCAGATTCTGATGGACCCCGAAGATAAAGAGAAGACGACATTCACTACACCCTGGGGCACCTATTGTTATCGTGTGATGCCATTTGGGCTGAAGAATGCAGGGGCAACCTGTCAGAGGGATGCCACTATTTTACTGCATGACATGATACATAAGGAGGTCGAAGTGTATGTGGATGATATGATAGTCAAGTCCAAGGATTGGGATGGCCACATCGTAGCACTGTGAAAGTTCTTTGAAAGGATTTAAAAGTACAAGATGTGACTCAACCCACAGAAGTGTGCCTTCAGAGTTACCGCAGGAAAGACGCTTGGGTTTATGATCACTCAATGAGGCATTGAAGTCGATCCTTCAAAGATCAAAGCAATTTTAGAAATGCCTCCTCCGAAGACCGAGCGAGAAGTCAGGGGCTTCTTGGGTAAGATATAGTTCATCAGTCAATTCATCAAAAAACTGACAACTACCTATGAGCCGCTCTTTCACTTGCTGAAGAAAGGAGTTAAGTTTGAATGGGATCAGAAATGCCAAGACGTCTTTGAAGTTGTACGACAATACCTGTAAAATCCACCTGTTTTAGCTCTTCCCGAACTTGATAAGCCACTGATCCTTTATATGTTAGTGATTGATTTAGTTATAGGATGTATGTTGGCACAAGAGGATGAAATCAAAATTGAAAAGGTGGTCTACTACTTGAGCAAGAAGTTGACGGGGTCAGAAATATGGTACACACCATTGGAAAAGACATGTTAGGCTTTAGTTTGGGTTTTACAAAAACTGAAGCATTACTTGCTGTCTTTCACGGTAAATATCATCTCCTAGATGGACCCGCTGAAGTACCTATTTGAAAAGCCGGCACTGACAGGAAGGTTTTCTTGATGGTTGTTGTTGTTATTAGAATTCAACAACAAATATGTCATCCGAAAGTCAGTCAAGGGTAGAGCAGTGGCAAAATTTCTGGCCGACCAACAAGTTGAGGGAGGTGAAGACACAGAGTTCTAGTTTCCTGATGAACAACAAATGTAAGTAAGGGATGATAAGTGGACTCTATATTTTGATGACGCATCCAATCAAGATGGCTATGGAATTGGAGTCCTTCTTGTCACTCCTGATGAATCGCATGTCTCATTATATTTGAAGCTCAATTTTGAAGTTACCAACAATCAAGCTGGGTATGAAGCATGTTTAGTTGGATTGGAGGCAACCTTAGAATTAGGGGCAAGGAAGTTGGAAGTCATTGGAGATTCGGCATTGGTGGTTTCACAAGAGAGAGGGGAATGGAAGGTCAGGGACTTAACCTTGATTCTCTATCATAAGACCTAGAGAAGTTGATACCATATTTTGAATAAGTGATCTTTACCCATGTTCCAAGACTGCAGAACAAGTTCGTCGATGCACTGGCCACCCTAGCATCCATGATTGACATGCCACTTGGAGTCCGAATGAGGCCTTTAGTAATCGAATAGAAGAGAAAGCCGGCATACAAGACGACGACCGCAATCGATGAAGGTATTGACGGACTTCCATGGTATTTTGACATCCAGAACTTTATGGAGAAAGGAGAATATCCCAAGTATGCCAGCAAAAAAAGATAAAAGGATAATACGACGATTATTAGTACAGTTTGTCATTTGTGGGGAAAAACTATACAAACGAGGGAATTTTGGGGTCAATAAGCTATGTGTTACCACTGAGAAAGGCTAAGAACTGATGAAAGGGATACACGCAGGAGTCTATGGGCCACACATGAGTGGGAACATGTTTGCCAAGAAGATCCTATGACAAGGATATTTTTGGATGACAATGGAGATAGACTGTATACAGTTCCTACGAAGGTGCCATAAGTGTCAGATTCATGCAAATCTTGTGCACAATCCCCCATCTAAATTGTATAATCTGACGTCACCATGGCCATTCTTAGTATGGGGCATTAATGTAATCGGTAGTGTAACACCGAAGGTGTTGAATGGACATGAGTTCATTTTAGTGGCCATTAACTATTTCACTAAGTGGGTAGAAGTAGCCTCTTACTCAGTATTGAAAGCCTTTCATGTTGCTAAGTTTATTAAGAAAAACATCATTTGCCGGTATGGGGTCTCCCATGAGGTTATCTTAGATAATGGTTCGCATTTTCAAGGAGAAGTCTTGGATCTTTTTGGAGAATACCGGATAGTGGCCCGTAAGTCCACACCATATCGACCGCAGACCAACGAGACAGTCGAGGCAGCAAACAAAAACATCAAGAAAATTCTGCAAAAGACAATCAACTCGCATAAGAATTGGCCGGAACATCTACCATTTTCACTTTGGGGATACAGGACATCGATTAGAACTTCGACTGGAACTACGCCATACTCTTTAGTGTATGGGATGGAAGCCGTGCTCCCCATTGAGGTGAAAATTCCTTCGCTAAGAGTAGTGGCCGAGACCAGTATTTCAGAAGCAGAATGGCAGAGGAACCGGATGGAAAGTTGCTCTTGTTTGATAAAAGAAGGTTGCGGGCTCTGTTTCATGTACAAGGATACCAAAGGAGGATAGCTCGAGCGTTTAACAAGAAGATTATGACCCAGGATCTCAGAGAAGGGGACTTGGTTCTTAAAGAAATCAGGGTCCCTATCTTTGACCCAAGAGGCAAGTTCAAACTAAACTGGTCCGGATCGTTTCTAATTAAAACCATCATGACTGGTGGTGTAGTTATCAATATAGATTTGGACGGCAATGTGTTCTCCACACCAGTAAACTTTAACCAGCTTAAATAGTATTATCCCCGAGGTAAAAATAAAGAGAAAATAAAAGCTCATTGAGTTGAAAATCAAAAAGGCAACTCATGCAAAAGTTAGAGCAGTCCGCAAGACCGAAAATTCGAAAGGGCGACCTTGGCAAAAGTTAGGGCATCACAAAAGGAGAACGTCAATGCCCGATTGTAAACCAATCCCGAACTATGTTATGGCCTGATTCCATCTTTTTGGGTTATGTAGGTAGCTTCTTTTAAGAAGTCCGGCCACATTCTTTGTTTTTAATCATATTTGAATATGTGTAAGATCAATTCAAATTTATTTCTCGATTTTGATAATAAAGTCATTTAATTGAATCGAAAATTTTTTTTTGGATAATTTTGAACCTTCTTAAACATAATGTGGGATTTTAATTCGAGTTACAAAGTTTTGAAAATAAAAGGGAGAGCAAGCAAGTCTCAAATTCTACAAACAAAATAAAAGGAAAGCTATGAGATCTTTAAAACAAAGGTGCCTCAAGTCTTTCTCCTCTTTGTTGCTTGTTCCCCTTATTTTTTATACTTCTTCTCCCTCTCCTGCATCGGCCATGTCCTGTACTCATCAGAAAACTCGGGACACTGCAGCTCCTGCATCTCTATCCGTGAACGAGATGGCCAGGCATCCTGATATGATGCTAGAAACGAGGCCCATAATGTAGATGAAAATAAACAGCCTCAGATGCTGTGAAAGATGATCTAACTACGACCGAATTGCTTGATGATCCAATGAGGGTAATAGAAAGAAGTCTGACGCAGACCAATCAGCAAAACACCAGGTTGATCCATGGTAGCCAGAGTCATGGTAGGGATCTACCACCAGGGGCACTGCCAGGTGATATTTGGGTCAGTCAGAGATGAGAGGTACTGTCGCCAAGTTACCTCAATGCTGCATATCTGGTAGTAAGGGCGATAAAGGAAAGCTGCGGCGCTATGCTTATCAATAGGTAGTTTTTGCACAAGATTTACCTTCTCTATCAGCCAGATCTGCGGTAAAAGTTAGATTAGTAAGAGAAAAGCCTTACGGTATGACAAACGTCAGATAAAGAGAAAGGTTTGAGCATACCTGAAGAAGTAAGGGGCTGCTAGCAAAAGTAGTGGTCTCACCACGATGAACAGCATCTGACCCAGTAGTGTCTCGACTAAGACAAGTGGTACAAAGTCCTTCCCCATTCACATCTGACTCGCGATATCAACCAGTGCGCAACTAACTCGCCCATCAGGAGGGATGAGAAGAGACTGGACAAGAAGATCGAAACAAAAGGCATAACGACGCCGCAGCTGAAAGTTGAGGTCGCTAAGGTTGCCAGTAGGATAGAATCTCTCAATAATCCATGGAATGCCAAGGCAGTCACCCGGTGTCAAAAGAGAAGCTTCCATTCTAGACAGACCACAGAGCTGGATCACCTACTGCCGAGCTGAAAGGAAGAAAGCAGGAACAATAACGGAACTCCGCGGAGTCAGGTCCAAAATAACAGCGAACTCTTCCACAGTAGGGCATAACTCTTCAAGACCAAATCGAAAGACATGGGATTGTGGATCCCATAATCGAGCAGCAGCTTCTAATAAAGGTCCGTCAATCTTTATGGCCATGAGAAAAAATAAGGAGTTGATGCCAAAAGGGGCAAAGTTCAAATGCTCAATTTGAGAGAATGCCTCAATCTATGAAGAAAGGGGACTAGCCATCTAAGTGAGAATAACAGAAAATGGGGCCTCTAGGGCTGTATTTATATAGCATGAAAAGGCTAAAAATTAAAAATTCGACAAAAAGGTGCAGTCCTTGTGGCGACCGCCACCTTGTAGTGGGCGACCGCCAACTTGAAAGGAACCATACAGTGACATCATCCCTTTGACCAGGCGACTGCCAGGTTAGACATGGCGACAGTTTGGGCAATAAATAAAAGAAAATCATACAACAGATGAATATAAAGCAATAAATGGCACGAAGGTAGAAAATGCATCAGAAAAATGGCAGAATGTGTCAATATGTAAACTGGGGCACCCAAGCCCAATAACCAATAACCAATAACAGGGCACGCAGGCCCATAAAAACCAAATGCATCAAAAATAAATGTATCAGAATGTATCATGAAAATATAACTGAGAGGGGGAGCGCTCTCTCTCTCAATGGTGCCTTGAGCAGACCTGACAGGAGGAAGGACCGACCTCGTTGGAGCTGATGTCCTCGTAGAGCCTCTCGATGTCATCACTGTCGTCACCATCACTATCAGAGGAAGAAGATATGGCTCTGGAGCGATTTTGGGCAGAAGAGATGGATCCCCTAGAGCGAGCTCTTGAAGAGGCGGCATAGGATCCACAGCCTCGAGCTGGGGTTGGGACTGGAGCAGGAGAAGGAGTGGGAGCCTATGGCTGGATGATGACAGTAGGTGCTACTGGAGGCTGCCAAAAGAGAAGTACGACTCATAACAGAATAATAAAAGAAAGTACAAAAAAGCTGAAAGAACATGTAAGGTACTCACTATGGCTACTGGTGTGAAAGTGATGCCAGCTGTTCGCATAGTGGCATCCATCTGTCGGACCAGTGCCCTCAAGCCAGTGACCATTAGCATCGTACGGTCTAGCCAAGCCTGGTTAATCTGCAAAGAATAAAGTAGAATAGTTTAAGAAAACCAGACAAGTAAAAAGGGGTAAGTAACTGAAGGAAAGGTAAAAGACAAACCTGGCCGATGTTAGTCCTGAACTCCGGTGCTGGCGGAACAGGAACTGACAGAGGAAAAGGGAAGCCATATGGTACAGTTTGAACACCCCATGGAATCTTTAGGCCCCTGATCCCTCCAGCAGCTCCAACAACATCGGCATCAGCAGCCTTCAGTGCCTGTCCTCTCCTCCTGCCACCAAGGGCAGCCGGGTCGGGTCCTATGGACCCAGTAAATTGGTCTGGGCCCAAGCAGTATAATCCCCCTTCGATACCAGTAGCTCTGAAGCGTGAGTCCCTGCCATCTCCAAGAGGAGGTCGACGCGGCCAAGGAGATCAGTCCGGCGCATGCGTACTAGAGGAACCACCGGTATCTAGAAGTGATCAAGGTCGAGCGACAGGCGGACCACTCGCTCTCTCAGATAGTACTCCCGACCAAATGGACCCTCCAGTAGGATCCGCCTCGAGGTGAGGTCTCGGCTGTGCATTAGTGTGCTGTGATCCGTGCAGAATAGTATGATAATCAGTGTGCAGTGATCCGTGTAGAACAAAGAACTGTATAGTGCAGTGCAATATAGTAAATAGTGTAGTGAACAGCAGTAAATGGGGTGCAGTATTGTAAACAGTAAAATAATACCTGGTCAGGGGTCAGTCGGTCTAGCGATACTCGGAAGCGGTTAATGTTCTTCCCCCAGCCTTCTTTCTCTTCAGCCCTCGGGACCATCGGACTGCACGGGGAATGACTGAAGGGTCTGCTGAGGAGTTCGCCGGGACATGAAGCCTAAGGAACTCATAAGTTTAAAGCTGAAAAAGAGAAGATGTTAGCAAATAGATAATGGATGACAGATAAAAAAATGATTAGAAAAGTGCAAAAACCAAATCATACCTCCCAAACCCTCCAGTATCCCTCTATGCTGAGCTCTTGGGGGAACCAAGTCAAGGTCCTCATGAAGCCGTAGAGTGTGGCAAGAGCATCTGCCCCCCAGTTGAAAGAAGAAACTCGGTCCAGATGAGCAAGTGCGCCCAGGTAGTGCAAATGAATGGTGTTCTCCTTGTTCGAAAATAAGGAGGTACCGAACATATACATCAGAAATCACCGGGCGGCCCACTCGAAGTGGCGGGGCTTGGTGCAGTAGAAGTGTCTTAAGCGCTCGAAGAACTACGTATATCTTACGCGGTCTCTGTCCATCTATGCGGGGATAGCTCTAAGAAAATACATTAGTGTGTCGAAAGAGTGGGCAACAGACGGGTCAAACGGGATGGGAGCTCCTCCAACCCAGATGCCGGTGATCATGGCGAAATCAAGAGGCGTTAGTGTAGCCTCAAACGTGGTGAAGTGGAAGGTGTTGGTGGTATCCCACCACCGCTTAGCTAGGGTAGTCAGTCACACCCGGTCATTGCTCGTCTTACCGAGAAGGGGTATGAATCCAGCAAAGCCGGAGGCATCGATATAAGTCCGGCTGGGAGCAAGGAGGGTGTCATATCACTCCAACACCTCTCCAGAGGCAGAACCTTCGAAGCCTCTGATGTAGTGACTAGCCTGAAAATACGAAGACAAGCAAAAAATATGTAAAGAGCAGATCAAGCAAGAGATATGCAAAAAATGGTTGAAAGCAATAAAAACCCTAGATTCATGTGTGTGTGATGACCTTTCGGTTCTTCCAAGCCCTAAAGATTAGGCACCCTAAGCCCTGGTAAGCTAGGCAAATCTCTAAAGCCCTAGAAGACTAGGCACCCTAAGCCTTGGTGCGTCAGGCAAACCCTACACGTCCTAGTAGATGACTAGGAACCTCAAGCCCTAAAGATTAGGCGCCCTAAGCCCTGGTGAGCCAAGAAAATCTCTCAAACCTTAGAAGATTAGGCACCCTAAGCCCTAGTGCGCCAGGAAAACTCTGTACGTCCTAGTAGAAGATTAAGAACCCTAAGCCCTGGTCCGCCAGGCAAACCCAACACGTCCTAGTAGAATACTAGGAATCCTAAGCCCTGGTGCGCCAAGCAAATCTTCCTAACTCTAGGTTCATGTGTGAGTGACGACCCTTTGATTTTTGCACGTCCTAGTACAAGATTAGGACCTAATCCCTGGTGCGCTAGAAAAATCTTCCTAACTCTAGGTTCCTGTGTGAGTGACGACCCTTTGATTTTTGCACGTCCTAGTAGAAGACTAGGAACCCTAAGCCCTAGTACGTCATGTAAATTTCTATCATTTTATATTATTGGTTCTCTTAGTTTTTCCCAAAAATCAAAAATAAAAAAATCTTCTATTTGATATTTGTGCTTTGCCCATATTTCCTGATTTTTAGAAGTTTTTGCAAATTTCCCCCTAAAATTTTTGAATTTTTTTTCTAATTTTCTAGGATTTTTTCAAAATTTTTTCCTAATTTCCTAGGATTTCTCCAAAATTTTTCCTAATTAGAAATTTCCCAAAAGTTTCTAAAATTTTTCAAAATTTTTCAAAATTTTCTAAGATTTTCCAAAATTTTAGGATTTTTTTGAAAAATGTTCCTTAATTTTTTAGAATTTTCGACAAAAATTGCCTATAATTTGTAGGTTTTTTGACAAAAAATCTTCATTTAGTTTTCATGCTCCAAAAATAAAAATAAAAAATCCCCTCTTTATATTTTTTTATGTTTAGCTCAAAAAATAAAAACAAAAAAACCAATCACCTAATTTTTTATATTTTTCCTAAAAATAAAAATAAAAAATTTTATCCCTTTATTTTTGTGATTTTCTCTAAAATAATTGCCTTTTTATTGTTTGCTTCTAAAACCTTATCCCTAGTGTGCCTACTATTTTAATCTCCATTGCACATGTACCTAAGCTAAAATTTTCAGTGCAAATCTCACAGCAATCATCACCCTTGTCATCATCATCACATTATATCATATCATATATGGGATCTTAAGCATGCGTCTACATTTGATGTATTAGAAAAAACATGCTTTGATAATTAAACAAGTAAGGATGGAAAACTTACTAATGGATGCTGGCGAGAAACATGCTAATTAGGCTTCCGAAGAAGTACATCAGTAGCAACAGAGTCTGTGGGTGGCTCATAATGCCTCATCTCACCCGGAACCAGGCGGTGAGGCACTGGGGCGTACGCGTGTGGATCAAAAGGCGCCGGATGGCCCTCCCTAGCATCAGGATCGAGGAAATCGACCATCTCGGCCTTAGCTGCGGCGTCTGCAGGTACCTGTGCCTCGGCAGCTGCTAGTGCCTCCTCCTCAGCGATGCGGTGGGAGGCACGCTCCGCCTCAAACATGAGGGCATCCATTGCACTTAGCGCAGTGGAAGGATGAGTGGTGGTGAACTCGCTAGCAGGAAGGCTGGAGGGCGTGCCTCCGAGAGTCCCCATGACAGAGCTCTCACTCGCGGATGAGCCTCGGATGGCTCCTACGGGTGTGTTACATGTATTCTTTAGTTAGAAATTGCATGCCGTAAGATTTAGAATTTTCTGTTCTTATTTGTTTTGTTTTGGTGTTCTATATACATATGTTATGTATTTTCTAGATTTGATTATGGATGTCTATTTTCTTTATTTGCATGCATTTGAGAAATTTTATTAAAGAACCAATGATGATTAGTAGAGGCCAACTTTATGGTTGAGCGAACGGGGTGCCTAACACCTTCCCCAATTCGTACCTTAGCCCCCGAACCTTCATTTTCTGGTTAAACGTTTCAAAGATCAGTGGCCATTTTTGTTTTTCTTGGTTTTTCTCAAAAATCAAGTGGCGACTCTATTTTCAAACAAAAAAGAATTTTTAAAATTTGGCTTTTAAGGTGTTAAAATATTTCTCAAAGCATCCTTTAAATTCTCATATTTCTTTTTACCAATACCAAAAACCTAAAAATTTCGGCGCCACAGTGGTCGAGATCGTCCGTGTGCCCAAATTCTTAAAAGATGGGACGTACATGTCCCGCAGGAACAATTGGGCGGTATTGAGGTTTTTCAAGAGATACTCATGACTATGTGAGCATTAGCCGAGGCAACTAGAGGAGAAGCAAGAACTCCCGAGCCAAGGGCTGTGAGGACGATAAAAGAGTTTAGATGGATGGATCCTCTAACCTTTCCTAGAAAGTCTAATCCAAAGCTATTATCGAGTGGTTAGAAGTAATCACTACGATATTTCACACACTGAGAATTACGAAAGACAAGTTAAGGGCAAGACTTGTGGTGTTCTAACTATAGGAAGATGTGCGAAAGTGGTGAAAGTTCACAAAGACGATCATAGTGGGTACGTGGGCCGCTTTCACTAGAATTTTGCTAGAGAAGTACTTATCAAGATCTTCGTGGGGCACCCACCGGGAAAAGTTTCTCTTCCTCATCCAAGGGAACATGACAGTGGACCAATATAAGGCCAATTTCGCGAATTTGTCACAGTTTGCACCAGAGATGGTGGCAACTAAAGAGTTAAGCACTGAACGATTTTAGCGGGGTCTTTGACCCTCCATCAGAGACAAGATTGCAATTCTTGGAACTCGAGTCTACATAGAGTTAGTGGGGGCCGCCATCAAAGTTGATAATGCACTGGTTGAGATCCGTAAGATCAGACAGAGAAAGTGACAACCAAAAGACACGAGGGCATTGTCAGGTGGCCGTCAGTATAAGAAGCGAAAGTCAGGAGGTTCTAGTTCTTATCCCATGGGATCCTAGCAGCAGCCATGTTCGGCATCGGCACCATCTATTCCGTTATCAGGACTTTCTGAGCGTTAGGAGGTGTTTTTCTTCTTCTGCAAATAACCGGGGGATCACACCAAGGAGTACCCATAGAAGGGGCGATGACAGAGTCAGACTCAGGGGAGGGCCCCATTTTCGTGTTTTTAGTGTGGCCAGGTAGGTCACATCTGTCGGGACTGCCCTCAGGGAGGTGATGTTCAGAAGACTTCAAGAGCACATCCAGAGTAGACGATTCAGGGACGATAGGACTACGGTCAGTCATACTAGCTGTCAATAAGGCAGTCGACAAGGATCACGGAAGGAACAACCCAATCAATGAGACAACTGGGAGCTAGGGGGAACAGTGGGTAGGATAAGGGGAAATCAAGGACGAGTGTGCGCCCTCATGGAGCCCAGTAGTTCAATGGCACCTGTGATACCAAATACCGTAGCTGATCTGAGGTACCTTTCTAGTGTATTATTCATGGAAAGTATTCTTGTTGATACCGGAGCATCGCCTTTGTTCATCTCATTCGCATTTATTGGATCTAGTTGTAGACGTTTTGGATAATGCTTTATGGGTAGAGACGTCAACTGGTGGGGCTACTATGTTGAGATGTGTTTATAGAGCACATGAGTTAGAGGATTAAGCATATCGAGTGGTTGTCTAGTCTTGGCTTGTTAAACCCATTGGAACGTGAACGTCAAAATCTTTCGGTTGATTACTAGTTTTCCTTCATGCCAGGAGAGTGTGATCTCTATGAATCTCGTGCCCATATCATTTTCTTTTTGGTAATGCCCTATGAACCAGTATCATTGCGATTGTGAGAAGTTTAGGACCACTTCGTCGTAGCTTTTTGGCGAAGGTTTGCTTACTCTATTTGATAAGCACGAGCGCTCGGGTTGTGTACTCTAAAGATATTTGGTTGGCAAGCTGGTAGTGTAAGCCCTTTCTAAAAAAGGAGGAAGGGATTAGTGTCAAGGTGTAGAACCTCTGTCTGCAGCAATAGATCGAGGGTGGTTTGATAGCTTTGTAGTACGTGTCCTGGTTAGTGCTGGGTTCGTGACATCTTTAGTTCTCGTCAAGATAAGATTCTTATTGAAGTTCCTATGGCCGTTATTGATTCACATTGCAGATCGCCCATAATCCCATATTGGTTTCAATTTATGCCTTGTTCGGTGTTGAAATCGTTCTGTTGTCTTGGAGTTGGTGTCTGGGTTACTCGTTTGGCAGAAGGGAAATTTATGTCAAAATGTGATTTAGACACGAGTGACAATGAGTTGAGTTTGAAAACCCTTCATGGGTGTGGCCCTTTTTGAATCAACCTATTTGCCTAGGCTAGGGTGTGAGAATCTTGTTTGTGTAAGGAAGAAATTCTTTTGGGAAGATGCTCAGAGTCTACCTTTGAGAATTTAGAAAGAGGTTATTATCCTATTATTCTTGGTGAGATTAAGTGATAGCTTTGATTGTGGGGTTGACATGAGTACGTTAAAGGATTAAGTAACTGAGTGCGAGTATCGGAAGGGTAAGGAGAGAAGGCACGATACGTGTTGTATGGTTTTTGTGCTAGACCTTGGGTGGTTTTGGTCACAGCTTATTAGCCCTTATCCGTAAGTGGGTATACTATGTGTCAGGTTCGGTTAAATCCCCATTTTCATCCCTAGGTGGTCAATGATTCGTAGTTTTGTGTGGACGGTCTTGTGATGATGTAAAGAAATACTTGTACCTTCTTGTCTTCTCGACCTTTATATGTAAACCCATGTGGGCTATTTGATTTCATTCAGTGACCCTTCCTACTCGGGTGTCGCCAAGACTTTTGCTGGTATGAATCCTTTAATAGTGTTCCCATGCTGAAGAAGTATTGTTTATGCTCTAGTAGCTAGCCCTTTATGTAGCCCTTATTCGGTTTAGAGAGGTGCAATTACCATTCAAGTTTGTTGTGTGTAACCCTAGTTATTGCTACACCTTGGATTTGGCTTTCCTCGCCATTATGAAATGAATCCTTTGTTATAAGATATATCTTGTGTTGATGATCTTTTATCCCGGTCCTTGGGATTGTGAGACTATGACTGTTATTGAGCCATAATTTCGCGTTGATTAAAATTCTTCTTTAAGAGCCGTTGTTGCGCTTCAAAATCTTGCATCGTGGTAAATCTCTTTACAGTTGGAGTGAGTCCCTCCCTCTTAAACTTTATGTTTGTTGTTTCTACTCAGAACGAGTACCTCGTTGGCTTTAGTGTCGGTATAATAGACGTATACTACGTGATTGTGTGCTTTGGGGGTCCTGTAGTCATCAATCAGTCGTGGGTACTTGAACTAGGTTTTGGTTGTGACTAAGGTGTAACGCGTGTGATTCCCTGTAAATGGTGTCATGGTTCGACAACGTGTCTTTTGGTTTACGTAGGCAGTCCTAGTTGTGCGGTATTTTCAGTAAGGGTCTTAGTTAATGCGGGTGTGAGTAGAAAGTATTTGAAACGAGTACAAGTTGTGGTTTGACTTGGTGAGGTGCAATTGACTATCTGGATTGGGCACATTCGATGTGGGTTATATCTCGGTAATTCGATGGTGTGAGATTAACCTTGGGTTAGTGACCTTTGGGATGCTATTGAGATCTCTTTCTCGTAGGGATGGTCGTGCTAGGGCCTAAACTTGTGCGTGAGACCATACAGAGGATCGTTGCGACCCATGAGCGTTTAGTAACCCCCCAAAACCATCAGAGAAGTTATGCAGATAGGAGGAGGAGGCCATTGGCATTCGAGATGGGGGACCATGTGTTCCTGAGTGTCTTACCACGGAAGGGATTGATGAAGTCCGGGAAGAGTGAAAAGCTGTCGCCACGCTTTATCAGGGTACTTGGGATCCTTGAGAGAATTGGAGAGGTGGCCTATTGCTATGCCTTGTCGACACCGTTGGCATCAATGCATAGTGAATTTCATGTGTCTATGATGCGTAAGTATGTACCAGACTCTTCCCATGTTTTGGATTGAACTGAGCTAAGAGTTGAGAACAACATCACCTATGAGAAGAGATCGGTGAGAATTCTTGATACCAAAGAACAAGTCCTACGGGGTGGAACCATTGCCTATGTAAAGGTTTTGTGGTTTCATCTTGGTGTTGAAGAAGCTACGTGAGAACAAGAGTCGGAGGTCCATTTGAAACAACATCCAAAGTTGTTTGATTCTTGATGTATGTTTAATTTTGTGGATAAAATATTTTAAGTGGGAGAAGTTGTAGGGACCCGGTCCCTTTTATTTTCTAAAGATTAATTAAACCTTGTTGTGATATTTTCTGTAAAAAATGGTTAAGTGTTTAATTTTGTGAAAGAATTAAAATTTAATCATGATAATGATTGATGATGATAAACATATGCTTGGTAATGCTTAAGAATAATTATTGTGGGTTGTTTGGATTAGTTTTGAGGTGTTTGGCTTAAAGTTAGAACCTTATATAATTTCTTTTTTTGGTGTAGCTCCAGCGGGGGACCTCTCGAGCAGTCCCAAGTTTGGTCGAGCACACTGTCAGCAGGAACATTTTAAAGGTGTGGGTTAGCTTGTTTTATTTCATTCCTTCCTCATTCATCTCTTTCTTTTGTCCGAAACCTACCCCTAGAGCACCCATTGGAGGCCTCCCGCGCTCCTCTTAACCCCATTGAAGACCCTCTCTTGCTTTTCCCTTGTCTATACGCCATAAGAGGTGAACTACGCGTTAGAAGCTAACTTCTGTGATGCCCCAGTTTTTGTGCACGTCGGGACATACTTAAATATAAATAAATGGATATTCTAACCATTCATTCATAGATACGCATTATAATATTACATCATTGAAGTTCATCGCCAGCCAAATATATATAAGAATTTACAATTTCACCAGAAAATTAAAAAATTACAATGATCGCTCGAAAACTAAACAAAAGAGCAAAAAAAGGACTTGATTCTTCATTTAAGCTTTGGTGGGATCCGCCTGCTTTGGGAACTCACCTTGATTATCGTATCCTTCTTCGTTGGGGATCTTTTCTTCAAAAATTTCTTCCTCCTCACTTGTGGCACGGATACTATGATCCAAAACCTAAAAGAAAACATTCCAAACTCTTTAACTAATCTCACGACACAAAATTTACCACAACACACTCCATATAACACTTAAAACATTTATATTCAAGGAGACAGGCAAATTTGAAGCATACAACATGGTAAGCAGGTAAATAACTAATCATGCAAAGAATGTAATGATAAATGCAATGCGAATTCCCAACCCAACATACACCAATATTAGAACATGAATTCCAAGCTGGGAATTACATGAGTAAACTTTATGGGCAGTTGATTACCAAGCCTATCATTAGGCCTCGTTGAAAATAGAAGCTATGTTGCTAGGCTTCATGCCACAACTGTTTTACTTAATGGCAATGGTGTGGGGTTGGACCACATTCTTCGGGCCAACCAATATAATAATCAATGCACATAACCAAGACAACCCACTTTAAGATATGAGATGATCGCGTTGGTGTTAACCCAAAGTCTAAAGTAACAATTTGGAATTTCAAGAGACACTCTACATTATTCAAAATACCAATAGGACCGCCACTTTCGGGCTCTCTCCGGATTACCCTTCAGAACACCATGGTAATGGGGTTTATGTCTGCTATAACTGGGCTCTCTCTGAAATTACCAACTCAGTGGAGTTAAGTCCACCGAATTAGATACTCTTCGAAATTACCCATTTTGCCCGTGTCAACACTATTTCCACAATATAACCCTAACTCAAGGAGTAACGGAATCAAAGAGACGTACACCTAACAAATATGATCGAGGTACAATGTAATCAAACCTAAGGTACAAAACTGTGACCCATAAGATGCCCCAAGTGCGATGTAATAATGCTCATAGTACAACAACACATATTCCAAAGTACAACTAAATATAGCATGGTATAAAACTAAGCATGGCAAGATGTACAACCTAACGTAGCATAAGGTACAACACGTTAAAGCATGTAGTACAACTTTCAAAAGTATGATTCAATTCTCATGGCATGGTCATTTTTCATCACATATTTACCTTAAAGTATTATTCATATAATTTAAATCAAATAAAATACATAAATCATATCACACAACATAAACATGCTTCACCATACACTTAACCATTTATTAATCAACTTCTAATCACTTTTTTGTATACTACAGCAGCATTTTGAGATAGTTAGAATTTGATTTAGGTTCTGGTTTTTGGAATCATTATAGATAAAAATATACTCTACAACTCTCATGTTGAACATTAAGACCCAATCTTAAGGCAACTAAGGGACTTAGCCCTCACAAGTGAAACGGTTCAGCACTACACAGAAATTTTATTGAAAAAGAGTCTCTGTTGGGCTCAATTTTTTGGTATCCAAATAGGTCCTACTAAGCTCAATTTTGGATATGTTCTAGTTCAACATGTCCCTTACAAGTCTCATGAAGAGTGCTCAGGGTAGTTCTTAAGAAAAGGTTGGAGAAACAACTTGATTTATAAACTGTGTTCAGGAGGCGTCAAACACTAAGCAGAGTTGGTTTTTAACAGAGAGTTTAAAAATAATTTTGGAAATCATACAGAGGCTTTTGAGTCTGATTTTTGGACAGAAACTAGATTAACATGTTACCAACACGTTTCATGGAAACCACTTTTGAAGAAGGTTAGTAAAAACGAAAGTTTTGGGTTGAACAAAAAGGTGTGACAGAGAGTTTTGTAAATTACTAAACAGAAATTGAGACTTTTAGAGGCTATTTGATCATTCATATATCAACATCTAGGGCTTATGTTTGGTGGTTAGCTAGATAAGCATGTTGGTTATTACTTTTATAAAGAAACCTAAGCTCTGTTCACATTTAAAAATGAAATTTTTAGCTCTGCAATATAGACTGGTCTAAAAATGACATGTTTTGGAAACAAGGCTATATCTCGGGTTTTACCCATCAAATCAGTTTAAACAAATTTTAGAAGAAAGATAACATCAAAACCTAGGTTTTTACATAAACAATACACTCAGAACTTTTTTCTAGGTTTAGTTATGAATTTGCAAAAATCGAGGCAGAGAGCTCAAAATCCTTAAATCTCAGGCCTAACTTAATTCTAGCCACTTAGCATGTTGTGTGTCAAATTTTGATCAATTTTCTTTGCATGCATATGTTATACACTTATATATCAAAACTTTAGAACTCATAGAAGTCATAAAACTCAAGAATCTCAACATGTAAACACATCTTATCACATAAAAATTCTAAACAATCCTTATTCTCCTAGTATGACGCCTTTTCATTTCATAGTTTGGTTCTTACTCTTGGTTTTGTTTTATGAGATGGATTGAGGGGAGTTTGAGGTGAGTGAGATTAGAAAGTTTAGAGATTTTCTTACCTTGTTTAGAGACCTAAAGGTGGAAGGTGGGCATAGACTTAGCTTTGATTTCTCTGGGTTTCTAAAGATCTCCTCCTCTTCTTCTTCTTCTCCTGTAACACCCCAACTCGTTTTATTTTAGAAATAATTAAGTGTTGATGGGAATAAGAATTAAACTCGATCTGGGTGAGTGTTTTGAGCTTGGAAGCGCATGAAAGACATATTAGAGGAATAATATGAGGCTCTAATGGATGTTCGGACAAAAATATGTGAAAAGTCTGTGAAAAAAAGTGGCATACCTTCACTAAATTGGCCATAATGTTTTTTTACAAAATGGATCTTGGTATGAGTTTGAACCATTGGAAAGTAAACTCCCGGACTTTAGTTTGAGCACAAGAATGATCCTATTTGGAGTTCAGATGAGGGAGATATGTTTGTTCAAAATTGGACTAACAGCGTAGTTGCGAAACACCGATCGATCGGTCTCGAGACGTATCGATCGGTCTGTGACGGACAGAGGCTATAAATCTCAGTTTTTGGATTGGATTCCTCATTTTCTCTTATATCCTCTCTCTCTAAAGTTGAGGGGTAACCTAGGGTTTAGGTTTTGGAAGCTCCTTGGTGCTTTCCATGTTTGTGGGGTTCGAGATCTTGCCGTTTCTACGAACGAGTTGCCGTTGGAGAGCGTGGATATGCATTAGAAGCATCCTTGAAGTTACACATGTTGGGGTTTGACGAGGTGGAGCTCACATGGGGCTTGATTCTTGATGGTGGAACTTCTTTGAGGAAGGATCTTGACTACTCTTTGTGGTTTACTACGATTTGTGTTGAAAATTTTGAAACTAAACTAAACCCTAATAAAATTTGATATGTGATATAAAGATATAAAGTTTGAATCGGTGGGGGTTACGAGTTGTTGATGAAAAGATAAGAGGTTGATAAAAATGAGAAGAGGTTTTGAAGATTTTTGTGAGATGGTTAAGTAAATTGGTACTCGAATCAAAAGGTTGAGAAATAAAGATATAGATTTTAAAAGATACACATAGGGTGTATAAAAACTTGCCTTGAATGAACTAGTTATGGCCAACTCTATTTTCTTATAAATTGATGATGGTAGGCTGGTTTCATGGAAGTATGAAATGAAAACAGATGTTTGAGTTGAAATGTTGGATAAGGTGATTAGGTGAAATTTTGAAATAAAAATAAAATACTTTGAGAACTTTAGGGTTTTAGGAAATGGTTAACCATGGTTTTAAGAAAATATTGTACAAAGGGTTTTTGGATTGTTTTTGCTCCACATAAGCTTTTGCACCCGAGGGAGGTTTTGAAATGATTTTTCTTTCTTTTTAAAGGTTGTTTCTTTCCTAAAATGTTTGAAAAGACACTAAAAAGCTGGTAAGCAATGAAAATTGAATTTTTTGCTTGAAAGGGAACCTAGAGCAGGACAACTTGATAGACCAATCGATCGGTCTATCGAGCGATTTTTTGATGCCCTCGGTACTCATGTGCAGGCAATAGACTGATCGACCGGTCTCTTCACTGATCGATAGATACCGATCGATCGGTTTGGTTGTTTCCAAAACTTTTGATGTTTTGCTTAAAGGTTTGGCTCTTGGGAACTTTGAACCTTGCTTTTGGATTACTCTATTACATTGGTTAAACCCTTGATGGGCATATTTAAAAGGTCTTGAACTCATATTTGTTTTCGCTTTAACGGGTATTGGTTTATAAAAGTGGATCTTTGAAGAATGTGATTTAGTATGGTTATTTTTTAAAACCCCTAGTTTTGGAAGGGAACATGGGTTTCAAATGTATTTATATATGCAAATGATGGGTGCATCCATTTTTCATTAAATGATATGGTTCTTATTGAATAAGTTTTGTGTTGGTACTCTATGAAATTGGTACTGGAAAAGTGATATATGGGAAGTTATATATTAATATTATGATGCATGATGCATGAATTATGAACGAGAATTTGAATACTTAAACGAAATATGATATGAAATCAAAACAAAAAACTCAAAAATGGGAAGTAAAATGAGACTATTTGAATATGCTTGGGAGAGGAACCAAGTGTGGGTTGGACTCTTGGTTTTGTGAAATTAAATATTATGAACAAATAATGAACCGTATGGATGAATGTGAATTAAGTTTCGCTAGTGGCTCCGCGGTGAAAGATCGAAAACTTACGTAAGATGGGGATCACATGCCCACGGGTTAGCCCCCAAAATGTGGTGTTGTATCGTGGTGAGTTATAGAGCTATCTATTACCCAATAGCT
>JAOTRH010000024.1:11641390-11693330 GCA_034768845.1 Heliamphora exappendiculata | reverse complement strand
GGCAATAATAAGATCACTGTTCTTATTGTCTATGTTGATGATATAGTTGTGACAGGTAATGATTTTGAGGAGGCATCTCGTCTTAAGGTAAATCTAGCAAAAGAATTTGAGATGAAAGTTCTGGGGGTACTACGATATTTTCTTGGAATTGAGGTGGCTAGATCGGATAATGGGATCTTTATTTTACAAAGAAAGTATATTCTTGACCTTCTAGATGAAGCTGGTATGATGGGATGTCGACATGCAGATTCACCTATCGAGGCTAATCATCGACTCCATAGTGGTGATGGAGAACCTGTCGACAAGGATCAATTTCAGCGGCTTGTGAGAAGATTAATATACCTGTCTCACACTAAACCTGATATTGCATATGCTGTGGGGGTTGTCACTCAGTTCATGCATGATCCTCTTAGTGTACATCTTGACGCTGCTTATCGTATTATGTGATATCTTAAGTCTGCCCCTGGCGAATGGCTCTTATTCTCTCGTCACGACTATTTGACATTAGAAGCTTTCACATATGCAGATTGGGTTAGTTCAGTTGATGACGGACAATCTACATCTGGGTATTGCACATTTGTAGAGAGTAATCTGGTTACTTGGCACAGTAAAAAGCAGACAGTGGTAGCTCGATCAAGTGAAGAAGCTGAGTATAGGGCTATGGCACATGGCATATGGCATATGCGAACTCATTTGGCTCAAAGTCCTATTAAAGGATTTGGGTATTGAGTGCGACAAACCTATAAAGTTGTACTTTAATAACAAAGTTGCCATTAATATTGCTCATAACCCTGTCCAGCATGACAGAACGAAGCATATAGAGATTGATTGACACTTTATCAAGGAGAAATTGTGTCAGGGATCAATATGTATGCCCTTTGTGAAATCTGCAGATCAATTAGCAGATATTTTTACTAAAGGGCTTAGTAGTAAAATGTTTCAACCCATTGTATGCAAGTTGGGCATGAAAAATATCTATGCCTCAATTTGAGGGGGAGTGTTAAGTTAAGGGTCTTATTGTATTTTTAGTATTTCTTGGTTCTATTATAAATAACAAGTGATAGGGTGTAAACCCTAAGTTGTTGCGCTCTCATTCATTGTTATTCTGATTCTCTCTCTTTCTCCTTTTCTTTTCCACTCTCTGCAATAATTCTAACACCTACCTTACATTGCGCAAGTTTTTGGTCTTTCACCAAGGAGCTACTCGAGCCTAATCTTAGTTATTCAATTCGGTCACATGGCACTTTAATTATATCAGTTTCATTAATAACCAATACGAGTCCAATTGTCAACTCGGTTCATCTCGGCAAACCCCACACCATTACAGTTCTAATCTCAATCATCACATATTTTTTCATAATTTATACATTTGAATATAAAGGTTCAAAACCCCCTAAAGTTAACATTCCATATGATTCATATTCAACGAGGTATTGATTTTGCACGAAAACCCCCAATCCAACACCCACCATTTTCACGTATCGTGTAAACTCATGGAATACACATGCAATCGGTTAATACAACCCTAATTTATCTAAATTTTCCATCAATTTTAACATTTGGGCCCCTTAACCCCCAAATCCTCAATTTTCGTGGTTTTGACTCAAATTCAATACTCAAACCCATCATTTTTCAATTCTAATCATATCCAACAACAAGAAAAAGATATAATCATCTTAAACCATCCACATATCTAAGATTTAACATTACTTATCATCAAACCATAATCTAGGGATTTGAAAACACCATTTTCATACTTTTATGCTTATATTTTCAAATACACAATTCATATCACATAGATATTTAAAGATAGTTATAGATCCTACCTCTTTGATGATATATCCACAAGAAAGAAGCCCTAGCAAGCTTCTATCGTGAGAATCTCCAACCAAAAGCCGAGAAGGTAGCTTCCAACGCCAAGCTCAAGCCTCCAATAGATGCTCAACCAAGTGGGACGCAAGGAATTACCTCAAGAGAAGCAAAGAGGGCTCCAAGAACTCTCCAGACCCAACCCTAGGTCTCAACTTCTATTCTAGAGAGAGAGAGAGAGATGAAAAGAATGAGGACGAAATGTTAACCCGCACTATAATGTCTGCTCGCCGACTGTCCACTCGAGCGGACCTGGGGTCGCTCGAGCGGTTCCCACTAACTCGATTTTTTAAAAACTCTCGCCACTAGTCCGCTCGAGCGGGCACCTGACCACTCGAGCAGTCAACGCTGAAAGAGACCATGAACAAAAGATGTGTAAAAGAATTGAATCATAGGTTAAACGCCTCAAGGTTCATCCAAACAACCCGCAACAATAGTTCTCAAGCACTTCCAAGCATACAATTACTGTTAGCAAACGTTATTATGCTCAAATTTTAATTCTCACATGCAATTTACACATTTAACCGTCATCACATAAAAACCACAACATGCTTTCGTTTATTAAATACAATTCAAATGGGACTCAGTTCCTACAATCTCCCCCACCTGGGACATTTCGTCCCCGAAATTACACGTGCTTCACAAATCAAAAGTTTTTACGAACTTTCGACTCTCGCTCCCACATGGCTTCCTCAACGCCATGGTGATGCCACAAAATCTTCACGTAGGGTGATCGTTTTACCCCTTGGGACTTGCTCTTTGGTGTCAAGAATTCTCACCGGTCTCTCCTCGTAGGTAACGTCGTCCTCTATTTTCAACTCTGTCTAATCCAAAATATGAGATAGGTCTGGCATGTACTTGCGTAATATGGATACATGAAAAACGTTGTGTACAAATGCCAACTACGGTGGCAAGGCAAGGCGATAGACCACCTCTCCCATCCTATCAAGGATTTTAAACGGTCTGATGAAACTTGGCGATAGCCTCCCACCCTGCTCAAATCTCATCAAACCCTTCCGTGGCCAGACCTTCAAGAACACATGGTCTCTCACCTCAAATTCCAACGGTCTTCTCCTCTTGTTAGCATAGCTATTTTGACGATTTTGAGCGGTCACTAAACGTTTATGGATCGCGATGATCGTTTTTGTGGTTTCATGCATAAGCTCGGGCCCTAATACTGCTATCTCGCCAATGTCAGTCCAACAAACGGCGTCATGCCTCCTTAGCGATGATCGCTAAGGTCGGTTCAACAACGTTTACGGATCACGATGATCCTTTTTGTAGTCAACTGTCCACCACAACCCAAACGGCGTCATGCCTCCTTGGTGACCTCCGAAGGCCCAAAACGAAATCTATGGCAATATTCTCCCATTTCCATTTTGATACTAGTAATGACTACAACTGACCCACTGATTTCTGATGCTCGTCCTTCACTTGTTGACAAGTTGGCCTTCACTTGTTGACAAGTAAGGCAACGCGAGACGAAAAGCGCAACGTCTTTCTTCATAGCCCTCCACCAGAACTGTCTACGCACATCACGATACATCTTGGTGCCACCCGGATGCACTGCCAGACGTGAATGATTGAACTCACGGAGTACGTTCTCACGACATGACTCTGGTATAAAGATCCTCTCCACAAATCTCAAACTCCGGTCGAAGTGGATAGTCCACTCTTTGGCATCCTCGCCACGATAGACTCGCTCTCGAAACATCACGCTCTTCACATCCAATCGTTGAGCCTCTACAGCGCGGTGAACAAGGGTGGGTTGAGAAACCACAGTGAACAAGGTAACGCGATCGCCAGACTCACCAAAGTGAATGCCATACTCACCGACCTCCCCGAGTATACTCCACTCCCTAACGGCCACGTGAGCTAACGAGCTCAAAGACTTTTGACTAAGGGCGTGGGCCACCACATTGACTTGGCCCGGATGATACCGTAGATCAAAATCATAATCTCCCAAAACCTCCATTCACCTCCTCTGGTGTAGATTCAAATCATTCTGCGAGAACAAATACTTTAAACTCTTATGATTTGAGAACACTTCAAAGCGTTCTCCATAAAATATTGTCTCTAGGTCTTCAGAGCAAAGACCACCGCCGCGAGCTCCAAGTCATGTGTGGGATAATTCTTTTCATGAATCTTCAACTGTCTAGATCTATGGCCAACTACCTTGCTCTGTTGCATCAACACGTAACCCAAATCCTCGTGCGACGCATCACAATAAACGGCATAGCCGAGCCCTCTCTATGGTACGATCAGAATAGGCGCACTTGTCAACCTCGTCTTCAACGTCTGAAAGGCGAGCTCACAGTTGTCGTTTCATATGAACTTGATTCCCTTTCTCGTAAGGCGTGTCATAGGTGCTGCAAGTCTAGAGAAGTCTTTCACAAACCGACGGTAGTAACCCGCCAACCCCACGAAACTATGATGAATACGTTTTTCGGTGTCTCCCATCCCATCACGGCTTATATCTTGGAAGAATCCATTGCCACTCTATCTTCCGAAACTACATGTTCCTAAAACTCACATTTGGCGGACTGTTCGTGGGGTTGGCGGGTTCTTGGACTGTTCCGATGAAATGAGTCTAAAAGTATAGTAGTTTGACTAAATGATGAAAAAAGTTTACTAAAGACGAAAACAAGAAAAATCAAATAAGCAAATAAGCAGTTATCCCAAATATGGCCACGTATCTTTCGTTACTTAAAATGTGCCCTTGGTCGAGATTTGTTATATTTTCCATTTGATTCCTTGTCTATAGTTGGCTTTAGTGATGCAAATTTAGTTGGTAGCCGTTCTGCTTGGCGATCTATCTTTGGTTATTGCATTTTTTGGTAGTAATCTTGTCGTTTGGCCGAGTAAAAAACAAACCATGGTTACTCGTTCAAGTGTCCAAGTTGAGTACCGTGCACACAACCTTTGAGGTGTTATTGGTCCAATTACTTCTCATGAACTTCAACATTACGATTTAAAGCACCTGCTCTTATACAAATGTTTAATCAAGATGCAATTGTTTTTACTAATAATCTTGTTTTTTCATGAGCGGACTAAGCATATTGAAGTTGGTTGTCACTTGAGATTTGTTGATGCAGAAGTGTATCGTCACTCTTTATATTCGCTCAGCAAATCAATTTGGAGGTATCTTTCACTAAGTTGGGCAGATCATACACCCCTCACGATCCAACTAGCCAATCATGCTATCCTTACTTTCCAACCTTTGATAGATGAATGGATGAAAGTCCAGCCCTGGTTACCAAGAGAGGAATGGTAATATTCCAAACAAGTAAAGGTAGCCGCCTCAAGTGAGTGAACGGAAAAGAGCAGATTTATTGAACTGGCTGGAAAAGTTTCTCTAACTCCTCTCTTGGAAGGATCGGTCAATCAATTCCTTATATTTCACCCATGAACGGAAAAAGAGAAGTTATTCATTTTCTGTCTCAAAATAAATGGGGGGCAAGGTTGGGGAGAAGGATAAGTTCTTCTTACATGCCCGTTTGGGAAGGTAGCCACCATTGGTGGCACATCCGTTAAAGGAAGGAAAGAAAATGAGGTGACCCACCTCCCCAGATTGAGAAGTTGGAAGGGCTTAACCCTCTCGGGCTCCTGAATTTGAACAAAGTAGGTCTCTGAAGAAGAGGTCATAAATATGGTATTCAAATCAGGTATAGCTCAGCGAAGGATAAGGTACTTAAATGTTTGAATTTTTAAAATGGATTTGTTTAGAACTAATGATTGTCTTAGAATAATATGATTTTTTTAAAAACTAGACTCGCTCATATATTTGCTCTAGCTTGCGAGGGAGTGTTAGCATGCTAGTTTTATGTTATTTCTCAGTCTTAAAGGTATTTTTGTAATTATGTAGTGATGGATTTAATATAAATTGAGATGAGGTGAAAGGAGCTGATTAGGTTCCAAAACCCTATATCTTTATCTCTTTTCTCTTCTCTTTCTCTCGAAACTCCAAGTTAAGTATTTTGTGCTTCAACTGACAACTTAGCAAGAAACATCTCTTTTTTGTAATAGGTATTTTATGGGTTGACTGGAGGATGCCATCTTTGTTTTCTGGGTGTTTTGGACTTTCTTGGGAAGCATTTTGATCTTATTCATAGTTGGGTGGCGGGTGGTAGAGTTGGAAAGAGAATAAGGAAAGGGCTATGGGCTGTATTATGCATTTTGTAGATTAGGTTAGTGGAGTGGGATTGTATGTCTTTTCAGGGCTTAGAGAGGCGTTTATTGAAGATGAATAGTAGTTTTTTTGTCTTTTGTATGCCTCTTTTCATTTTGGATGTCAATATCATAACCTTTTCCAGGGATTCAATTGTTTCCCTAAAGAATGAGATCCTCACATTCATAGGATAATCTTTGGGGAGCCCCTCAAACAATGCTAATATTAGGCATTATTAGAACTTCTATCTGCCAGCCTGGTTATTGCTGACATGGTCCCTTAAAAGGGCTCCAATTATCAATTTACCTGGAATAATAACAGAATTATGATCAACTTAAGTTGCATTCTAGTGGAAGAGGTTTCCACTTACGAGATATTGGGAGCTTTGAATTTTGGATAAGTAGTAATACATATCCTCCTAAAATTATTTCCACTGAAATCTTCTTAAAATTTGCGTTGATAATTTCTGAAGTTGAGGCTAAGCGCGTTCGCAAATCATATCTGTGATGGAGTTTTTATCATCAAAAACTCAATTACTTCTGATTCCACAAATCACCATTGCTGGCTGCATGTTTGATTTATGAATTCATTTGGGGCTTCATCTTTGAACTCTTTATTTTTTCTTTTCGTCATCTCTCTCTCTTCTTACTTTATTTACTATTTATTTATTTTTTCCGGGCGGTGGAGTAGTTTTTACCACAAGACAGGGTCTGTGAGTTTGCTAAGTTAACACCAGTTCAACTTCTGGAAGAGACAGAAAAGGCTGTGGGTGATCCTCAACTACCAGTTCAGCATCGTGCTCTTGTTGATAAAAGTGGTGAATCCAAGAAGCTTGAACGAGTATGTTTCTTAGAATCATCTTTTTCCTGAATATAGTGTTTTCCGTAAAATAGGTCAATACAACTGTTTCTAACTTGTTAATACCTTGCTCAATGAGCTAAGACCATTCAGCGAAATAGAGAATATTTGGATCAGCTGAAGGCGCTTAATGCTGAGCGAGAAAGAGATGTTGAGCGTGTTCGTCAGAGGGAAGAACTCCTGGCAAAGGTTTTCCTTCGAGCTTTATTTGTCATTTGATTATTTGAAGCAACAATTTGGTTTACTTCTCATGCCATTTGTAGGTTGAGTCTATGAAGAAGAAACTGCCATGGCTGAAATATGATATGAAGAAGGCTGAATATATGGAAGCTAAAGAGAAGGAAAATGATGCAAATAACAAGTTGAATGAAGCTGCCAAAACTTTGAACGAAGCTAGAGAACCTATTGAGTATGTTGAATTCTTTAAGTCATCAAATATCTATAAACCAATCTTGGCACTAATTAGTTCCCCCCACCCAGTGACATTGGCCATATTCCCCAGTAAGGAGACTCAATTTCTAGTCTCCTTGGAGCCATTATGACTCCTCAAAAAGGTTGATGTTCCTTGGTGCCAAAGTGTCAAATGTTTAAAATGCTATAGTAGGGAGGGGTCACTACGTAAACTTGCGTTCCTATGGCTATCAGAAAGTTGCTTTGAGTCAGCAGGTGGCAGGAAGATTCTGATATTGGCATGTTAGTTTTATTAATGAGTTTGATAATGTAATAACTATGAGACATATCGTGCTATAATTTAGGCTAAAAAAGATGATTATAAGGCAATTAGTTCCTTGGATGCAAAAGCTAATTTTTCTGTTTAGGCTTGTTTTCTTTATTATTATTTTTTTCCAGTTTTCTCATTGCCGTTGCTTTAATTTGGGAGTTTAATTTGTATTAGATAACTTGGTTGTAGAAAACAAAAGAAAAAGAAAGCAGCACAGGATGCTAAATGCAAAAAAATAAGTAGCCTCTTGGATGACAATGCAAAGAAACAGATGCAACTTGTGGAAAATGAAAATTGTTTGGTAAGTGTATATCATTGATCTTGTTTCTTATGCTTGTGCTTCTTTACTTGTCAAAAAAGAAGTTATGCTTGTGTTTCTTATGCATTGTTGGATAGTTTGTTATGTATATTCAACTGCTTCCAATTTTCATTCTCAAACCTATAGGGGGTGCAAGTTCGTGGTAAATATAATGAAATAGAAGAATTGAAGAAACAAGAAGAATCTCGTCAGCAGAGAATTTCAAGAGCAAAAGAAGAGCTTATTGCTGCAGAGGCGGAGCTTGCAAGCCTGCCTTCGTTTGAGCCTCCTAAGGATGAACTTGTAAGTTAAACTTTCTTGCAAGGATTTACTACCTTCTTTTGGCAATGCCTGTGAGGTTGTGGGTGCAGTTAGCACAAATACACTCAACTAGAAAGCTCGGAGATCATTTATTCCATGTGCGTATAAGGAATAGAATGGGTTGACTTCTTGTAGAGTCATTAATCATTATGAAAGAGAATGTGGTTTCCTTTACCATTTTTAGTTGTTGTTACTTTTAGCATTAACATGATGCTTTAAATTGAATTTTCCTAATTATTGGCTGTAAAAGATTATTGATTTTGTTTTGCAATTAAGCAATTCATTCACGCACTTTCTTGTAAACTTGGTTTTCATATCAGTAACTCTGGCCTTGTGTTGGATCGTATTCTCACCCTAGAAAATTTCTAAAGGAGGAAATCCTTCCTAATTGATCTCGCATGCCTATGAACATGGAGACTTTATGATCATCTGTTACTTCACTACAAGGTGGCCAGAGGCTTTTGTGTTTTTATTTTTTTCATTATTTTTGGAATGAGCTGGGAGATGGTGGCATCAGTTCTTGATTGCTATATGGGTTTGCCGGTGGGGTGTCATTTGAATAGGGTTGGAAATCTTGGATGGTGGAACTGAGTATGGGTAATGTTTGTGGGGAGAGCAACTGGCTTACGTTCGAGGATGTGGAGACGGTGACACATAAGCTTTAAATTATATTTAGTAAATTTGTTTCCTTGTTGGTTGGGAAAAGGTTTTGAAATTCTTTGTTTCTAATGGTGGATTTATATGGAAATTCATTTTGCAGTGGCTTTATTACAGGTTTTCTTTTGGTGGTGCCCTCTTAGTGTTTTCTTTTAATATTTTTTGATTGGGATCAGCCCTTAAAAGTATATGCTAAAAATACGGAAGGGGAAAAGCTGTTTGATCTAGTGTTTGTCTAGGTTTCCCCCCCTTCCCCTCCGATTTGGGGATGGTTTGGTAATTTTTTGAAGCCCTTGGAGATGATGTCGTGACGATTGTGTGGTAATGATGTGCTGAGCCATGTTGGAGATTTGGACACAGGTACTCAACGATAAGAAAAAGGAAAATCAGAAACTATCACCCTATGCCTTATCTTTGTCACCTATTCATTACCAAATGACTTATCTTTATTACATTTGAATATATTATCATACTAATATGTTATTTTGGAACTCAGGTTTCTTAATGTTGTTTGTTGATGGTTGATTTCGTTACTTCTCACGAATTAATAATATTAAACAGGAAAGATTAGGTGCTCAAATTCTGGAGCTGGAAGAAACTGCGAGGGAGAAGAGGCACCAGAAGGCAGAAAAAGAAAGGCTCCTAGCTCAGAATAAAGGAATCTTAAGGCAGTGCACGGATAGGTGATGGTTCCTTCTTTAACCAATGATTTTGTTCATGTACCTTCCTGGATGTAATCAATGCATCTCACAGAATGTCCCTCATAAATCCTTCACAGATTGAGGGATATGGAGAACACGAATAATAAACTCTTACATGCTTTGCGGAATTCTGGTGCTGAAAAGATATTTGAGGCTTATGGCTGGGTGCAAGAACATCGTCATGAGTTTAATAAGGAGGTGTATGGCCCCGTGTTGCTTGAGGTACATACGTTATTTGATTAGTTGTGTTTTATTTATGAAATTAATAAATGGGCTTTATATTTTTCATTCTAATATTCTATCGGGCCTTCGATTTCAGGTTAAAGTATCAAATCGGGTTCATGCAGACTACTTGGAAGGTCATATCCCTTATTATATCTGGAAGGTATTCTCACAACTTGTTGCATTATTTAGTTTCTGTGAATGTGTGTCTTTTGGCTGGGGGGTAGGGAGGATTATTTGGAGATATCTCCAGTGGGTATTGTGTGAAATCCACGATTCTCGAGGGCTTTGGTGGATTGGGAGATTCTTTTGATAGAGATTTCTTTGGTATGCTATACAGTTTTGGGGTTCAACAAGGAGACCATGATGCTTAGGCTTGGAGGCCCGTTCGACATAGAGCATCTTCTGTTCAATCCTTCTACCGGGACCTTTGTGATGGAAGGATTCATTTCCAGCTTCAAAGGCTTATGGAGGAATAAACGTTCTCCAATTTGGTTGGACAGATTCTCTTGAAGCAATATTGACGAGGACAATTAGGAACAGATCCAAGCATCAGAACAAGTAAAAAGCTAGCCAAACAGCAGATTGAAACAATTATACCTGAAATTACAAAAATAATCTTAAAATTGAAAAAACAAATCCAATGGATTCAAAAAATTCCAGAAAAAATCACCATAATTATCAAAAGGTGAAGCAACTTTCTACTGTCCTGGAATCGTATTAAGGTCCTCCTAGTTAGATCGGAACGTTCTAATACCAAGTTGAAATGTAAAAAAAGAGGATCAATAGCTTTAGGGTTTCATAATGAAAACCCTACACCTTAACTTATATTTATACTAGAAGCAGAGAATTACAAATATACCACTCTTACAAATATACGCCTCTTCACAATACATGAAATAAAACCAACAATATCGAAATAACTGGAAATAACTCTTAACTCTAACAACACCATTGTTACTAAAGAAAGGACATTAATTCTTAGCACTGAGTTTGTAATTGCAAATTGTGATAGACATCACTGTTTTTGAGGTTTGTATTGCATTTTCTTGGAGGTAAATGGCATTTAATATGTGTTTGACATCATGGCACTAGAATGCATATAGCTAAACTAGATGCAATTGGATATAAAGTACCGTTGATTCATTGGATAGGGCGGTCTAGTTACATCATGCAACATAATTGGGCCGTGAGCCGTGAGTGTGCTTTAGTAGGATCTAGGAAGCTTTTTCGCCCTCAAGTGTAGGGATACATTCACAGAGGTTGATTGCCAATCTCAGAGTATTCCAAGCAAAGAGAAAATATCCATCTCATTTTGAGTTATAGATGTGGACTTCCACTTTTGCATCCATGGTTTTATACAAGTCAACACTTAAAAACTCGAGATCTCTTGGGACCTCTTATGATCATGCTTTTTTGTTCGAGCCTGGTTATTGCTAATGGTTTCTTTAGGTTTATGCGTGGCCAGCCAGTTTCATGTACATTTTGTCAAATTTTTAGGAGTTAGAGATGTTCTAATAATTCCTAGGTTAGTACATCGGCTGTTGTGGTTGTCCATTGGTCTTAGTTTGGGTCAAATTGTCATTTGCTCTTGTAATTGCCGATGGTTGGTTTAGAAAAGCTTCATGTGTTAATGAGAGACCTTTCCATTTCCGAGCTATGATGTATGGACACTTGTAGGTGTGCAACATGGACTGTTTGCATGTTTATAATTTAGTCCTAAACTAATTTGCTGGAGTTTGTGGAAAGGTTAGTCTCTGGTAGACTTGTAATGCACCATGTACAATTAGCATAGGCGGAATATGAACCTGGGAATAAAGTATTGAAGACAGCTTAAAACTAAATGTTTTACATCATTTTTAAACAGATATTGCCTACATATATACATATGCATTCATTCAAACTCAGTAGAGTTAAAGCTTTTAAAGATTTTATCACTTATACGCGATAGTCTTGTCACATCACGTTCTACATCGACTTGGTAGGAAAAGATATTGGGCTATATACGGGAGTTCATATAACGTTTTAGAGCTGCGAAGGCCCAGTCCAAGGTAGATAGTATTATTATGAGTCGGGAATCGGGATGGGAATGCCATAAATGGTAGAAGAATGGGACCTACTTTTCAGAGTGCACGTTGTAAGCCATTTCTATAGGTTGCAAGAGCCACCTCATGGACCTCACAAGTAGTAGGAGCAAAGTGCCGCACGAAGCTAAGTCCTATCTCGTGCACCACATGAGGATCTGTGGTCTTATTTTGGGGGTGGGGGTGTATGTTACATCCGTTCCCTCATTGGCAAGATAGAAAAAGTTTTTGACTATATTGTTACAGTACAAAATGGGGGCATTGCAAATCTTAACATCATTTCTGATGGAATCCTATGAGCGATTCCTCGACTACCTTTCCTCTTCCTTCTTCTTCGGCATGTTTTGTGTTCTTTATAATATGCAATCTGACTTTAAAAACCACTCCCTTGGTGTTTACGAGATTTTCTTTGATAAGCCTAATATATTCAACCATGCATGTTTTGTGGTCTTAATAATATGCAACCAGACCTTAAAAATACTTCCTTAGCCTTTAGGAGATTTTGTTTGATAAGCCTAATATATTCAACCCCAGCAACCCAAAGAAACTGTCATCGTACAAAAATGGCCCACAAACAGATTTTAAGCCCTAGATTTTCTGTTTCAATGACTGTATTTAAGCTAATAAATTTCAGAGAACCCTCTCACATTTTTGAGGTATAGGTGTTGAGGCTCTTTGTACTGTACTTTATTGGCTTCAGCTCGGGTCATTTTTAAAGGTAAAATTGTATGCAATTACTTCGTCGAAGAAGCATGCAATTTGGTTTGGTAGTACTGATGGAGAGGCGGTAGATTTTTCTTTGTTTGGAGTAACCTCGTCTTGGTGTTGTTTTATGACTTTACATTCTTGGAATTACATGGGTTCATTGTAGAGAATATTAAATATATGAGTTAAAAATATGAATGGTGGAATAACACACACAGATGGTTAATGTGATTCAGCCGTGATGGTCTACATTCACCAGAGAGAGAGAGAGAGAGTCACAACTATGTAGCTCAAATGAAAAAACTATCATATCCCCAACACTCCCCCTCAAAGTGAGCATGGATCATAAAGAAATGCTCATTCCATTTATTATTTTTGTTAATTTTTCCTCTTTATTTTTTTTTTGTTTATTTTATCTTTTATTGTTTTTATTGTTTTCAAATTTCATAAGTTATTTGTAGCCATAAACTAAAAGAATAAAGAAAGACCACTAAATTGAGAAAACACAAATGCGAAATAACAGCGCAATCTTTAACTTTGATCTTAAATCAAAATCATGTATAAAACATATGTTGCCAAGTGCACTATGCCCTTTTAGTGTGCAGTGTAGTTTACAAGGGTTGAAAATGTGATCCTAGCACCAACAAATAACTTTGCAATGAAAAAAGCCAACAAATAAGGGTTGCTGGAGAACTGAGAGATGCTTTGTTTGTTTTGTTTTTATTTTTTATTTTGTTTTTGTAGATGAAGAATTGGTTAACATGCAAGATGGACAAGTATACCATGCATGTAGAAATGTAAAAATAAATAAAAAAGTATTTTAATATAAACTGTTGCTCCAC
Source organism: Heliamphora exappendiculata (assembly GCA_034768845.1). Taxonomy (NCBI): domain Eukaryota; kingdom Viridiplantae; phylum Streptophyta; class Magnoliopsida; order Ericales; family Sarraceniaceae; genus Heliamphora; species Heliamphora exappendiculata. The sequence goes on along the minus strand of JAOTRH010000024.1, from coordinate 11,679,884 downwards.
TCATTTTCTAATCAAACCTGTATTTTGGAGCTTCTTGATAGTCCCAATCCCACTAAAAGAGAATAGTCCATTAGATAACAAGGAGAAAACACTTGCTGAACATGGCCTATGCCTTCAAGGGGAAGTCAATAGCACTATTTTTCACAATCCGAAAGATACAATATAAATTCTTATACTTACAGAAAAATGAAGATGGAGATAAGAGCTATTTAAATATTTCTCATCTCCTAAGCTTTCCTTATCCACTAATTTCTAGAGATAAGAAATCTCTTATCTCTTACATTCATCTTTAAAAGCTAAAAGGTATATGGGGTTTTATTTTTGGGTTGAGATGACGTTTGGTCATGCCCTGTCCGTGTACATCCCCTAATGATGCTTAATTATCATTACACCGTCCTTGTGCCCCGGGAACAGGGATTGGTTAGGATCAATTCAAAAGGCAGTCATTGATTGGGATATAATTTGTTCGTGATTATAGAAAAGGAATTGTGTACCAGGAATTATAGGCTATTTTTCCCATTTGTTAAATATTGTTGTTGAGGGCTTTGGATAGGAGGAATAATTATGGAGGAGAATAGTAGTATTATATGTTTTTCATATGGAAGGCAGAGTTCTAGGTGGATTATTCATTGAGTTCCTTGTACTTTTGGATGACATTAAAATCTTCTTCTCATAGCCAACTCCATTATATATTTATTAGGAGATGTGGGCTTTCATTGTCAATGCCTCAGTTTGTTCCCTTTACCCACTACAACCTTGCATGACTTGTCAAATGAGAACTTTTAATAGTTGTATTAGCTGTTGGTGATACTTGTTCATCGAATAAAAATCTTGATGATTTGCTATTTTACATTATTTCTTCCTCTCATATGTTTTCTTGTGTTTGTTTTTCTTAAATTGCATTTCAGTCTTTCATAACACAAGATTCTGGTGATCGCGACTTCTTGGTCAAAAACGTTGGGTCATTAGATGTTCCGGTTATAAATCATGTGGGAGATGAAAGTCGGGATGAAGAGCCCTTTCATGCGTCTGAGGAGGCATGTTTTGTTATGCCAATAATGTTTTCCACTTGGGCTTGTTTGGCTATTAGTAATGGTCTTGAACTTATTGTGGTAAACAATTAACCATGGTTTTGAATTGGTTGTTTTAATCAGATGTGTGCCCTTGGCATCTATTCTAGGCTGGACCAGGTCTTTGATGCTCCCAGTGCTGTCAAAGAAGTTTTGATCGGCCAATTCGGGCTTTCAAACTCTGTACACTTACTATTCATCTATTTGTTTATTTTAGTTCTTGGGTGAACTTTTGAAAATAAATTTGCTCTCATGGTAATTTTAGTTATCTAATATCTTTGTATTTTGGTTAGTATATTGGTTCCAAGGAAACTGATCAAAGGGCTGATGAGATCCAAAGATTGGGAATTTTTGATTTTTGGACTCCAGAAAATCATTATAGATGGTCTAAATCTAGATATGGTGGTCACGTTTCAGCCCTTGTGGAAGCCGTGGATCATTCTCGTCTCCTATTGTGCAGTATGTTTCTGTAAAGCATTGCTTTTACAGTTATACTGCTCCAGTATTTCATTGTAATCTCTGTATGTTCTAAAAATTTCATTATTTTCAGGTCAGGATGTTCGGGAACTTGGGAGGCTTAGGTGCAGGAAAAAGGAACTGGATGAAATTGTAACACATTTAGATGAAAGTTTGAAGTCTCTTCTGATGGAGCTAAGACATGCAGAGGATGAGGCTGCTAAACTTCACAGGCAGCGTGTAAGCTTCTTTACGTTAGACTCTGAGAAGCATAGCTTATACATGGATAATTTATGTCCTTGTGTATGCATTGGAAGAGGAGTGTGAAGAGCACTCCTACAAGCTTTAATGCCAAAATTAATGTAAGATTCTAGGCGGTGGTTTTGCTTAGGGACAATTGTAATTTGTCCTTTCTTTTTTGCGACTAAATGTTTTGTAGTAATGCAAGTGATTTTGGGCTTCTAATGGGTTAGTTAAGGAGTTTTCGGGTCTCTGATAAAGTGACGAATGACAAAACTTGGGCTACTTTTCGTTTGCTGTGAAAAATACCAGTTAACAAACTCTTTACTGATTTTACTAATTTTGTGTGCACTGGTATTATAATTGAAGGGGGGATCAATTAGGCTTCTCACTTATTGCCTCAAAAAATGTGGGAGAAGAAGATACTCTAGACATCACACTAGGTTACAATATTGTAAGTTCTAGTATCAGGAGCATCATGCAATTCTAAATGTGCTTCAAAAGTTTCAAAAATTCTCCAAACTATTTTTTGGTGCGTCAGAAGGATTACATATCCTTTTAAAGACTATTGGACAATATCCCACCCTGAAAATGCTTTGGGCTCAAAATAAATTAGGCTGCTAAACTTGGTCTACTAGTCACGTTTCTGTTTCTTATGTGGCTTCCGATCTTTAAGGTTCAAGACATTACTTATGCCTGCATCTTCTGGAAAGTTGATTATGTAGACATTATAACAGATTTTTTTGAGAACTTTGTATGACCAGCACTCTTTGTCTGAAGCTTCCTGATGTACATTTAGACAGTATTCAATCCTTATTAGTACCGTCGAAAACCTTCTGCCGCTGCTCCATAATTTCAGACCATGTTTTGTAGGAGGAGATTATTAGCACTGTACAACTCGAGAAGAGGAAACGGCGTGAAATGGAAAACCGGATCAGTAAGTATCTCCAAAGTCTTTCTTAAATAAGATTTTTGCACATGGTTTAGGATTTTTCATATTAACCCTCCTGTTGGTGATTTTGCTAGATCAAAGAAAGATAAAATTAAATTCAATGGAACAGGAGGATGACCTGGATACTGTCATTGCTAAGCTAGTTGGCCATGCTGCAAAATTAAATATTCAACGTTTCCAATATGCAATTGAAATTAAGGTTAAAATTAGTTTGGCTTTAGGTTTTGGCATTCATTTTCTATCCCTTTGTTATATTATTCTGTTATTAATGTTAGGTGTAGTTTCGGCCATGTTCAATATTTGGGTATTGGCATAGTGTTCTTTTTTATAGATATTTAACCCATTATTTATGTTTTCTCTCTTCTTTGTTTTCAGAATTTAATCATTGATGCTGTTGCTCACAGAAGAAGTTTTGCTGAAAAGAATATGGCCTCCATTGAACTTGAAGCAAAGGTGGTCATTTAATTTATGTTATTGTTGTTGGCTGGTTATATTTTCTTCAGGCTTTATGAGACTTTTCCATATCTTGACCGATGCTCCAGAATAATTATAAAGTCATGGCACCATATGAAAAACCTTTTTCTTGATGGCACTCAGCTTGTTTCTCCATGACGTGTTAATGTAAATCCTTGTTCTTATAAACTAACGGATTGTAGACGTGTTTATAATTACCTGCTGGTGATTCGCTAGTTTTCTCTTTCTTTTTAAACTTTGAACAAAGAGTCGTATGTTAAATTTGTAATGCTACTCTGAAACCAAACATATTTGTTTTGGTAAAATACAAACATTCATTGGTACTCCTAGGTTGAATAGGATGGATTTGCAGAGGATGTTTTGACAGAGAGCGGTGATTGTAGTTTTCTATTTATATTTGGACTGTAAGTTGATGGCCATTGCGTTTGACTCTTACTTTTCACTAAACTTTCTGGAAAGGGAATTAAATGTGCTAGTGGAGAGAAGTTCGTTGTTGAAAGGTTTCTTTTCATTTCATCTACGTCAGGCTATTAGTTATCCCTTTTAGGATACTATTGTATTATGGTCTCATTATATTTAAATAACGGAGGTGAGGGAGGGAACCCTAAGTTGATCTCTCATTCTCTGTCATGATTCTTCTTTCCTGTATTCCTTTCTCTATAGTTATTCTAACTTGGTATTAAAGTTTGATCTCGTGAAAGGTATATTTGACGATCGACTAGAATTGTAGATGGGAGTTGTGATTTTTTTCCATTTTTTCTAGATCGTTTGATGTGTTTTTGAAAAAATTTTCCCCTATTTTTGGTGGTTTCCAAATCTGATTTTTGAAACTCTCGATCGAGGCTAGTTTGGCTTGGATTGATGGATGGAAAGGCTTCAATGGATGCCGACTAGAGTTTCAGAAGGCTCAACTAAGCTTGTTTGGTGATCCTTGGTTGGTTTCAACCTCCAATAAGCGGTGGGCAGGGTTTGCTTTGCAGTTTTTTGGCTTTGTTGGTGGTGACTAGGGTTTGCAGCATATTGTTTGGTAATGGTTTCGGTTGCCGTGACATGGTATGGGTTGATTTTAGTCTTTCGAGTACTCTTGATTCTATCTCGTTCCCTTTCTTGTATGTTATTACTGAGTCCGCTACAGAGTTAGTTATTCTGTGTTGATTCCTTTGGATTATTATTGCTTGTTTTTTGTTATCTATGGCCATGTTAGATTTTGATAAGCCTTCTGGTGATAATGAGAAGACTAGGTTGAGTCACTTAAGGATTAATAGTGACAGTTTATCTCTCCAGATTAGCCTTGTTAAGTTAGATAGTAGTAATTATTTGATTTGGACCCATGCTTGTAGTTTAGCCATTGCTGCTCGTGGTGTATTTGGATATATCACTGGTGAAGCCACACAACCGACTGCTGTGGGGATGCCTCGCACATGGTAGATTGAGGACAATGCTCTTTTCATGTCATGGTTATTGCATTCTATGCAGCGTTCCATTGGTCGTAGTTTTTTACTTCGAGATACCGCACATAAGATTTGGTTAGCTGCGCTCAGGCTTACTCTCAAACCGATAATGATTCTCAATAATATGAGTTGCAGGACAAGATTCGTAGATTGGATAAAAAAGATCAGTCCCTAGCCAAGTATTATGCCGAGTTAATTAGTTTGTGGCATGAGATTGATTATTATTAGGATTTTCAAGCAGTTTGCACTACTATTGCTACTACTTTTCAAAAGATGGTGAAAAAAGAGCGTGTTTTTGATTTTTTTACTAGTTTAAACATCGAGTACAATCTAATCCGTGTTCAGGTTTTCGGCCGAGATTTGTTTCCTACCTTGAGATAGGAGTGCGCCCTTGTTTAGCAGGAAGAGAGTAGGCTCCATGCTGTAATGCATGTTAGGAGCGCTCTGCATTAGTTGTGACTTGTACCCCATGGAATGGCAAACCTAGTCATTCTAAGTCTGAGGAGAAGATTGGACTAGTAAATAGTGACTAATTGCAGTATGAGCACTTTGACAAGACTCGTCATATTATAAAGCGCTGTTATAAGTTGCACGGTTGTCCTACTCAGGAAAGTCGTGGTGGATGTGGTGGCGGTCGTAGTGGTCCTATATGTTCCCATGCTCATCTTCCTGAGGCTTTTGTAGGCTTATTTGGTGACACTGGCTCGAGTCTCTCCTACAACTTCTACTTCCACTTTCTCCTCTAACTTTGCTCACACGGGTATTTATATTAGTACACATAATGCTTCTGCCTCTCACATTCCGTGAATCATAGACTCAGGTGCCACTGATCATATGACTAGCTATTCATCTATGTTTTCATTTTATTCTATTTGTTCCGGTAAAAATAAGGTCCAAGTAGCAGATGGGTCTTTGTCTTATGTGTCTGGAAAATGTTTTTTCCATTACTCTTCTTCCATTTGTCTCTTGTCCGTTCTTCATGTTCTCAATTTTTCTATTAACTTATTAATTGTTAGTAGTCTTATTAGTTCATTAAACTGTTCGGTAACCTTTTTTTCTTACTTATTGTGTTTTTCAAGAACTGGTGACAGGGAGATCGATTGGCAGTGGTAGCGCTAATGACGGTCTATACTTTTTGGTTGTCCCCTTTTCACCTTTTTTGTCTTTTGGCCAGGCTCTACAAGCTTATACCGGTTCCATATTTCATTAGTTACATCAGTGGCATCGTCATTTGTGTTTACTCATCTTTTCGGATTTTAGAGACTTTTTCTTCTTTGGTTAAATATTGGCTTAGAAGTACTTCTCTACTTGCAAAGCATAAACGATCTATTTATCATTTAGTTAATAAACACGGTGATTTCCCTTTTATGATTATCCATTGCGATGTTTAGCATCTTGACCTGTTACTTCTTCTTTTTGTTATCGGTGGTTTGCCACTTTTATTGATTGTTATTTTCGTGTTACTTGGTGTTATTTACTTCATACTAAAACTGAAGTCTTTTCTTGTTTCAAAACATTTCATAGAATGATATGTATCCAGTTTGACACCAATATCAAGATTCTTCGTAGTGATAATCGAACTGAATATATTGATGGAGTTTTTTGAGCCTACCTGGACGATGGTGGTATTCTTTTTGGTACGATCTTTGTTCGTACTCCTGAACAGAATGGAGTCACTGAACGTAAGAATCGCCAGCTTTTTGACGTTGCTCTCTTTCTTCTTCTCACTATGTATGTTCCTAAATCTTTTTGGAGCGAGGTTGTTTTAATGGCTGCTTATCCTATTAATCGTATGCCATTCAGTGTTCTCTAGTTTAAGAGTCCATTGGAGCTTCTTCCTGGCTCTCTTTCGGTTTCCTCTCTTCTCAGGATTTTTGGTTGTACTTGATTTGTTCATGCTGCTAAACACGTGGGTGGAAAATTAGATTCTAAGGCTGTTAAATATATCTACTATACATAAAGGTTTTAAATGCTATGATCCTTACACGTGTAAGGTATTTCTCAGTATTGTGTAACCTTCTAGAAAACAGTCTTTTTTCAGTTTGTCTCAGGCATCTCTTCTGGGGGAGACACATAAACTGGAAAAAATGTTTACGTCAGATGCATAGAATCAGGAGTCTCAAAAGATATTTTTCCTAGTGAGGGGAGAAGAAAGAGTCTAGTGAGAGAGAAAAAGAGCAAGACATTGGTGGACAATTGGATAGAATTGATCTAAAGATTTATTCTCGACGTCAATGTCTTCATTTCCAAACTCTTCCATTGATCCATCCAGCAATAAATATTCAGTTGTTACTCTTGATGATTGTGATTTACCTGTTGCTCTTTGAAAAATATAACAATTTGTTTCATATTACTCCTTATCTCCTCCATATCGTGCTTTTCTTTGTTCTTTGTCCTCTATATCAATTCCAAAGGGTTGTAAAGAAGCTATGCAAATTCTAAGTAGGAAGAGGCTATGGTTGAAGAGATGACAGCTCTGAAAAAAATGGCACATGAGAGTTGGTATATCTTTCAGAAGGAAAGAAACTAATGGGCTACAAATGGGTGTTCATAGTAAAGCAAAAGGTAGCTAATTAAGATATTCGAGGCCAGACTAGTTGCCAAGGGTTTTAATCAGACTTATAATATTTACTATCACGAGACCTTTGTTCTTGTAGCAAAGATGAACTATGTTTGGGTGTTCCTTTTCTCTGCTGTTAATTTAGGTTGATCTCTCCAACAATTGGATGTGAAAAATGCATTCCTCCATAGGGGCTTAGAGAAAGAAGTGTATATGGATGTACATCAGGTTTTTCATCTCATGCAACTAAAGGGAAGGTTTATAAATTGAAGAAGGCTCTATATGGACTAAACTAGTCTCTTAGAGTCTGGTGTGAAAATTTTTTCAAGACTATGTTAAGATTTGGATTTTGACAAAGTCATGCAAATCATACTATATTTATCAAGCTAATGATAATATCACAATTTTTATTGTGTATGTTGATGGCATAGTAGTGACAAGTAATGCTGTAGGAGAGGTTTTCCATCTCAAGGCACGTCTAGTGAAAGAATTTGAGATAAAAGATCTGGAGGTGTTACGGTATCTTTTTGGGATTGAGGTTGTCAGATCATATAAGGGCATCCTCGTTTTCCAAAGTATATTGTTGACCTCTTGGGGGAAACGGGCATATTAGGTTGTCAACAAGAAGATTCGCCAATTGAGCCTAATCATTGCCTTAGCAGTGGTGATGGAGATCTAGTCGGCAAGGGAAGATTTCGGAGACTGGTGGGGAGATTGATATACTTACTCCACACTCAATAAACAAAATTTACATTTGTTTTCATCAAAATTCAGTAGCGACTCCATGAATTTTTATTGATGGAGTCATTCAAGAAACTTAAATTTTATTTATTCTATAAGATAATAACTTTTTATACTACTTAATAATTAATTATCTATTATCTGCATACTACAAATTAAATTATACGTATCAAGTAATAAGTGGAATACACTTCTTAAATAATCATGTTTTTTTTAACAAAAAATTTAAAATATATGAACTTTTACAATTGTATTCGATGAGAATTTATGTTTTAAAATCGATACATAATAGTTTAGTTGTCAATAGTGTCAAAATCATCATTTTTAATATGTGCGACTAAACAATCATTAAACCAAACCACTCAAATAACTAATTTGGTATTCAACTCCATAAAACGGTTGTTAAGATCTTGAAATTGCATATTTATGATCGTAAAAAATAGCTTCATAAGGTGGTGGTATAATTAAATTTGTAATTTGTAAAATCTTGTGTCAATGCTTTTCAAAAACTATGAATGTATCATTCATGTTCAGAATAAAAACACTTAAGGAAATAATCTAATGCAACACGTTGAAGAAAATTATACAGTGTTTTATATTATTATGGGCTCAATTATATTTTTTTAGTAGGATCAATTATACATCAACTAAAAAATTACCATAGTAATCATTTTTTTAAAAAATTTGATGGGGTCAATTAACCCCCCTACTCCGTTAGTGGCGTCGCCCTGGCCAAAAGTTACGGCTTATTTTGTTGGGATCTTTCAGTTTTTTAGAATCATTTATAGTTATATATAATAGAATAAAGTTATATATAATAGAACTAAGTGCTTGTTTGGGATATCTTTTAAACTTAGCTTTTAGGAGATTTAGCTTTTTTTTTTCAAAAAAAGAATAAAAAAAGTGAGTGTGTTTTGTATAATTTGAAAAAGTAGGTGTTAGAAGAAAAAAAAAAGAGAAAGAGAAATGGTTTGGCTTTTTTTTAGTTGCCTTGAAAGTCGTGCAAGCTTATTATCCCAAACGAGCCAGCTTAAAAGTTGTGCTTTTTAGAAAAAGCCAGCTTTTCTAGTGATCCCAAACAGTGCCCAAGTATTTTATTATACCTAAAATAGTAATTCATAAAAACATTGACTTTCATGCTTTTAGATTTCAATTTATACTTCTAAATATTTCTAATTTTTTCATGTTTGAAAACTTCTGAAAACCTTTTCAAAATATTTTTGAAATGTTTTGAAATGTTTCTATTTCCATACTAATGAAAACAAATAGCAAAGGAGAAGAAAGAAGATGATTATTGCTATTATCAAAAAGCTTAATGCCTAACAATGGATTACATGATATATATAAAGAGAATAACATATAAACTCTAATAATGTAAAAAGGATTAAATTACTCTTTAACTATATTTAAATTCACAAAAATACACTCTCACACCCTCCGTAAACTCATGATGCTAGCTCGAAGAGCAGGGAGAGTTTGTCTAACAAAAAATGAAAGCGAGCAGTCGTGAGTTTTTGTTGAAAAATGGGTAAGCTGCAAGGTGGACGAAACAGACAAGAGACTAATAGTGCATAGATGAAGATGGTGACGAGCGAAGTGACAATCAATTTTAATCTGCTGTGTGTGCTCATGAAACATAGAATTATGGGCTATTTGGATGACATTTTTATTGTCATAGTATAGGAAGGTAGGAGGAGCATAGGAGACAAGCAAATCAGAGAGAAGTCACCGTAGCCAGACAATCTCACCAATAGCATGGGTCATAGCATGATATTCAGCATCATCAGTAGAACGACAATAACAGATTGTTTCCTGTTGTTCTAAGAAATAAGAGAGTCACCAAGAAAGATATAAAAGCCGGTAGTGGGTTTGCGATTAGAAACATTACCACCCTAGTCAGCATTTGTATACACTTGAAGAGTTGACGTGGATGCAGATGACAATAACACACTAAAATATTGTATGCTTGACACAACGTATGATACAAAGCAAAGTAACACAGTGAGTAGAGCCCGGAGTAGAAGTTTGAGAGGGACGAAAAGTGGGGGGAGATTATAGGCATCAATGGTAGAAGTAAACTTTTCAGAAAGCACATCGAGAGGAAAATTGTCAATATGAACTAAATCATCTTTGGAGACAGAAGTGTTTAAAATAGGAGAGAGACTCAAGAAACAAAACATAACGCGATACATATAGACGTTTAGAAACAGGATCGTAACACCGATATCTTTTCTATTGGAGGCTATACCTTAAGAAGACATATAGAATAGAACGAGCATTGAGTTTACTCCGCTCTCGTTTGGGAAGAAGAGCAAAACAAATGGAGCCAAAATCTCGCGGCAATGAGTAATTAGGAGTGTGACTGAAAAACTTCTCATAAGGGGAGATCTTAGAAAGGGTTGTGTTAATAATATGCCGATGTTTTCTCTCAGCTCTACTATTTTGGGCTGGAGTATCAAAACATGAAGATTGATGAATAGTATTAGAGGAAGCTAAAAAGTTGGTAAATTCAGTTAGAAAGTACTCTCCACCCAATAATCTGAACAAAAAATCTTTATAGTGGTAGAAAACTATATTTGAACCATATAGTGAAAAGTGCGGTCAATACGAAAAAAAAAATATTTGTGAGACATAAGATACACCTAGAAGAACTAATTATAATGTATAATCATTTATAAAAGATACAATAAACTGATCCTTCCTTGGTAACAATGACGAAAAGGCATTAGAAATATCACCGACTGACACTTTACCTAAACTACTAGACCGGTCCAAAATTTTTGAATGTTCACTAGTTGATAAAAAGGAGAAGAATGCTGATCTAAGGAAAAGGAAGACATAGCAATAGAAGAAACCATTGCAATGTGCAAGCTCTCCAGAATATATAAGTCACCAGCTCTACGCCTAATCACAATATGCTTCTTGGACATCCGTTCCTGAGCAACACAACTAGTAAAAAGGACATCAAAACCAAAATTAGAATGATAACTAATAGATAGTAAATTAACTGACAATTGTAGTATATAAAAAACATCAGGAATAGATAAAGAGGACGAGGTAAAGGGGATAACAGAACCAATAGAAACAACATGCACAGGATAACGTTTGCAGTGCAAACAGTGATAGGAAAACACCCACTAACGAGGAAGGGGCGACAAATACTGACTGAGCGGGAATAGCCATCTAAGCACCTTAAACCGTGTCTCTTTTGCAATAAGCTCGCGAATAACCCCATCAACGGAGGCCATAAGGGAATGATGAAGAATAGCGGCGCGAAGTGACTCAAACTGATCACGGAAGGCCATTAGAAACTGCACCAGCCTTTGCTTTCTTGGTACGAAATATAACGATTGAGCAATTGCAAGTCCAAAGCTTCCACAAGTGCCAATTATTCCCAACAATTTGTCACCGCATTATAAAATTCTTTAATTGATTTATCATTCTGCTTAGCACTTCAAATAACACTATACTGCTTGGAATAATTAGATGCAAGGTACATATTCTGTAGATAATCCTACACATGTTTGGCGGTAGTATATTTTGAGATGTTCATGTTGATACTTGGGCTCTACAGAGTTGTGAAACCAAGTAAGTTCTTGTGCATTCTCCATATCTCAAACTGCAATAGACGCTTCATACTCCGTAGCTTTCAAATCTGTTTCCTCAGCCTTTGGATTTGTAAGTCGAACGATTGAGCCAATTACATAACCATATCTCCTGTTTCTAAGAAGGAAGTTTTTCATAACATTGCATCAATACGAATAGTTGGTTCTATGAAGTCAGATGCTAATTGCCTACAATTTATCCTCAGACATGCTGGAAAAATAAGACAAGAAAATAAAGCGAACTAGATGATCAGACCAGACCTCAAGCAAATAGAACTAACCAAAAACACAGAACCAAGTTTGCTGCGCACCAAATAGGAACTAAAGGCCAAAATAGGCAATCAGTAGCCAAGAATGACTGCTAGGTAAGGGTTTGGAGATCAGATCTGATGAAAAACAAATTCGAAGACTTCGACAAGGTCGCCACTGCTGGTCAAAGGGATGGCAGGGTCGCCGGTGGTCGGTGATGTAGGATCAAGGGCTGGCGAGTCTCGGTGGTTGCTGATGCAAAAAAGGGGTCAACGAGTCTCATTGGTGGTCGCCAATGCAGAAAAAAGGGGTCGGTATGGCTCATCAGCGGTCGGCACTGCAAAAGGAGGGGATATTGGTGGCTCGTTGGTAGTCGGCTAAGGTTTTGAAGTGTTTAAAAAGGCAATGCAGGAGCCTAGGGATTGGCGATGCAAAAGGGAAAAGCTAGGGTTTTTGAAATGGCTGGCAATGCGTTGGGGCTAGGGTTTTGAAGTGGTCGTCGCAGGAGGATGGAAAAAGGTTAGGTGGAAGCTAAGTTTTTCGAACACAGGGGAAGAGGTCGGCGATGCAGAACAGCTAGGGTTTTGAAGTGTTCGTCGTCGAAGAATGGAGAAAGGGTCGTCAGCGGTGACTGGTACTAGGGTTTTGATGGTAGCTCTGATAGCATGATAGCAAAGGAGAAGAAAGAAGACAATTATTGCCATTATCAAAAAGGTTTAATACCTAACGATGCATTACATGATATATACAAAAAGACATAATTGCCCTTTAGCTACATTTAAAAAAAAAAACTCATATAAATAACACATTGAAATGTAATTATGATCCTTACACTAGACCTGATATCGCATACGTTGTGGGGGTTGTTCATAAGGTCATGATACTTTTAAGTCTGGTATTGGGAAATGAATTTTTTTTTCTAATTATGGTCATTTGAAATAGAAGCTTTTACATGACTGGGTTGGTTCTGTTGATGATAGACGATTTACATCGGGTTATTGTATTTTGTAGGAGGGAATCTGGTTACTTGGCGAAGTAAAAAGAAGACAGTTGTAGCTCGATTGAGCACTAAGGCCTTGTATGGGGCTATGGCGTATGACATTTGCGAACTTGTGTGGCTCCAAGTGTTATTAAGGGATTTGGGGATTGAGGGTAATGGATCTATGAAGTTGTATTGTAACAACAAGACTGGTATCAGTATTACTCATAACTCGGTGCAACATGACAGTGATAGCAAGGCTGAAAGTATTATTTCTATATTACTAAAGCTTAAACATTAATGAAAGAATACATCATATATATAAGCCATAAAAATTCCTAATAATGGTAATAATACTTAACTAGAAAACTATAAAAATCCCTAATAATGGTAACAATGCTAAACTACCCTTTAGGTATATAGTAAATTATCCCAAAAAAATAATAACACATTCTCACACTCTTGCAAACTCATGATGCAAGCCCAGAGAGCAACGAGAGTTTGTCCAATAAAAATCGAAAACGAGAATGGTGCGAGTCTTCGTAAAGAAATAAGCAAGTTGCAAAAAGGAAAAGATGAACGGGAAGCTAATAGTGCCCAATTGAAGGTGTTGATGGACAAAATGACAATCAATTTCAACATGCTTGGTACGCTCTTGAACACAGAATTATGGGCAATATGGATAGCACTTTTATTGTCACAATAAAGTGAGATAGGAGAATCAGAAGATACTGTGATAATATATTATTATTATTGGGATATTTTTCCATGATTAGGATTGTGAGAGTATATTATTATTATTATTATTATTGGGATATTTTTCGGTTATTAGGATCATGTTTCCTAGTTAGTCTTATTACCATTATTAGGATTTTCTATAACTTGTATATATTATGTATCCCTTCATTGTTGTTCAAACTTTGACAATATAGCAATAATACTTCCAGTTTTATTATCATGGTATCAAAGCCAAAACCCTAGCCGCCGCCATAGCAGATCGTCGTTGGCTTTTGTAAACCTCGTTGCTGGCCTTTGCAACCTTCACATCTCTCTCCCTCAGTTTCGCAAACCTTAGCACCTTCTCATTTGCAAACCCTAGCACATTCGCATTTCTCTCCTCCCTTGTTTACGCCTGCTGACCCTCGCTGACCCCTATTTGCCACCACCAACCATCGCCGACCCTTCCCCTAGGTTCGACGACCATCGCCGACCTCCGATGTAGCCCCTGTGACCTTTCTTTGTCAGATCTGGTTCCCAGACACTTGCGAACCTTGAAAATTCTAGCTGTTGACCCTCATCGACCCTTTCCCTAGGTTTAGTGACCATTACTAATCCTTCCCCTATGTCTGACGACTATCGCCGACCTCTGTTGAAGCCTCTGTGACCTTCCTTTGTTAGACCTGGTTTGCAGACACTTCGCGAACCTTGAAAACCCTAACCGCCGACCCTCACCGACCATTCCCCTAGGTTCAACGACCATCGCTGACCCTTCCCTTAGGTTCGCCGACCCTCGCCGACCTCCGCTGCAGCCTCTGTGGTTCTTTTTTATAAGATCTAAGGCGTAGGGATATGATTTATCTATTGCCACTTGGGAGATGGAGAATGTATAAATCCTTACTTGGTTTCATAATTCTGTAGAGCCCAGTATTGGCATGAATTTGTCTAAATATATGACCGCTAAACAAGTGTGAAAATATCTCTAGAATATATATCTTACCTCTAATTTTGCCAAACGTTATGAATTAGAGATGACTGTCATTCAAAGTGCTAAGCAAAATAACAAATCCATCTAGGAATTCTACAATGAGATGACAACCTATTGGGATAAATTAGATCTTATCGAACTCTCCGATTTGTAGCTTCTCAATAGTTATATTCAGTATCGAGAAGAGCTGACGCTAGTGCAGTTTCTTATGGCACTCCGGGACTAGTTTGAAGCACTTTGTGGTGCCATTCTTCATCATTCCCCATTGCCCTCCATTGATGGGGCTATTCGCGAGCTCATTGCAGAAGAGAGTGTTGAAAGTTGCTCAAATGGCTATTCCCTCTTAATCAGTCTTCGCCACCCCGTCCTCCTCAGGCAGTGTTCATTCTCGCACTCCACTCCTGCATATTCCTCATCTACTGCAAGTCATGGGCAAGCCAAAATCCCGTGTTGCCATGAATGAGTGTCGCTTCTGCCGTCAGAAGGGCTATTGGAAGTTAGCATGCCCCAAGTTGGCACAAAAGAGCCATTCTTCCTGTCCTACTTCTCAACGCACCTCAACTCCAATTTATTGCACTCCTGTTTCTCTTGCCACACCTGCATTCACTGGATCTATTTCTCCTCCATCTCAGGCTCTGTTTAACCATTTTCGTCAATTTCAGGCCATGCTTGCAACTCTCAAGAATCAGTCACATGCTTCTATAACTATCTCTCACTCAGGCTCTCGTAATTCTTACTTTTCAAGTATTTCACCCTCGATTTGGATATTTGATTCTGGTTCTTCCCACTATATGGCGTTCAATTTATCTTATCTTAACAATTGTGTTTCACCTTCATCTCTAGTCACCGTATGCACTGCCAATGGCTCTCTTATGCATGTTGTTTCTATTGGCTCGGTTGTTCCCTCTACTTCGTCCAATTTGTCAACTCCTGCTGTTATTTATATACCCTGACTGTCTGTCTGTTAGTCAACTTTCTGATTGATGTCCTTTTTTCTTCTACTGGTTGTGTTGTTCTGGACTGGAAGTTACAACAGCAAATTCGGATTGAGTGTAGAGCTAGTAATCTTTACGTTCTAGAGAGCTTGTGTATTCCCCTGGTGTCTAACATTGCCATGTCTTTTTTTTCTTTAGATCAGCATTTTTCACCTTTTTACTTTTGGCATTCTCGTTTAGGTCATTCGTCAAGTGATTGTTTAAAAATTTTAATTCAGTCGGGTAGTTTAGGAAAAGTGTTTATTAGTGATATTTCTGAGTGCAGTGGTTGCAAACTTGCAAAAAAGCCAATTTTACCTTTTAATAAAAGTTTATCTATTGCTGCCTCTCTTTTCTCAATTGTCTATATTGATGATTGGGGCCCTTCTACCGTTGCCACCAATGGTTGCTCCATCTCCTATGTATCTTTTATTGATGACTATAGTCAGTTATGTTGGGTGTACTTTATGTCTCACAAGTCTGATTTCTTTTGTATTTATTGTGATTTTCACTCTACGGTTTTACATATAGTTTTGTACCCATTATAAAGATTCTTCATTCAGTTTGGGTAGGGAATATTTTCTCAATACATTTAAAGATTTTTTGGCTTCCTCTAGTACTATTTATCAGTCCTCTTGTTCCTATACTTCGGCCCAAAATGGTCGCGTTAAGAGGAAACATCGACATATTCTTGAGATAGCAAGATCCCCTTTTCTATCCTCATTTGTCCTTGCTATCTTCTGGGGAGAAGTTGTTTTTACAGTTGTGTATTTTCTCAATCGTATGCCCTCTCCTATTTTTTCTGGGCTCTCCCCTCGTGAGAAACTTTTTGGACATGTTCCCAATTACTCCCTACTCTGTCTTCGGTTCAGTTTGTTTTGTTCTTCTCCATAAACAAGACTGGACTAAACTCAGTGCTCGCTCATCTCTTTGTGTCTTCTTAGGGTATGGCCTCCATTAAAAAGGCTATAATTGTAATGACCCAGTTTCTTGACGTCTCCATATCTCGCATCATGTTGCCTTTCTTGAGCGTCTCGCCTACTTTAACTTTCCTCCTAAGTATGCTTCTATCTTCAAAGAGGATTTAGTTCATATTGATCCTTTTCCCCTCGATGTGCCCTTTGAGGAGTTTACCATTGAAGTCCCTGATCTTCCCCCTTCCTCCTAACCTTCTCAGTCTTCTTCTCTCTTGTTTGTTTACTCCCGTCGTCCAATTGCTCCTCCATCTGTTTGCACTAGCTTTGACCCCGCCCTATCTGCTCTTGAGGCTCTTTCCCCTCTTAACCATCACTATCCCGCCCATACTTGTACTCTGTCGGTAAAACTTGGTTTTTCGATCGACTAGCATCAGGTGTAGACCTGGTGTCGGCGCGATACATCGAACGACTCACTCGACAGAAATTCTCAGATAAGGTAAGAATGTCTGTCCTAGTAATAATTTGTGAATGGGCCGTGTCATATTCAGGTTCCAAACTAGCCAAGAAACACACGACTAGAATCTGCATCTGCTGTTCTTGAAACTTACCGAGAGAACTGGTGAATGGAAGAAGCCGATCGAACTCGTCAGCAAGCACTTTGAAGCTCATAAAGTGCTCCTGAAGGCGACGCCTAATTTGTTGCGAGCGGAAGAATCCTCGCATCACATCATAAAGGCGCGATAAGTCATTTGTGGAGGAATAGATATCCTCTAGAGCCTCCCAGATTTCGTTCACCGTATTGGCACTTGTAATCAAAATCTTGACACTGCGGTCCATTGAATTCATAATCTGACTGAAGAGACGAGCATCGTCTCGTACTTAGGTACGATAAATAGGAGAGCTAGGATCAGGCGCATCGTTAAATAAGTGGGAATCCAATTCCATACCCTGAAGGGATTTCAACACATTCTTCTTCCACAAAGGATAAACTAAAGCTCCATCAAGCTTTTCATCGGCGAGTCGAGTAGAAGAAGAAAACACTTAGTTCTCGCTCGGCGCCCGGTATCCGTCAGAGACTCACTAGTCCCAGAAGTCCGGGTAGCAGACCCATCTCCACTCGACGACATTCTTGTTCACATAATAGAAACACCACAACCCCTCACAGTTACCAAGGAACTAGAACATAGAATAGTGTCGAATCACCTTAACTTTGAACCATCGTCATATATTCAAATCCATTGTGGCAGCCCTGAGACCCGACCCTCAAAGCATTGGCTAAGGTGTCCTTGGGGGCTGTCGGCACCAAGTTATTGGCCATAGAGAGTCGTGGTATCCCCAAACACCCCAAAATAGCAACTAGGGTTCCCCTGGGAGGGGCTATCCGCACTTTCAGAATCAAAACAGGGGATTGGCACAACAGAGAGAGAAGATGCAGTCAGCGCAGCAGAGAAGGGTGGAGAAGGGACTATCGGTGCAGCAGAGGGAGGAGGAAGAGCAGTCGGCACAGCAGAGGAATGTGGACGAAGAGCTATCGGCACAACAGAGGAAGAAATGAAGCAGTCGGCGCAGCAGAGGGTGAAGGTGCTGATGGTCGGTGGCTTCCTGGTTGATTGGTAAAGGTGTTAAGGGGAAAGGAGAAGGACTGCGGGACTAGGGTTAGGGGTTTAGGTTGGGTTTCGACAATAAGGGTGGCGGCTAGGGTGGTCCGCATTGGGATTGGTGGCTTGGGTGGTCGGGACTAGGGTTAGGGTTTCAAGGAGGAGCTGTCGGCGGTGATGGTTTTGATACCATGTTAATTAGATAGTATTAAGCTGAATGAAGGCATTAATCCTAATGGGATACGCACTAATTTATTTATAGATAAGCGAGGATATACAATATGATATGGTGAACCCAACCACACCGGATAACAATCATAATAAAGTTTACAGTTGCTAGTGGTCGGAGGTGCAGGTAAGGGTTCGGCGAACCTCAATGGTGGTCGCCCTACGCACAAAAAAGGTTCAGTGACCCTTGTTGACAATTTGCGCTGCAAGAGGAGGGGTTGCCGAGGCAAAAGACGGGCTCACTAGTGGTCGTCAGTGACTCGTTAGTGGTCGGCAAGGGTTTTGGAGTGGTGAGGCTAGGGTTTTTGAAGAGATGATGCAGCAAAAGGCTAGAGTTTCCAATCTAGTGTTGCAAAAAACAAAGGGCTAGGGGTTTCGGCTAGCTTGTCGGTGGTCGTGAGTGACTCGTCGGTGGTCAGCGAGGGTTTTGAAGTGGTGCGGCTAGGGTTTTCGAAGAGACGATGCTGAAGGGGCTAGGGTTGCAATGATAGGGTTACGATTTGCGAAGAGCTAGGGTTTCAAATCTAGGGATGGCGAGGAAGGAGAAGGCTGACACACTGTTCATCGGCGACGAAGAAGAAAGGACTGGTTGGTGGCGATGGTTGCTGCAAGGGTTTTGGTGGCTCTGATATCATGATGGCAAAGCTGAAAGTATTATTGCTATAGTACCAAAGTTTAAACATTAATAAAGGAATACATCATATATATAAGCCGTAGAAAACCCTATTAATAGTAGTAATACTAAATTAGAAAATTATAGAAAACCCTAATAATGGTAATAATGCTAAACTACCCTTTGACTATATGTAAAATATTCCGAAAAAATAATAACACATTCTCACATACAGAACAACACAGAGATTGATAGACATTTCATCAAGTTAAAACTATGCAAGGATTTGATTTGTATGCCCTTTGTGAAGTTCGATAATTAATTAGTGGATGTTTTTACTGAAGGGTTTGATTGTAAAGTGTTTCACTCCATTGTGTGCAAGTTGGGGTGTGTTATCTCATTCTCTACCACGATATTCTCTCTCTAGTTTTCTTCTCTCTTTTATTCCTCTATGCAGTTATTCTAACCATCTTGTTTTAGAGTCTCAATATATGCCTGTTTCTCTATTTTCCCAAATGCTGAAGTTTGACCATTTTCTACAATATGGTTGTTGATAGTGCGACTTGTTCTGATGGTGATACTGTTTCTTAGTTTTCCTACCTTTCTATATTTTAATCAGGTAATGTTTATGAGGCTTTCTTTTTACGTAGTGTTAAAGAGCGTCAATGGTATAGGGTCATCAGAGTGCCGTTCTTGTGTGGGTGGATGTCGATATTCATTGGATGTTTCAAGATAAATTTTGAACAGGACTTCTTCTCTAAGCACTAGAAGAATAAATTATGATTAGCAAATCTGACAAGACATGATATTATTGCATGTGCTTTGTGCTACATGGAAGTAGTCAACATGATTTTGTTTTGCTTTGAATTCAAAAAAGTTGAAAACGTTTACAGTTACTTCTGATGCCAATAAAAAGGTATGGATGCTGTCCAGATATCACAATTCTGATCCGTAACTGTCTATTTGATGCATAACATGTTACTAATTTTGTGTTTTTTGTTGTCTTTTTTCATAATCTGAATTCTTTATCCAGACAATTCAAATACAGTTCATAGATCTCCAACATGTCCCGTTTTTTGTTTATGTGCAAAAAACTTTATTTACTTTGAGAAAAAATTGGATGCAAATGGCAGTAGACTTTAACATGTTTACATGGGCTGTCTTTGCAACATTTGAATTTAATACTCTCCCCAAGGCTCAAAGGGATGACGTGAATGACCTTTGTACTGGGGTATCATGCATATTCCTTTTCAGTTATTTTGTATGCTTTGTATGTCATATTATCAGCACAACTCATACTGTTGTTTTTGATGCCTCAGATTCGTGAAATGGAAGCCAATGTCAAACAGAAAGAGAAGTTTTCCATGCAAGCATCTTTACACTTTGAATATTGTAAGTTAGTATATTTCAAGTGTGATATCAATTTCTTCCATTTCGGAATGTTTTCTATTTACTGCATAGTGGTTGTCATTGCCCCAGGCTTCCAACATAAAGAGAATAGAATCACTAGAAGTCATAGCCCCGGGTTAAGAGGGAGAGGGAGAGAAAGAGAATAGAACCTTGAGAAGTCATAGCCCCGGGTTTCCAATGTAAATGGTCATAGCCCTGGGTTTCCAATGTAAACAGTCATAGCCCTGGGTTTCCAGTATGACTGTATAGTTTCCAGTATGCCTATACAGTCAGTCTTTACACAAAAGACGGATGAGGAATCCTTGCAATGGAAATCATCTGACTAGCAATAGTAGCCCGTCTTTTGTCTATCTGTATTTTCTTGATCTCAACCTCTGAGTCTGCTCGAAATTTTAGATTTTGCTTATGGAGTTAATAGAATGTTAGGATGCAACGATATGGGTGTTACACTCACAAATGGGAGGTGGGGGTTTAAGCCTTGTCAAGTGCAAGGTATGAGAGTGGATGCATGTGTATTTTCCAATCATAAAAAAAATCTCTCAGGATGCAAAATAATATATCCATGGTTAATGCACCACTATCGCAAAATGATCCTTAATTGAACAATGACACACTCCCTAATAAGGTTCTTAATGCCACCAAGACTTCAAAGTTGGCGACCATCAAATTTGAATTTCATTAAGTTATTTTGACTAGATGTGATTTTTTATTAAATTACTTTCATTAAGCTATTTTGACTAGATGTGAATTTTTGGCTTATTTAGGTGTGTAAGAACTTCAATGGTGATTTATTTGTTTTTGTTAGCCTATAATATTATATTATCATGTATATTACTTGTTTGAATAATCTTGGGTCATAATGATGCTTAATTTGTATATTTGTTTTCTCATTTTGAGCTTAAAATGAAAAAAGTAAATTTTTTGCACAATTTCCTAAGTAGAACCGGTTATGGAGGGGTATTTTTGTTATTTTGCTTTATTTGTCTTTTACTTCTTGTTTTGATTTAAAAAGTTGAGCTAAAATTGTACGTGTCAAATTTTGGTCTTTTAGTTGAGATTTGATGTTCTAAGTTTTTAATCGGTTTAGTTCAATTCTCATCAAAGATATATTTTATATTTGTTTACATTATTTGTAAGATTTGGTGTTCATATATACGTGCATGTGTATTGATGGCATTTTGGAGACTTGTGATTATTATAATATATTTTAATGTCTTTGAAGTTGAAATTTGATTTGATTTGATTTTTATTTGATTTGATTTTAATAATGTATTTTGTTTTATTTATTAAAATATTTTAGGCACATACTCCTAGGTAGTCTTTCATATATGCTATATATTTATTATATATACATATTTATATATTAATTAATATGGGTTATAAAGAATTATGGATGATAAATATTTCAGGGATTTTTGTGCAATTATGAAGATGTGAGAGACTTGCGTGTAATTATCGAAACTGAAACTCTAAAGAACTCTTGGGAGTAATTTGGATGTGGACTAAAGTGTTTTCTCAAGAGATTTATAACTTGTTATGAATTTTGGTATCTTAGGCTAAAAGTGCAGTTATATTGAAGATTTGGGATTAAAGTACAATTATTGGAAGTTACAGGGTTTTAAGTCTTTGAGTATAATGTTCTTTCTAAGTTGGGGTTTGTATTTGATTCTCTTATTCCTTGAACTTGGAGTTTGTGTTTTGCTATTATAGGGCAACACATATAGAGTGTTGGGCTTAAAAGATTACGAGACTAGATTAGCATTTCTTAAGAAGAGTTTGGGGCCTGGAGTTTTATTTCTAAGTTGAGCTCCTTAGGGTTTTGAATTAGTGTCATAGAGTAAGTTAATGATCTCCGAGATTAGCATGCTTTCTTTTCGTATTAGGGGTTTTTTCTCTTGAGTGTTAGGTTTTTTAGGATTTCTGGATCGAATTAGGGTTTTTGGTTAAACAAGGGTTTTTTCTAACCTTTTAGTGACCTAAGATCTTATAGTCTAACTGTTGCCAATACTAGAGTTTGAATCGAGTCATTACAACTAGGGTCCGAACTGAGTCGTTAAACTCGCTCTTCTAAGGCCATTTCTTTTTCTCAACGAAAATATGTGCTTGACCTTCTTTCTAAAACTGGTCTTTTTGGTGCTCGGCCAGTTGATACTCTTATGGACTCTACTATTAAGCTTGATGCTGATCAAGGCAATATTTTTTATGATCCTAGTTGATATTGGCGTCTTGTTGGCAGGTTAATCTGACTGTTACTCGCCCAGACATTACTTATACAATTGGTGTTGTGAGCCAGTTTATGCATGCTCATCGACAACTACATTTTGAGGTTGTTTGTCGTATCTTACATTATTTGAAGAGTGCGCTAGGCTGTGGCTTACTTTATCAACCATCAGATTATTTGACGCTCATTGTGTTTAGCGATACTAATTGGGCCGGTAGACGATCTGATAGGTGATCTACATCTGGCTGTTGTATCCTAATTGGTGGCAATTTGGTTACTTGGCGCAGTAAGAAACAAAGTGTGGTGGCTCGTTCCAATGCTATGGCCGAATATCGGGTAATGGCTTACACCGTCTCTGAAATGTTGTGGGTCCATTTTCTTCTTCTGAATTTTGGCGTTTCTACTCTACTTCGTATGCAATTGTTTTGCGATAATCAAGCCGCTATTTTTATTACTAATAATCCAGTGTTCTATTTGCGCACCAAGCATATCGAGATTGATTGCCGCTTCATTCTGGATTTGTTATTGCATAAACAAATTGTCACTTCTTATATCCGATTGGAAGACCAATTGGGTGATATTCTTACAAAGCCGCTACCGCGTTCTACTTTTCATCGCTTGCTTATTAAGCTGTGCATGCTTGATCTTTATGCTCCAGCTTGAGGGGGAGTGTTAAGAGTGATTTCTATTTTTGCTTTATTTCTTTAATTGTATTCTTGTACTTATCTTTGACTTAATATTATATATAATGAAGTGTGGGTGAAGAAGACTAATTGAACCTCTGAACTCTTTCTTCTCATCGCCTTTCTTTCTTCCCATCTCTTCTTTTTCCTTCTTCAAACCCTAAATCTATATTCTACTATTCAACTCAAATAATGCCGTTATCTAATTCACTGAACTTATTAACTTATAATAGATCTCACTCTTTTATGAATCAAAATAATAAACACTAAATCCATCTGTAAGGGTTTGACATAATTAAAACTTGTAAGCTTGCTTAAGAGGGTATCAATAATACCGGGATGCGAATTTCGTTAATAATTAATAATCACTATACACGTAATGCCATTATCCAATTTATGGAGCGTATTGACCTATAATAGATCTCACTCCTTTATGAATCAAAATAACAAATACTAAATATGTGTCTATTAATTATTTTGGGAATAAGAATATAAGCACTTTTAATAACCATGGAGTATTAATTATTTTATACAGTTAGTATAAAAATAACTACCCAAAAATAGTTCTGTTCAATACACACAAAGTGTACTAGCACAGTGAGTTGGAACTATACTATTTCTCATAATCAAAACAGACGTATTAAAACATTGTGCCGCAGTCCTACCGATGGTGTCCAATTCTATCTAAGACTGTGAACAAAAGGCTTATATTCTATATGAACTAATAATCTGATCTTTTGTGTGTAAGTCGAACTGTACATACTAGATCATTACTATGTACAATAAAAGACATATATGCATAATATTAAATAAATAATGCAGTGCAAATATTGCTCATACAAATTCTCATTAAAATAGAAATAATAAATTTTATTAATGAATAAAATAAATACCAAAATTTATTACACAAAAGTATGGCTGTTAATATGTATTCCTAATGATACTCTGTTCATCAAACGAGACAATATGAAGATAATTGTCCTAATTGTTTATATTGTTGACATTATGGTTACTAGAAACGATAGAAGTCTTTCATGTCAAATCTCATCTAGCAAAGGCATTTGAGTTTAAAGATGTAGATGCCTGTCATCTACTTAATAGTATCATTGGAGGCACTCTAGACAAGGAAAGGTATCAAAGACTAGTTGGAAGATTTATACACTTGTCTAACACTGGATGTAAAATATTGCTTATAGAGTTGTTAATTGGTTCATGCATGACCCTCATACAATACATCTTGATGGTGTGTTCTGGATCTTGAGGTATCTTAAATCTTCTACTTGAAAAGGAATTTTGTTGTAGGGAAGCTTGATACATGGAGATGCATAAGGTTCATATCAACATTACTTATAATCTAGTTTGCACGGAAAAATCAAATCATGTTGAGATTGATAGTGATTTCATTAAGTTGGATGAAGGCTTGATTTGTACATTTTTTGTGAAACTTGAATACCATGTTCGCACTAAAGGCTTTAGAAGTTGATTTTTTCGTTCTCTTATTTGCAAGTTGGAATGAGAGACATATATGCATCAACTTGAGAGTGTTGACCTAAAAATCTCATAGCAAACCTATGTTTGTATAGGATTGCTGAAGATCCCATACAAATATTCCATGTCTGACTTATTTCCTTTCTTCTCCCACAAACCCCATAACAAATATGTAATCAAAAGCCGAAATCATAGAGACATAAATGCATCAACTTGAGAGAGTGTTGACCTAAATATCTCATAGCATACCTATGTTTGTATAGGATTGTTAAAGATCCCATACAAATATCCTATGTTTGACTTATGATTCCTTTCTTCTCTCACAAATCTCATAACAAATATGTAATCAAAAGTCATACTCCTAGAAATATGAGTTGAAAGTTATATTTAAAAAAAAAACTGAAACAAGTTCAATACTTGATGGATTTTCTTTTTATCGGCAAATGCACAGGCAGCCACTATTATAATCTTGTATTTGACAGTATTTGACAAGATTTGAACATTCCACCTCTCATTTGGGAGGGTAGCACCCATACCATTGGGCCAAAGGCCTCTTGGTTACTCGATTGATATTATAACACATATTTAGTAAAAATTAATTGAATAATTGATAATTGAAAACAGAATGTGATAAGACAGCACATTGGATCTTCATTTATTTTATTTTGTTTTATTTTTTTTTTGCATTTGCAAAATGCTAAAAGTGGAGTTAGTAGTGATTGAACTCTCCTTTGGAGGACTCATATTGAATGGCATAACAATTGTGTGTGTGTTTATTTTATTTATTATTATTTATTGTTTCTTGGGGTAGGCAATTCAAAAAGAGTGAGAGTTAGGGCCTGAGCATGAGAAGTGGGGTCGGTTATGGAACCGAAGCAATTTAGAATTTGCTATGATAGCTCTGGTGGCACTGGGAGGACGTGTTGTGGTTGTGCACAGGAGAAGGATGGGAATGAATTTTGTAAAGAGATATAGTATAAGTTTCCATTCTTCGAGAGGACATGTTCTATTAAAACCAACTATCAATCTATGCATGAGCCCACTTTTGATCTAAATTCTAGAAACAAAAAACGTAATATCAAATATGTGGCCTGTATGAAGTGATTAATGTCTGACTAAGGTATATCATTTGGGATTTTATTGCGTCTTTTTTTGTTTTTTTAAATATAACTAAATGGTAGTTTACTCTTGTTGGCATTCTTAGGGATTTCTAGGGTTTTCTCTTTATATATATATATCATGTAATCTACTATTAGGGTTTTAAGCCTTTTTGTTAATAGCAATAATAATTATCTTTTTTCTTCTTTGCTATCATGATAACAGAGCCACTATCAGATCTAGCATCGCCAAAATCCTAGCATTGCCGACCAACCAGTGATAGAACCCTAGCATCGTTTGCAAGATTCTCTTTGCAAAACCCTAGCTTCGTTTGTATCGTCTTTGCAAAACCCTATCCCGCCGATCACCAAACCTTCTCTCTGGTTCGGTTATCACCGACAAACCTTCCCCCAAGTTTGCAGTCCACTGACAAGCTCTGCAACCTCTCCAACCTTAGCAGCCTCTTCGTTTTGGTCTGGCAACCAGGGACTTGTCTTTTCCCTGGTTTGCAAACCACCTACGAGCTCTGCATTCCGCTTTTTTGTTCGGCCTCCACCAATGTCGATGGCCGACCCTCATTCTTGGTCCGACAACCACGGACGACCATCGACGAACCCTCTTTTTGGTTTACCGACTGCTGACGAGGCTTCCTTTTGCCTCAGTGACCACTGATAACCCTCCTATTGGTTCACTAACCACCGACGAGGCTTCCTTCTACCTCGGTAACCACCAATAACCCTCCTATTGGTTCACCAACCACTGACCAAGCTTCATTCTACTTTGGTAACCACCTACAGGCGTCGCTGGAGTCTTTGTTTGCATCTTCGACCACTGACAAGCCTTGTTGAAGTCTTCTTTTTCCCTTTCTTCAAATCTATCTTTCAAACCCCTCTGTTTGGAAGCTAATACTTGCTATTGGATCTCTGTATTGGCTTTTGACTTTTGTTCGGGCGCCGTAGAATGAGTTCTTTGTCCTTGGTTGATTCCGTTTGCTTCAGATTTGGTTTGATTTTCTGATTCACTTTGTCCTTTGTCTTCTTTTTTGATATGTTTGAACAAAAATTGCAGACTTAACTTGATGGA
The DNA here is from genome assembly GCA_034768845.1 of Heliamphora exappendiculata. NCBI lineage: Eukaryota > Viridiplantae > Streptophyta > Magnoliopsida > Ericales > Sarraceniaceae > Heliamphora > Heliamphora exappendiculata. Next base: position 11,653,089 of record JAOTRH010000024.1, on the reverse strand, counting down.
GCCAACTATTTGTATTGGTACAGTGTTGTGAAAAACTCTCTTCTTGGAAAAGGACGCCGGCGTTATGTAACACACTCAATTGTTCGATCTATAAATCCTAAGGCTTAGTGGTATGACGCATTTGTTGTAGTTTTAGGATATGGAGAATACATAGGTACTTACTTCGTTTCACAACTCTTTGGAGCTAAGTATTTGCATGAATTTCTCAATACATACAACTGCGAAGTATGTGTGGGATTATATATAGAATACGTATCTTGCATCCAATTTTGCCAAGCAATATGAGTTAGAAATGACTATTCGAAGTGGCAAGCAGAATGATAAATCGATTCAAGAATTCTATAATGAGATGACAAATTATTGGAAATAAATTGACACTTATGGACCTTCCAACTTGTAGTTGCTCAATAGTTATATTAAATATTGAGAAAAACAGAGGTTGGTACAGTTTCTTATGGCACTTCCTGATTAGTTTGAGCCACTTCATAGAGCCATTCTTCACCATTGCCTGTTTCCCTATTGGGGCTATACGCAAGCTTATTGTGGAAAAAGATACACACATTTATATACCTGACCCCAAGAAAAAAATTGCTCAGCGTTTTTTTTTCAAGAGAAATTGAAATTGTGACTGTCCAAAAATTTGCTCAGGTCCCCCCTTCGGCCCCCCCTCCCCCCCAAAAAAAAAAAAAACTCTTATAAGTAACCTTATTGGGTTTACTAAAAGAAACCTTTTCTTCCTTGAAGTGCCTGAGCATGGTTGCATACTATCTATACCTAATACAATCCTTCTAATTATCATACGCCCTTGGACTTGGAAATTATGGATACAATCAATTTGCTCTTTCATTCTTATTGCCGTCATCTTTGAGTATCCCTCTTCCCATATCCCATTGTAGTTTCTAGTATCCTATTTTTCTTGGCCAATATCTTTACAGGAGATACGATAAGCTAATTTAACGCATTATGCTTTACTTTTAATTCTTTTGGTTAGGTAAGAAGGAGGTGGAGGATTGTCGACAACAATTATCAGCTGCAAAGAAGCATGCAGAATCAGTTGCCATAATCACTCCACAACTTGAACAGGCATTTCTTGAGGTTTGGTTATAAATTTTGACACTGCATGTTCGATATCTTTGGGCTTGAAAACATCCCAAAACAAATGCACACACGAATATTCGTAGTGTTTCCAGATCTAGTGCATTGGCTTGAGCATAGTTGTCAGATGCTAACACAATTTGCCGTGTTGGATATAGCAAATGAATGAAACTATGATTGTAGATATGCTAGTATATTGTTGAGATAGAAGTAAACATCATTCCAACCTAGAAAGCACCTGTAGCAAAACAACATTGTAAAGAATGGTTAAGGGAGAAGCAAAATACTTCCACCATGTATTAAAGGATCTAAGATTTTCTTCTTTTTATTTTTTACTGCAAAGGACTCTAATGCTGAACCCAAACGATAAAAACATCAATCTAATTATAAATAAGATCAGATTGAATAACATTTATCCCTAGTAACTGCCTCATGTGAAAATATTTTAATAACCTCATCAGTATCCTACATTTCCCTTTTGAACCATACGAATTGTAAGCTTGGCCTTGTTGCCGGTGGCATGCGAGGAATTTTGTGGGGGATGTCAAGTCATTTGGAGCTGAAATGAGGGTGGGCCCACCCCTATTGGCTAAATGTCCTAAACCATGTATAGCATGATAGAAGCAATTGTGGTGGGTCAAATGTGTGCATAATTCTTGTGTGATGATATTTTTTTTTTAAATTATAGAGATGTAGAAGTGAATCTTAATTAGTCACCCGGGTTATTTTGGTTGAGTTTGAAATCAATCCAGGCTCGAGCAATATATAGTGTCCCTTAGTCAACTCTTTTGTTGTTTGGCCTCCAATTTAGCTTTAACCATCTATTTAAATATTGAACTGGTGTTAGGTTTGAGCTTCAAGGTTTAGGCTGCGCTTGATAGGGTTAATTTCTCTCCCTGAACAATATTTTTATTTTGTTTATTGGAAAATGACTACAATATAGTTCTGTAAAATAAGAAAGGAAAGAACAAATTTGACTTAGGCATAACTTTTTGACATCAGATCTGGAATTATAGTGAGATCCTTAGGCTATAATATATCTATAAGAGATGAAGTGAAGAGAATGGTACATATCAAAGTTACTAGGTACGGGGAATACATGCTTGAAACTAACATCGTCACCATTAACATATCATTTTCAAGACATCAAACTATGCATTTTAAACCATGTAAACATACCTTTAAAGCATGAGAACGATACTACAAATGGTGTCTAGCATATTTAAACAACCAGTTAAAACTTAAAACCTACTTCAAAGAAGATCAATGAACTCCTTAGCATGGAAAGATCACTCCAAGTGAGGATGAGGCTAGAGAAGGCGCTTCAAAGGATCTTCTATGAACTCCTCTAAGCGAATAATTCAAGCTTGAAGTGGCCTTTAGCAAGGTGTAAGTATGGTGTGATGAGGCTAGAGAAGGCGCTTCAAAGGATCTTCTATGAACTCCTCTAAGCGAATAATTCAAGCTTGAAGTGGCCTTTAGCAAGGTGTAAGTGTGGTGAGTTCTTTCTTCCTACTTGAGAAATGAAGAACAAAGAAAGAACAAGGGAGGAGAGGGAGAGATGTAAGAGTGTTGTCATCATTTCCTTCAAAGTATATAGATATGAAGTGGTAGGAAGCTTTGGAGTTGTGTGTGTACGCAATCTTGTATGTTGTAGGCTTGTCCAAAGAGAGAGGAGTGTGTAAGTGCTCTTGTAAAAGGTGTAAGTCATCCAAAAGAATTTATAATGGAAGACTTTGTTGGTCTTCCAGTTAAGAAGGAATCCAATCCTATAACTAGGAGAAGTCTTTCTCATTAAAGTAATCTAGTTAGGAGGAATATAACCAATAGGATCCCAAGGTAAAACAACCAAAGCTTGTCTCTGTTCATGGCTTAATCCACATTTATAGAATTTAAATAAAGTATATAGTGGTACTCACATAAATAAAGTAGCTTGCTTCTGTGTTATTGTTCATGCCAACTGTTCATATGAAGTCTTGAGGTCTTTTTGTGATTTCTTCAACTCTTGATGGTCATGGTATAATGCCTCAAACTTGGTATTTAACTCAGAATGGGTCACCATGCTTGTAAGAAAATAGTTAGTGAACAGGAATTAAATGAGGAATAGGGGATTAATCTAGAGGCTTAAAACCTTGCTGGGTTAGAAAATCAAATCTCTAATACAAGGGGAACTTATAAAAATATCCTAATGAAATATTTATATGGTTTCATATTATTGGACCAAAAACGTCTTTTCTAATGCTTTGGATCCTTAAGTTTCGCTTGATTCTTCCAAAGTGGATAATGACACTCTACCCAGTTAAGGGTTGCACCATCACCCTGCCTTTGTGCTTTTTTATTTTACTATATATTTATTTGTTTGTATTTTTCTCTATTGGCAATTGCTATTGGCAATTGGATTTGTCTAGGTCATGGGTCAAAATCATTCTTCAGTGGTCTTGTTGCTTCGGTCTTGATATTTGAACCTTTTAAATTCTAATATTCATTTTTCTGTATGTACTTGCAGATGCCTGCTACCATTGAAGAGTTGGAAGCTGCTATTCAAGATACTATTTCTGAAGCTAATTCTATTCTTTTTCTAAACCACAACATTCTAGAAGAATATGAAAGCCGTCAGAAAAAAGTAAATCTCATCTTCTTTTGTTATTTTCTTCTTCATATGTATTTATAATTTATTTGTTTCCAGATAGAAGAACTTTCGAAGAAACAAGAATTAGACGAGAAGCAATGCAATAAGCAATTGGATGAAATTAATGCTTTAAGGGTGAGGGAATTTTGATGGCTTTCTTACTTGGCTAATTTGATGTGGAGCTACCTTTGATACTTCCACTCCACTGTTTCTTAAACTTCTATATAATATAATGTTATCTTTATATTATATGTCTTCAGCCAGTCAAACTATTCCCGGATTATCTGATTTTAGTATTTCTGCAGGAAATGTGGCTTCCAACGTTGAGAAACCTTGTTGCTCAGATAAATGAGACTTTCAGTTATAATTTTCAAGAGATGGCCGTTGCAGGAGAAGTTTCATTGGGTAGTTATAATAGTATATACCAAACAAACAAAAAAATTACTTGTTTTGTGGTTTCAGTACTTCCTATTTTAATATCCTGATTCTTTTCAGATGAGCATGACATGGACTTTGATAAATATGGGATTCTTATAAAAGTAAAGTTCAGGTAACTGAAGTTTCGAACCTTCTTTTATTTTCTGTTGAAGTGAAATGGATTTTGGTATCTGAGGCATGTTTGATGATTCAAAAAGTATGCCTTTCTTCGGAGTATGATATCTGGCCTTGGTGTAGCACTAAAGTTGCTCCACTGTGACCAGGGCTTCACAGAATAACACACAAGTTGTCTTTCCCATTAGGGTGTGCCATTATTATGTCTGCATGGACTTGACCCACAGTGGTGGGAGCCACATGCGTTCTTGGCAGACTTTTTTCCATTCAACTGTTTATTTATTTATTTATTGTGTGCATATTTAAAGCTTTAGAAAATAATAATTAGAAGGGGAAGGAAAGAGGACAAAGTAGCTTGTTTGGAACTGATTCTTTCCACATCAGTTTGGCTTCTGTGAAACTGGTGATATATGGGTATGGCCAAGGGATCCAGAATTTTTTCTTAGAACCATTTGGATTGAAACTTTTTAGAGAAGTAAACATATATATTGGCTCGTGTATTCCTTTCTTTCTCTTGTGCGATAGAAGGATTAGACAAAATGAAAGTGAATGTTATTACGAGTTGAAAAATCTATGATGTAAGGTTGAGCATCAACCCATTGACATTATAATCACAAAGCAAATGAGGGTGTTTCCCCCTTTTTGTTGTTCCCTTTTTGTTGTTATGATCCTTCACCAATTTTTCTTTCTTTTATTTTCTGGCTGGAAATTCGTCCTGCAATCATGGATCATGAATTCCGTACCCAGCTGTTGAAAGATGCTATAAATACGGCATAGGGATGGGATGGAAAGGAGAGCCATGCTGTCACGTTCTAAACTCCGGGTCATGCGAAATGTCCACGAACAACTGTTTTGGGATACTACGATCCACCAAAATCACCCAAATACAAACGGGTCAAAAATCATAATGCCAAAATGAGCTAAAACCTTTGTAAAACGCACTACCGATGGTTTATTTAAAAGAAAAGCCCACTAGAACATAACCCAAAATCCTCCCTCGAGGCATGATCATTTTTAGAAAAGATAAAACCATGCAAGCGGAAACCAACACTCAACCCGAGGTCTCACTCTCAAAATACATACATGCATTAGATATATCTATCACAAGGCTTACAACACATGGTTCCAACACTATAAACATGTAAACATTACATGATCTAAAAAGAAACAAAAAGGAAGACCAAAAGATCTTCCGTCCCATTCGGCTCCTACAGATTAATCTGCGTGATCATATGCACTAGAAAAATATTTTCAAATCCCATACCGTGAGCCGAAACCCAATAGAAATAGACTATAATGCAGTAAAACAGAATATGCAATCACATAGCATAAAATCAACTCAACTATACGAACTTCAAAACGGTTTTCCATCCTTAAAACCCCGCATTTCATACAATGCAAATAACGCCAACAGTTAAAGAAAAACAGTATCAAAACGTTTTTTTTCACTCGGTCCCCACAATCGACAATGATTCCTATGCACCGACTTTGTCACACCCGGGACAAAGGTAACAATTATAGACTCTTACCCATTATCCTAAACCCAAGCCATACAAAGACTCGCTAGGTAATAACAAGTTCTATACGGAGTCACGACAATGCACGCCTCTCACTGGGGCAACCACTTCATTTACGGGGATTAACCCGAAGGAGCGAAGCATCTACTTGCGCAAAATTTTTGGACTTTTACTGAGGAGCAATGGCGGACCAAATTAACACGCACTGTTACGACACATCTATTGAATCATTAAAAACAAATACGTGGCTTGACTACGAAAACATGTAAAACCATTCATTAATCATGAACAAAACATCCAACGGCCGTCTGCCACGTCGTTTCTAATCAAGGAAAAACAACCAACATCTTTCAAAGGTTTTACCGTTTCAACCAAAACATTCAAAACCACGACTCAACCCCGAGGGTTAGCCCCAATCCTCAAAAAGTTAGGTTTTCACAACTTTACATAAATTCTTCCGTTTTTAAACCACTTTTTTAAAAACCACGGACATCCACACGTCCAGCAAGATGTAATAAACAAAAAAAAAAATGAAAAACATGCTTTTTGCCCAAACAAACGTGGTTTAAATTCAAAAGTCAACATTTATAGGATTTTCAAATGGTAGAAAAGCATAGAATTGCATGTAGTACCATTTAACAGTAAGATAGTTTAGGATTCTAACTTATTGAGTTAAAAACTTGATGTTTCATACGCCAACGGAAAACGATTGTTGTCAAAACGAGATTTCGTCTGAATGAACACGAAGTCTTTAGCAAGGACAATAAGAATCCACTATCCGATCACCAAAAACCAAGCCCGGGCCCACCGAAAAACTAGAGAGAAGGTAGAGGTTTTATGTGTAAAAGAAAAAAACTTAGTCAAGAAGAAATAGTCTTAAAACATCTAGCATTAGGCTGATATCTATAGGCCCCGCCCAAACACAAGAAGTCAGTCGACTGAATCACCCACTTCAGTCGACTGAAAAGGCTACTGGAATCTCAAAATCCTCCACCGAACCAAGTCAGTCGACTGAGTCACCCACCTCAGTTAACTGAACCACCACACTGTCTACTCAGTCGACTGAACTTCTCACCCCAATCGACCGAATGGCTACTGGAATTTCACGAAAATTTTTCACTGTCTAGGTCAGTCGACTAAGTCTCCAACTTCAGTTAACCGAACCCTCTCGCCGACTAAAATGTTAGTAGTAGCTTATTATTATTATTATTATTATTGTTATTATCATGTCCTTATTATCCAGTGTGTGTGCGTGTATGAGTGTAATTGTGTTATCTAAGTTTATTATAAATAAGATGCATCGCCTACCCATTAGGGTTTGAATTCCCATTATTCTTTGTCTACTAATATGGTATCAGAGCCATCATTCCTCTCTCCTCCATGAAACCCTAATCCTAACCCTAATCCTAAGCTTCCACCTTCAGCCGACAGCATCTTCTCCTTCCTTGAGGTTGCTGACAGTTTCTTCTCCTTCCTTGAGACTACCGACAGTCTTCTCCTTCTCCCTGAATATACCCATGCTTTTTGCCCACTAAAGAACTTGGTAACCGCTTTAAATTTGAAGTACGAACAACTTGCGGAAAAAGTAACGGGATTAAGATCGAATCTTTCATCTCATTCTCAATCTAGCAATGGCAGCATGGGTAATAATCAATGGCAAACCAGGTTTACTAGAATTGATTTCCTAAGATTTAATTGGGAAGATCCAGAAGGATGGGTTTACAAATGGGAAAAAAAAAAAACTGAGTTCAACTCGATAGAAGAGGATCACAAGCTCAGAATCGCATCCATACACTTGGAAGATAAGGCAAGCTCGTGGTTTCAGTGGTTTGAGAAGTCTCATAACCTTAGATCGTGGAATGAATTCACTGAAGCCCTCATCGTGCGATTTGGGGCAGGGGCTTTCGGATAAGAAGATGTTATAGGCCAGTTAACCAAACTCCGACAACTATCTACAGTGAGGGTATATCAAGAGAAATTTGAGGAATTAGCTAATAAAACTACTGGGTTAAATGAAGGATTCTTTGTCAGTTGCTTCCTTAGTGGCCTCAAAGAGGAAATAAAGGCAGGGGTACAAATGTTTCGACCCACGAACATATCTCAAGCGATGAGTCTTGCTAAGCTCCAAGAAGATAGTTTAGAAGCAGTTGTGAGAAAGACTAGAGGTACAAACTGGGGAGGAGTTCCCTTTATGAAAAATCAACATGCCAACAATTTGGGCCAAACTAAAGCAGGGGATTACGTTCCACAGATCAAGAAAGAAACTCAAAGAATTATGCACGATTGTGATGAAAATACTATAGAGGTCATGTATGTAAAAAGAAATAGATTTTTCTTTTAGAAGCTGAAGAAAAGTGTTAGTAGTAGCTTATTATTATTATTATTATCATGTCTTTATCCGGTGTGTGTGGGTGTATGACTGTAATCGTATTCTCTAAGTTTATTATAAATAAGATGTCTCGCCTACCTATTAGGGTACAACTTCCCATTATTCTTTGTCTACTAACATGGTATTATAGCCACCATTCCTCTCTCCTCCTCCATGAAACCCTAACCCTAACCCTAATCCTAAGCTGCCACCTTCAGCCGACAGCTTCTTCTCCTTTCCTGAGATTGCCGACAGTTTCTTCTCCTTCCCTGAGACCACCGACAGTCTTCTCCTTCTCCCTGAATGTTCCCACAACCTCGTCTCCTTCTCTAAAGCTGTCGACAGCCATCCCTGAGGTTGCCAACAACTTCTTCTCCCTCCCTGCAGTGTCGAAAGTTCTCCTGTACCTTCCCTGAAGTGCCGACAACCTCTTATCTCCCTATGGGAGTTGCCGACAACTGAAATCCTAGTTCCCTGAAGTGCCGACAACTAAAACCCTACTTTCATGTAGTGCCGACAACCTCTTCTCTCCCTCTGGGAGTTGCCGACACCCCTCCCTGTTGACTAATGAAACCCTAGTTCTTCTGGAGTGCCGACTACTGCTTTCTCTCACAGCCAGCCCCTTGCTCTTTTTGCTGGCAGTGCCGACAGTTCCTAAGGGAGTCCTAGTTACTGGTTTGACGTTCTAGGGACTACCGTGGTCCTTTCCCTTGATTCTGTGAGGAACAATCAACCGGCAGAGAACCCTAACTACTGTTTTGAGGGTCCTTTCCCATGGTTGCCTGTATCACGGGGTGTTGACGTCTATGGAGATAGTTTGAAGGTATGCTTAGTGGTCCATTTATGAGTTTTTCCGGTTGGAGTTGAGTTTTACTTTGTTATTGGCGTGGTTGCCTGTGATTCCTTAATATTGTTAGAGTGTGATGTTGACGGAGAGTTCGACAAGGGTGGGTGATTCTCCAAGTAGTACTTAAAGAAGGATTAGTGAAACTCAAATGAGTACTGACAGATAAGGAATCACAGATGTGTTTTCATCATCCACACGGTTAGTGGATTCGAGACTGACCGGACTACAAACATATGTGTTGTGGAAGAAAAATGTATTGCTAACAATTGAAGGTATGGAAAAGGAGGATCATTTATTCAACAATCCTCCTGAGAAGGGATCTGATGAATACAAGAGGTGAAAAATGGATGATGCAAGATTATTAAGTAAGCTCTTAAATTCAATGGAGTCGTCCATTGTCCATTGAGGTTTTAGTGGCCAATGCCACCACCATTCGAGAGGTGTGGACCATACTCGAGGAGACCTTTGTGTCGACTAATGACTTGTCCAGACCATATGATGTGATGCAGAGTATATTCAGAATACAGCAGGACAAACGACCGTTCTCAGACTATTTCACAGAGTTTAAAGTGCTGGCAGATGAGTATGATCGGTTGGTATCTTTCACCAATCGATACGAGGTTTTCAGAGAGCAGAGGATGCAGTTTTTGGTGGTGTTTTTCTTAGCTGGGGTGAACCAGCAACTTGACTCTGCCCGATCACAGATCTTGGCTAGGTCCGATATCCTATATTTATTTGAGGTTTTCAGGAGGTTGAACAAAGTAATTAGTAAGGATGAGTCTCGTATCACTACTGCTGACGAGGGTGTTCACACAGCCCTTGGTGCGTTTCGTGGAGGCGGTAGAGGGGGTTTTTGTGGTAGAGGTCGTGATGGAGGTCGTGGTGATGGAGGGTGAGGAAGAGGCCGTGATGGCGGACGAGGCAGAGGTCGAGGTGGACGTGACACCAGGTCCTGCTACTATTGTGGAGAGCAGGGACATTTACAGAGCTCGTGTTGGAAGCTACATGGGCGCCCTACCTCGTCTGTGGCCAATGCAGTGGCCGATTATGAAGCTCTTTCCTCTTCTTCTTCTGAGAGGAGGACTATAGATATGACTCAGGAGGAGTATGATCAGTTTATCCAGATGAGGATTGGGAACACAGTCGATACTCGCTCAGCCACAGTTGTAGGTAATCCAGCTGCTTGTATGGCTACTCCCAGATCATGGGTAATAGACTCAGGTGCATCTGCACATATGACTCACTCCATAGGTACTTTCTCGTCTTATCACTTGACCCCTGAACATACTGGAGTTCTTGTTGCTAATGGAGGAACCTTAGAAGTGAAAGGACAGGGGGTAGCTTCTTTATCTCCATCTCTTATCCTCTCTGATATTTTACATACTCCTGCTAATCCATTTAATTTGCTATCGGTAAGTCGTATTACAAAAGATTTGAGGTGCTCAGTAACATTCTTTCCTGATCATTGTGTTTTTCAGGATCTAGTTTCGAGGAGTGTACTATCAGTAGAGGACGGGTGGTGGATGGCCTGTATGTGATGGATGAGTCCTCATATATTGCATGCTCCGGACATTCATCTCAGCTTTTGGATATTCATTGTCGGTTGGGCCATCCTTCCTTGCTGAGTCTGAAGAAATTATGTTCCAGTTTCAGTCAGGTTACCCAGTTCTACTGTGAGTCATGTCGTTTTGCTAAGCACCTGCGTGTGTCATATGTGTCACGGAATAATAATAGGACTAAGAGTCCTTTTTCTTTAGTTCATTCAGATGTTTGTGGTCCATGTCCTGTTACATCTTTATTTGGCTTTCGGTACTTTGTTACGTTTGTTGATGGCTTTGCTCGGATTACTTATCTTTATCTTAAGAAGAAGCGTTCTGAATTACCGACCGTGTTTATTATTTTTTCTAAAGAGGTTCAAACTCAATTTGGCAAGACTATTCAGATTCTTCGTAGTGATAATGGGGGTGAATATATTGGTGGCGTGTTGGGTACATACTTGCGTACTCATGGGATTATTCACCAGACGTCTTGTTCAGACACCCCACAACAGAATGGAGTTGCTCAGCGCAAGAATAGGCATCTATTGGAAACTGCTTGTGCCCTCATGTTCCAGATGAAGGTTCCTAAAGTGTTCTGGGGTGAAGCCGTATTGACAGCCTGCTATCTTATTAATCGATTACCGTCCTCTGTTCTCCATGGTGCTACACCCTTGTCAGTTTTACTTGCTCAGCAGATTCCTTTCTCATTACCACTAAAGATTTTTGGGTGTGTGTGCTATGTGCGTGACACGAGACCGACTGTGACAAAGCTAGATGCCCGCGCCCTAAAGTGTGCTTTCATGGGATATCCTAAGACATAGAAAGGATATCGGTGTTATAGTCTAGAATTGCGAAGGTTTCTAGTATCCCACGATGTGATATTTGTTGAGTCTACTTCGTTCTTTGTATCAGCACCTCTTTCCATTAGTGCTGATGATTCAGATCAAATTCTGCTGTAACCTTTATCTCCAGACTTACCAGTGGCACCGACTCCAGGTCCCCGGCCTTAGGTTGAAATTTCTGATGAGTCTCCTCCTATTGTCCCAGAGGCACCTATGCTCTCCTCATCCTCAGACTCATCTTCTTCAGGCCCCACCACCTCTCCTCTCCCTGAGTCAGACTCCTCTCCGCTGGATCCGGTCTCTGATCAGGT
>JAOTRH010000024.1:11617080-11641290 GCA_034768845.1 Heliamphora exappendiculata | reverse complement strand
AGCGCCCGCCCGCACGGCCCCCCCCCAACTATAGCACCACCACTAGTGTCTTCCTTTCTTCCACCATTGCAATGCCCTTCTCTTTCCACCTAATCTCCCATACCCACCAAACACCCACTGCTAGTCTTTCTTGACCAACCCACAAGCCGTTGCCACTCTCCTTGTCACGCCCCTAAAATTTGGGTTACGCGAAACACCCACGAACAACCGTTTTGGGATATCACGATCCACCAAAATCGCCTGAATCCAAGCAGGTCAAAAAAATCATAATGCCAAAATGAAAACTAAAACCTTTTGAAAACGCCCTACCGAGGGTTTATTTTATGTCGGAGAATAGCCCAGAAGACTAAGATCATGGTCCCCAAGAGCCAAGCTTTAAAACAGTCAAACACAGTTTTATTTTTTTGAAATCTGCACAGACCAATCAATCGGTCATAAGACTGCTCGATCGGTCTCAACTTACACACTATTTTTCCCATGCCTACAAAACAACATAGAGTTTGGTTTGACCGCTCGATAGACCGATGTTTTGGTTCATCGAGCGGTCGAGCTTTGGACCATTTTCGAAAACGCAACTTTTCTTCCTCAACACTTCAAACTTTTCCAGCATTTCAGAAAGTTTCCTAGGCAAAAACCAAGCCTACAACGCCTACTAAAACAAGGCTCCAAATCCTCCCTCAAGGCACAAACATTGTAAAGAAGCATAAAACAACCGAACACGATTTTAGTAAAACGTTGAAATCAATGATAACGGAAAACAACAACTAACCCAAATCTACTCTCACAGATCTTATAACATGCATTCATTGAAATAAACGCCCTAAGGCTAACAAAATATGCTTTCAAGATCAAAGCAATATACATTATTACATGATCCAATAACAAAACCGGTAATAAACTACCGAACAACAAAACTACTATTAATAAACAAAGAGTTTTGTCTTCCGCCACTCCGGCTCCACAATATCAACCCACGAGATCCAAACCACCTAAAAAAAGGTTTTTAAAATCCCACAACATGAGCCGAAACCCAATAGAAACAAACTATAGTGGAGTAAAAACAGTATATGCATTCACGTAGTATAGAAACGACTTGACTTCAAGAGCTTCAAAACAGTTTTTTATCCTTAAAACCACACATTTTCATGTATTCCAAAGAGCGTCTAGCAGTTTATGAAAGTATAAACAAAATGTTATTTTTCGCTCGGTTTCCACAACCGACAGTGATTCCTATATACAGACTGTCGCACCGAGGACAAAGGTAACAACTATGGACTCTCGCCCATTAGCCTAGGTTTAGGGCATCTAATGACCCGCTAGGTAATGACAAGTTCTATACGGAGCTATAACAACAAATGCCTCCCACTGGGACAAGCACTTCATTTACGCGGATTAACCAGGAGGAGCAAAGTACCTACTTGCGCAAAGTTTTTGGACTTTTACCGAGGAGCAATGTCAGCCCAAGCGCACGCACACATTGTTACGGCACATCTATTGAATCATTAAAAACACGTAGCTCACTATGAAAACGTTTGTAAATACACACTATCAGATACAAAACATTCAATGGCATTCCGTCACATCATCCATTTAACCGTGGAGACCAACTAACATTTTCAAAAGGTTTTCACCATTTCAACCGAACAGTTTGAAAACTACAGCTCAACCCCAATGGCTAGCCCCACACCTCCAAAATTAGGTTTACACAACCTTTATATAATTCTCTTCGGTTTTCAAAACTTATTCTTTCAAAAACTACGGACATACACACGTCTATCAACTTTCTAATAAACCATAAAAACGCAAAACATGCTTTTTGTCCAACCAAACACGGTTTAAACACAAAGTCCAACATTAAATGTATCTTTAAATGGTAGAAATACATATAAATGCATGTATCACCCTTTTTAAAGCACGATAGTCTAGAATCCTACCTAAGTGAGTTAAAAACTCGACGCTTTGCACTCCGGAGAGAAAATGAAGTCGTTAAAACGAGAATCCGTTTGGATAAACGCGAAGTCCACGGCGAGGATAACAAGGATCGACTATAGAAACGTAAAAAATTGAGCTTGAACCACGCTCAAATCTAGACAGAAGGCAGAGGATCTGATCTACCTTTTAAGATGAAGCTTGTTCAACAAGTTAGGGCTCAAAAACCAAGGCAATGAGCTGGCAATATATAGCCCACGTCAGATAGACCGATCGAGCGGTCTCACCAGAAAGGAAAAATTTTCAACTTTGATGCAGCACCAACAGTTCCGGGATCGAACCCAAAATGCATATCTAAGCTATCACATGCATAACACATATAGAAATATGCTTTCCTATAACGATTAAAACAATAACCACACGTTACGAATATATATTACAAAATTAAAACGAATCGGGTCTCATAACTCTCTCTTCTTGAGGAATTTTACCCTCAAAATTCGCCACGAGGTCAAGAAGAAAACTCCGGATATCTAGCACGGATGTCGGACTCAAGCTCCCACGTAGCTTTCTCGACTATGTGATAAAGCCATAGAACCTTGACAAATGCAATGGCTCTCCTCTCAACACTTGTTCCTTAATGTCCACAATCTTCACCGGTCGTTCCTTAAAAGAAACATCCTCATCCACCCGCAACTCAGCCTAATTCAAGATATGTGATGGGTCAGGCTCGTACTTCCGAAGCATGAAAACATGAAACACATTGTGCGCAGATGACAGCTGAGAAGGCAAGGCCAGATAGTATGCCTCCTCTCCAATCCTCTCTAGGATTTCAAACGGCCCGATAAAATGCGGCAACAACTTCCTGTTACGGTCAAATCTCATCAATCCTCGTCATGACGAGACTTTCAGAAATACGTGGTTCCTCACCCCAAATTGAAAGGTCTTCTCCTTTGATCGGCGCAACTCTTTTGACGACTTTGTGCCGTCACTAAACATTGGCGAATCCTAGCAATCTTTTCCGTTGTTTCCCATACCAAGTCGGGTCCCAAAACTGCGGTCTCTCCCACATCTGTCCAACACACCGACGACCTACACGACTTCAAAGGGCACCATCCCAATGCTAGACTGATAACTGTTGTTATACGCAAACTCTGCCAATGGTAAATGATCTTCCCAAGAACTCCGAAAATCGAGCACACAAGCTCGCAACATGTCCTCTAGAATCTATATAGTCTGCTCGTTCTGACCATCCTTCTGAGGCTGAAAAGCAGTGTTAAAAAGCAAGCTCGTCCCCAAAGCTACTTGAAGACTCTGCCAAAAGCGCGATGTAAAACACGGGTCTTGGTCGGAAATAATATATACAGGTACTCAATGTAGCCGAACAATCTCGCTGACATATAATCTACTCAACTTGTCCACAGAGTCCTTCACCCGAATGGGAAGAAAATGCGCGATTTTCGTCAGTCTGTCAACCACAACCCAAACAGTGTCATGTCCCTTGGGCGATTTAGGAAGTCCCGATACAAAGTCCATCGTGATGTTTTTTCACTTCTATTTTGATATTGCCAATGGTTGTAGCAACCCTGCAGGTCTCTAATGCTTTGACTTTACTTGCTGATAAGTAAGGCACCGAGAAACAAATTGAACCACATCTTTCTTTATTCCCTTCCACCAGAACTAACGGCGCAGATCATGATATATCTTGGTGCCTCCAGGGTGCACTGCAAGAAGAGAATGGTGAAAATCACGTAGTACATCAGCACGACACGACTCTAGCACAAACACTCTCCCTGCCAATCTAAAACTCTGATCCGAGCTCACAACCCATCCCGTGGTGTCTTTCCCACTAGCAATACGATCCCGTAACATCTGAACCTCTTGATCTGTTTGCTGAGCCTCTAGCACACGAGCAACTAACATAGGTCGTGAAACCACTGAAAACAAGGTAGCACCCTTCTCTGTCTCCCCGAGACATAAATTAAACTCACCAACCTCCCTAAGCATGTCCCATTTTTGTATGGCAATAGAAGTTAACGAACTATGAGATCTCTTGGTAAGAGCGTCAACCACAATATTGGCCTTCCCCGAGTGATACTGAAGGTCAAAATCGTAATCTTTCATAAACTCCATCCACCGTCGCTGGCGTAGATTCAGGTCTTTCTGCGAAAACAAGTACTTCAAGCTCTTGTGATACGAAAAAATCTCAAAATGTTCACCGTATAAGTAATGTCGCCATGCCTTCAAGGCAAAGACCGCAGTTGTCAACTCTAAGTCATGTGTCGGGTAATTCTGTTTGTGAGTCTTCAACTGCTGAGATCCGTAAGCCACAACCTTACCTTCCTGTATCAGAACACAACCCAAACCATCTTGCGACGCATTACAATACACGGTGTAACCCAAACCTCGTTCTGGAATAACTAACACTGGTGCACTCGTTAACCTCTTCTTCAGTTCTCAAAATGCCAACTCATAAGCCTCACTCCAAACGAACTTAACTCATTTTCGCGTAAGGCGAGGCATCAGTGCGACAAGTCTAGAAAAATCTTTCACAAATCGCCAGTAGTAGCCTGCCAAACCCAAAAAGCTGCGGATCTCAAATATATTTTTTGGTCGTTCCCACTCCATCACTGTGTCACTCTTCGAAGAATCCACAGATACTTCATCGGCCCGACACCACATGTCCAAGAAACTTCACCTCTGACATCCAGAATTCACACTTCTCATATTTTGCATACATATGATGTTTTCTCAGAAGCTGAAAGGCAACACGCAGATGTTCCTCATGTGTTTCCCTTGATGGTGAGTAGACAAAAATGTCATTTACAAACACAACCACAAAACTATCAAAATACGAACGGAATAAACAGTTCATCAAGTCCATGAACGTCGCAGGAGCGTTCGTCAAACCGAAAGGCATAATCAAAAACTCATAGTGACTATAACGAGTTCGGAAGGTTGTCTTCACTATGTCTTCTTCCCTGATCCTTAATTGGTGATACCCCGACCTCAAGTAAATCTTCGAAAAGCAACTCGAACCTTTTAGTTGATCAAACAAATCTTTAATCCTTGACATAGGATACTTGTTTTTTACCATTACCTGATTCAATTTCTAGTAGTTGATACATAATCTCAAGGAATTATCCTTCTTCTTGGCAAACAAGACCGGAGCTCTCCACGGCAATGTACTCGGGTGTACAAACCCCTTGTCGAGCAACTCCTGAAGATGTACTTTAAGCTCTCGCAACTCAGCAGGTGTAAAACGGTAAGATGGCATCGAAATAGGAGCGGCTCTTGGAACAAGATCAATGGAGAACTCTAACTCACGACTCGGTGGCAACTCAAATAGATCATAAAAAAAGACATCTAGAAAATCACAAACCACAGAGGGAAGCTTTCTTCGAACCCCAATAGCCTCATCCAACATGAGAGCAGAAAAGAGGAAACTAAGGTTTCCTCGGTTTCGCGAAACTCCAAACATGGACACTAAATCTTCGTCCCGATTGCCTACAAAACAAAAACAATCACCCTTCGGCGTACAAATTGATAACCTCCGTCGATCGCAATCGATATAGGCATGATAGGTGGTTAGCCAATCCATCCTTAAGGTGATATTAAACGTGGTCATGTCTAGAATGATGAAATCAAACTCTAAACAACGGTCGGCAATCTCTAACTCACAGAATCTACAAACTCGTCCTAACACCACATTCCCACCAACCGGGGTCTCTACACACAACGTACTGCCCAACGAGTTCATCTTCAACCCCAAAGCAGAGGCAAAAGAAAATGAAGTAAAGGAATGCAATGCTCCCGTGTCGATAAGAACATTGGCTCATG
Organism: Heliamphora exappendiculata; assembly: GCA_034768845.1. Lineage (NCBI taxonomy): Eukaryota > Viridiplantae > Streptophyta > Magnoliopsida > Ericales > Sarraceniaceae > Heliamphora > Heliamphora exappendiculata. The sequence goes on along the minus strand of JAOTRH010000024.1, from coordinate 11,635,521 downwards.
ATCTGTACACTAAGAGAGTACCTCTTATCACTGAAGTAGTAGACAGCATCAGGCACGATTGGTGCCTCGGAGGAACTGGGTTCTGTAAGGGCGTACACTCTGCCCTGCGGTCCTTTGGTATGCCCACCAAAGCTCTACGCTGCGGGCTGTAGCATTGACTGAACTGAGGCACCCCATTTCGTAACCCTAGAAGTCTGAGCTGCTAGCTGCTGCTGCTGATAAGCCTATCGTCCCTGTGCGGGCGGAACAACTGGTGCACCTACTGGGCTCTTTACACTCCCTCCCTGAAGGCAGCTCCTTCGGAAAAGCCCTGACTGGCCACACCCAAAACAGACTGGTGGCTTTCTCCTCTATGACTGAATAGGCACTGAACCCTGAGACTGTCTCTTCTGCGGGCAACCCGACACACGATGTCTTGGTTGCTTGCACTGATAACAAATGAGCTCCCTCTACTTCGTCCTTCCTATTGAAGCCACTGAGGGTGTTGGTACAGAAAACTGCTACTGATACGATCCCGCAGGATGAGAATTAAGACTGGATGACCTCTGTCGCTTATTCCTGCGCCCCTCAGACTGCGCACCTTCTCCACCCTACTGGATTTTACTCTCCCTAGCCCAGCGTGTTTCATTCAAGGTATTTTTTACGGTGATGACTGACTCCACTAAGTTCGTAAATACGTGCATCCTGAATGTCGCCACTCGATCTCTGATTGTGGGATTCAAACCCCTCTCAAACCTCTTTGCACGCAACTCATTTGTAGCTATAACTTCCTGTGCAAAACAGGACAAGTTGGTGAACTCCGCCTCGTATTGAACCACAGCCATAACTCCTTGGGTAAGAGAAAGAAATTCCTCTCGGTATAGGTCCCTGAGGTTTAAGGAAATTATTTCTCCAGAAATATTTTAGCAAAAGCTCCCACAATCCGTCCACGGTGGTTCTGGCAAATTTCTACTATTTGTGGGCGTCACTCCTCAGTTGAAAAGCGACAAATGCAATCCTCAGGTCATCCTTGACTATTTGCAATGTATCTAGAATCCTTATCACAAGCTCCAGCCATTCTGTGGTTACCTTGGGATCGGGATCCTTATCACAAGACGTCGGAATTCCCGCATCGCAACAATTGCCCTTGGCTCAGGTACTCTCGCCCCTCCCGTAGCGGCCTCGGCTAGCTAACGGATGGAACCCACAATCTCACATAACAACCCTACTCTGTTTGCTTGTCCTTGGGGAGCATTTGCATCCCCAGCGTTAGGGATTGGCACATCCCCTTGGCCTAAATCACGGCCACAGCCTCGACCACAGCCTCGTCCTCTCCGTGTAGACATAACTTCTATATGAAAGAAATATAGAACATAACAACATAAACTTTCATTTATCATGTTATTATTAACATAAAATACATAATCATGCTAACACAGCCATTCAAGATCATGTAAACACGTCTCATTTACCGAGGAGAACCGACAAAAGTGATGAATCAATTTGGGTAACCCACTTAGATTCCTTGTTAGAAAATACTTTAGCCAAGCGCATTTCTAACTTGGCGTCCAAGTTTGTTAATCCAAACGCCAGAAGGTAAGACCAATTAATCTTAAGGTCCAACTCCCATGCTCACGTATACACGCCATTCACATGCTTAACAAATTATCGTACTCATGTTATCAAAATATTTAAACGCATGTAATCAAGCACACACATCCATTTTCAGAGGGTAATATAACCTCTTCCCACGGTTCTTAGGTATTCGAATCTAGAGCTTTGATACCAAGTTGTCACGTCCCTAAAATTCGGGTCATGCGAAACGCCTACGAACAATCGTTTTGAGATACCACGATCCACCAAAACCGCCTGAACTCAAATGGGTCCAAAAAACCATAATGCCAACATGAACGCTAAGGCCTTTGGAAAACACCATACCGAGGGTTTATTTTATGTAGGAGAATAGCCTAGAAGACTAAGGTCACACTCTTCAAGAGCCAAGCTTGAAAATAGTTAAATACAATTTTATTTTTTTGAACTTTATCCAGACCGATCGATCGGTCATAAGACCGCTTGACCAGTCTCAACTTACACACTGTTTTTCCCATGCCTGCAAAACAATAGAGAGCTAGGTTTGACCGCTCGATAGACCGATTGATTGGTCCATCGAACGGTCTGGCTCTGGACCATTTTTCAAAAACGCAACTTTTCTTTCTCAACACTTGAACCTTTTCTAGCATTTCAAAAAGTTTCCAAGGCGAAAACCAAGCCAAAAAGTGCTTACTAAAACAAGGTTCAAATTCCTCCCTCTAGGCACAAACGTTGTAAAGAAGCATAAAACCAAACACGGTTTTAGTAAAACGTTGAAACCAACGATAACGGAAAACAACAACTAACCCAAAGTTATTCTCACGGATCTTATAACATACATGCATTGAAATAAACACTTCAAGGTTAACAAAATATGCTTTCAAGATCAAAGCAATATACATCATTACACGATCCAATAACAAAACTGGTAATTAACTACCGAACAACAATACTACTATAAATAAACAAAGAGTTTTGTCTTATGCCACCCCACCTCCACAAGATCAACCCATGTGATTCAAACCATCGAAAAAAGGTTTTAAGAAAGCATAAGCAAAATGTTATTTGCCGCTGGGTTCCCACAACCGAAAGTGATTCCTATGTACTGACTTTGTCGCACTGGGGACAGAGGTAATAACTATGGACTCTCGTCTATTAGCCTAGGTTCGGGGCATCCAATGATCCGCTAAGTAATAATAAGTTCTATACGAAGTTACAACAACAAACGCCTCCCACTGGGGTAACCACTTCATTTAGGGAGATTACCCGAAGGAGCAAAGTACCTACTTGCACAAAGTTTTTGGACTTTTACCGAGGAGCAATGTCAGCCCAAGTACACATTGTTATGGCACATCTATGAAATCATTAAAAACAGATAGCTTACTACGAAAACGTTTGTAAATACACATTATCAGATACAAAACATTCAACGGCATTCTGCCATATCATCCATTTAACCGTGGAGATCAACCAACATTTTAAAAATGTTTTCACAATTTCAACTGAACAGTTTGAAAACCACGCCTCAACCCCAAGGGTTAGCCCCACACCTCCAAAACTAGGTTGTCATAACCTTTATATAAATCTCTCCGGTTTTCAAAACTCATTTTTTTGAAACCCACGAACATACACATGTTTACCAACTTTGTAATAAACCATAAAAACGCAAAACATGCTTTTTGTTCAACCAAACAAGGTTTAAACACAAATTCCAACATTAAATGCATCTTTAAACGGTATAAATACATATAAATGCATGTATCACCCTTTTTAAAGCACGATAGTCTAGAATCCTACTTCGGTGAGTTACAAATTTGACGCTTTGCACTCCATTGAGAAACCAAAGTCGCTAAACCGAGAATCCGTTCGGATGAATGCGAAACCCACGACAAGGATAATAAGGATCGACTATAGGAATGTAAAAAATCGAGCCCGAACCACGCTCAAATCTAGAGAGAAGGCTGCGGATTTGATCTACCTTTTAAGAAGCTTGTTCAAACAAGTTAGGGCTATAAAACCAAGGCAATGAGCTGGTAATATATACCCCACGTTAGATAGACCGATCGATCGGTTTAAAAACCGATCAAGTGGTCTTGCCAGAAAGGAAAAATTTTCAACTTTGATACACAGTGCCAACGGTTTCGGATCGAACTCAACATTTATATCTAAGCTATCACATGCATAACACATATAGAAACATGCTTTTTTATAGCGATTAAAACAATAACCACACGTTACGAATATACATTACAAAATTAAAACAAACCGGGTCTCACACTCCTCTCTGATGCCCCCTCTTATCTCGTGCACCTAGTACACAACCACTGGCATTTCCCTCAACCCACCCCACAGCTGCTGCCATCCCCTCCTTCCTGAAACTGCACCCCACAGCTGGTGCCATCCCCTCCTTCCTCAACCTACCCACTATCCACTCCATTTGCTCTTTCCTTCCCCCCTACCCACCTTCTCCATCACCCCTGCAACCACCGTCATCTCTGTACCTAACCCATAGCCACTGCACTCCACCAAACCACTCAATTTTCCCACAGCCACAAAAAAAATAGGAATCCATGTTATTAATGGATTTTCTGCAATTGGTTCTAGTATGGAATGAGTTAATTATCCACTTTGGTGTCTTATTGAACAAGAATGGTTAATTGGCTTGGATGTTGTTAGAAATCTTGAGCGTATATAAGGGCATGGTACATGCCAGCTTAAGATTGTTGTTTGATGCGGACGATTTTCGCCTACTGCCTCTGTTTGATAGATGAGGCGGGTCATACAAGTATTTTGCCTTTGGTGGCAGTGCTAAAACATGGTGATATTAGTGAGGATGAGGATGTATAGTGATTTACTTACCCCAAAAAAGGATGTATAGTGATGGTGTTGAACTTGAACACGATGTGTTAGAGGTGAAAATGGTGGTTGCGGTATTGGATGTTCTGTTTAGTGGCAGCTTCAATGTGGTGGTCTGTCTATGTGCAGAGGTACTACACTACTAAGTGCCGATAGTGTTTTTGGTCTGGCATGTGTAGGGGGTCACAAGTGGCAGAGATGGCGGCATTGATTGATTTTCTTCTCTCTTTTTTTTTTTTCTTTTTTAAAACCATAGTTAGAAGTTAAAGGCAATAGGCGCACCGAGGCACTAAAGGTCACTTTAGGCCTAAGCGCAAGGCATGAGGTGAGGCGCAAGCTTTACTTAAGCGAGGCACATTTTTAACAAAAAAAATATCAAGAATTATAGAGACAAATTTTAACTGGTAAAGTTTAACAAAACATGTTCAAATTCAAACAAAGTGAAAGATAAATTAACATAACAAATAACTCAGTTTTAATATGCATTCTTTCCAAGTATTAATCATTCTCAACATCAACAGCATGCAAATCAATTTCCTCTTCTTCCTCATTTGATTTGTATCCCTCCACATCCATCAATTGAAGACGGCTTGATGTTGAACCCTTCTTGATGTTGTCGCTTTAGTTCTTCTGCTGCTTTCTCCTGCTCCTGAAGCTCTAGCTGCATCACCCCACGCCAAATTCTCATCATCAAACACAAGCTCGTTATCTCCATCTGATTCTCCACCCATTGTTTCATGCAACCACTCGTTATTTTCATCAATATTTGATAATGATATGGGATCAAGTATATTATGCATATCATATCAATGTTTTAGTGCCTTATTATATTTGATATAAACCAAAGCATTGAGTCATTTTTCTTCCAATCTATTTCTTGTTTTGTTATGGATGTGCAAGAATTAGAGAAGTTATTAGATTTTTTTAAGTGATTAAAATAATAAAAAATTCATCAAATTTGAGAAAGATGGTAACATGTTCAAATACACCCAATTTTGTTCACAACCTAAGAACTTCTTTGGCAAACTTGTGCAAATTTGGTGATTTAGAACCATATGCTACCCACTAGTTGACTGTGAAATAGAACTAATTAATCATACTCTCACTTGGAAGAATTGATTACGTAATGGAATATCAAATATTTAAAATAAATTACTTAGTGCTCTTGTCGCTCTTTGCCTAATTGCTAATAGCAATCCAAAAAGACATTTTTTGCTCTCATATAAATGGTTATCTATAAAGTGATTTTATCTTGAATTTGGGTGCTCGGAACTAACTTTGTTATGCAATTATAAACCCCTGTCATTACCTCGCTATCTCCCTCAATATTTGGGTTTGAATAGATGAACTTTGGATTCAGAAAATACCTGCATGCAAAGGACATTGCATCAAATTGGATTCCCACCTATGATCAATGATTTTAAAAATGTTCTTAAATTTGTCTTTCTTCCTGCCAAAAGAGGATGCAATACTCTCTTTTAGTCTATCCATAGCCATATAGATCTATCTCATGGGAGGCTTTTTTTCAGTATCAGCCAATCTCGATACATAAACTAGGGGACCCATAACTTTAAGAGCATCGATAACATTATTCCAAAAAGACGGCATCAACATGTATTGTGCTCTCTTTTTCCCTTGTTTCTCCTTTGCTCGCTTTCTTTTTGTCCATTCCTCAGAAGTGAACATTTTTCTCAAATTGTTCTTCTGCTGATGAATACTAGATAAAGTGAGGAAGGAAGTTACAAATCTCGTTTTTTGCATGCTTGACTAATTCCCTTTGCTATGTAAAATACCTCATCATATTAAGCACCCCTCCCCAGTTATAGATATAATTGTGCACTGCGATGGCCCTTTCTAAAATCGTCTTAAGTTGTGGTATCTTGAAATATATTTTAACACCAAGTCAAGACAATGAGTAGCACATGGGTGTGAAGAATACATCAATTGAACCTTTAGTCATCAATTTTAGTTTGTCATCAATTGAAGAATACATCATTGTTTCTTATAGAGGTCATTGCCATCAAGTTTAGTTTGTTTCCCTTGTCCTTTTCGATTTTGAACAACATTAGGATTGGGTGTGAAGAATACATCAGTTGGACCTTTAGTCTTTGGCTATTTTGGCTTTGGTGGGAAAAAGAATAAAGTTTTGACTGCTCTCCATATATTTACTATGCTGGTCAATCTCTATAATATCATTGTGTTTCAAATCATTGTTCACCTCAACAAAATCAAGTAATGTGCATTTGCTCTTTCTTTAACTCTTTTCGACAAATACCCTTTAATTTCTTCTCTTACTTCGGGTGGACATTTGGAACAAGCCGCCGCATTCCTACAATCTCCCACAAGATGCTACTTCACCCGATAAATCCCAGTCACAGAAATTGCACTTAAATTTATGTATGTTTTGTGGATCTACCAAATGTGCAAATCACCAAGCACGATCTTTTCCACTACCTTCACCTGAACATCTAATAAAGAGGAAAAGACAAAAATAAAGATAAGTAAAATACCATCAGCTTAAAATACAAATAAAAAGTGACATGTAGCAAAAAAGCAGTTGAAAAAAAAGTAGATGGAAGAAGATTCGAGGAAAAAAAAAACAATTAAAAAAAAGGCCATTCTTTGGAGTCTGGAACTTTGGATACAAGGAAATCTAGTTTTAGCAAGAAAAAAAAAAAACAATGGTTCAGAGAAAAAAAAATCAAGTAACAACTTATGTCTACAGTTTTGAGGGGAAAAAGTTCATTAACAATAAAAAACTAAAAAAATCATTAACAATGAAGAATTTTTATAAAAAAAAAAGCATTAACAATGAAAACACTAAAAAATTTAACAATGAAAAAACTGCTGTAGTTTTGGGGAAAAAAATGAAAAATGAGAACTTAGAAGCTCACACGGGCCGCTCGAATTTGCAGAGCTTGAAGGCGAACAGTTCTGCTGCTCTCGAAGGTGCGAGCCTCAAAGTCGCCGAAGTGAAAAGAAAAAAGAAAAAACAGAAAGATAGAAGAGGAAGACCGAAGACGGCAGGTGCAGTGACACAGAAAGAAGGAAGAAGGATAAGAGGGAAATGGAGAATTGGAGAAGAAGAGAGGAGTGCAGAGGGGATTTACTAGGTCACCAGAGGTCGTGTATTCCGATGAGCTCCAATGTATCGCTTGAAGATGAGAGATGAGTTAGTAGCATTGGCAAAGATTGCTTCGCATCGCTCGATCCCTCCATGGTAGGTTCATTGTAAATTAATTAGGGCCTGCTAGGTTGTGTTTTCTAAAATTGTTATTTGAAAACTGTTTTGTAAAAAAAAATTTAGAAAACAGTTTTCTAATATTTTGAAAAGAGAAATTGTATTTGATACATTATTTTTTGAAAACTTATGCCTAAGCCTAACTTGCCCAAATTTAGCAATCAAAACAGGAAGACACGCCGCCTGTGACTGCGAACGACAACGGCGACGGCTGAGAGCTAGGGTTTCACACGCCATCGACGACGGCGACTGCGAACGACGGCTGAGAGCTAGGGTTTCACACGCCAACGACGGCGGCGGTGATTGAGGCGGCGGCGCTGTAGCGTGCCTCAGATCGACGACGGCGACTGCAAACGACGGTTGAGAGGTCGGCTGAGATCCTCTCTAGGGTTTCACACGCAATCAACGAACGACGGCGGCGGCGACTATGGTTTCACGACGAACAAGAGGTCGTGATTGACAAACGAGAGGTTTCACACGCCATCGACGAACGACGGCGGCGGCGTTGTAGCGTGCCTCAGGTCGACGACGGCGACTGCGAGGTCGCGATGCGAGCTTGACGACGCCTCAGATCAACTACGCCGTTGAGAGACGCCGGTGTTTGGACGACAACGACGACGACGATGCCGGTGTTTGATTTTGGACGACGATGACGACACCGATGTTTGATTTGGACGACTGTGTTTTGCTTCGCGAGCACCAGAAAATTTTGAAAACATGTTTTTCATGTTATCAAAATAGCCTCAAATTTTAACTCAGTTTTTTGTCATTTTTCAAAACTTTTTTTCCAAAATTTTTACCAAACGAATTTTTCCAGTAGTCTGAGTTAAAATTCTCCGGAAACTATTTCCGGAAAACCAAACCAAACGGGACATTAGGGTTTTAAACATTTTAAATCTGTTTTTTCCGATTGTGCCTCACCACAAGCAGCGTGCGCCTTGGGATTAATCGCACGAGTTGCACGCTTCGTCGAGGCCGCCTTGCCCTGCTGCTGCTGAAGCCCATTTGCTGTGCCTTACGCCTAGGCATCCGCCTAGGTACGCCTTTGATAACTATGGTTAGAAGGCATGTAACGCTTCTCTTTGCATGATGGCTTAAAGACACTTTTTAACCCAACAAACTTTAGCCTGACTTTTACAGCCAAGTTACCAAACAAGGCATATGTTTTTTGGATTTTTGTGTAAGTTTTGCTCTACAAAGTTCTCAGTTGAGAGTATTGTTAAAACTTGAACTTGAAAAGCCAGAATATTCCGTAATATTAGTTCAAACTTCAAATCAATTTACTTTATTTTGTTAGTGATAAGAAAAGAATGTTCCTCGTCTTCAAACTTTTTCCCATTGATTTCTCTGTGACCTTATCTGGGATCAACACAGTAAACTGGTACTGCAAACTGTATGAACACGTGTTGTTTAGTTGTTCCTATGATCATGAAAGTTCAACTTAGCTTTCATAGAAAGAATCTCTTTCTCATAAATTTTTTTTTCACTTCTGATTGTGTTTTCTGTGCAAATTTAACAATATACAACTAATTGTTGTGTTGTTCAAACACAAATTAGAATTTTCTTTTTTAACCGGCGAAATGTGTGGTGTGACTTGTGAGTAAAACATTTTTCTTTCGCCAAGATGTATATTTACATCTATCTTTTGAACTGTCAAATTGTGGTCAAGACTATTCTATCAGCTTGGTTTATGACTTTGCTTGGTTTCGTATTGATCACAGACAATCAGGGAAACTTCAAGTACTCAGTACCCACCATCAGTCTGGAGGGGTACTAGACTAAACCCAATTCTTTTGTTCACCATCTTGCATTGTGGCTGCTATTTCTTACCATAATTTGAAATGACTGTTCTCTAGGAGCGTTCAGTTTCAACCATTCTTTATCTTGTTTCTCTACAAGACCTAACAAACTGCCCATTTAGGGTGGTTGATGAAATAAATCAAGGTCAGTTGTCATTTACAATTGTTGCAGCTCCTTATAATACATACGAAGTATGATATTGTTTTCTTTTATTTTCAGGAATGGACCCCGTAAATGAAAGAAAGATGTTTCAACAATTAGTAAGAGCTGCCAGCCAATACAATACACCACAGTAAGAAAATTAATACAACAATTTCATGTTCTATCAAGATTTTAAAAGGCGATAGCAGTCTCTGTAATGATAACCGTGGTAGTGACGCGATTTTAGAGCGTAACGATTGTAGCATAACGGTTGTGGCAACCGGAGCCATGATTTTTCTTTTTGTCCCAACTCAGTGATGTTTCAGTGCTGCATGTGCTTTTGTTCTTTAAAAAAGGTTTTTAGTGAATTTTTTCTATTTTCTAGATATGGGTCAATATATGTCCTAGTTTTTGAATTGTTTTAACTGGGTACATATTTTCATTTAGTTATGAAGGAATTTCTGTGTTATTAATCCATAACGCATAACTTAAATGTAAGTTTTATTAGTATCTATTAGAGTATATATTAAAGTGCATTGTTTGACTTGTTTAAATGATAAACTTTTGCATGTTACAAAGAAGCAAAAGTGCATAGAGTAGTTTTAAAAAGGAACAAAACTTATTTTTGGATTTTTTGTAAAGTAATGAAGAAGTATAACAACCTTCCATACACAAATCGAATCGAAGACAAACAACATATAAATTAAGTTGGCATAAATATTTAACTTATATTTAAAACCTAATAAAAATAAAAAATAAAAAAATAAATTATTTTTCCATTTCTTGGAAGTAAAGAAGTTTAAAAATCTTCTACCCTTGTAGATCTACTAATTTAGTCGAGTCTTGCGAATGAACTCATTCCCATGCTTTAGATTAAGGTTTTTTGTAAAGAAGTAGGGTAAAAATTCTTCGAAAGAATATTAAAGGAACTCACTTGTTCGATATTGCTATGGTGACCGTAAAGACCTGTGCTTCTCCATCACACCGATTTTTCTGCTGTAACATGCCAAACCCGTTAAGATTATCAACACCTCATATTTTTTGTCTAAGGCATGCGTCAAGCTAGTGCCATCTCAATTTTTGTTTTCTTTACACCTCATGCTTCTTATATGTACTTTCATGCTTGAGGTGAAACATCTCTTACTGTTTTTTTCTAAGTCGACACCTTCTACTTGTTTGAGGTTTCTCTTGTCTTATTTGAACGTAGTGTTAATTGATGATACTCATGCTTGAGTATGCATCTATAAATGAAAAAGAATCCTAGGAGAATTTATTCTTTCATCGAGCTCTACCTAAAACATAAGTGAGAAAGATTGGGAGAAACCATTGTTTATTTGGAGCTTACAATATTGATATAAACTATTGAAGTGTGTAGAAGTATTTGAATATGAGTAATGCCATACGAATGTTACATATAAGGTTTTTTATGATTTGAAAACGACATGTACAATATATATTCAATGGGTTTGACTAAAGTTTGGAGATGGATTTCATGGATATACTCTTGTTAACAATTATATGCATTAAATTTATTAATGTTATCCATGGTTATAATTTCAAGCAACTACCGGACATAAAGGATAATAGTGCAATGTAATTGAGATATGCTCATATGATATCGTATGTTATTGTTAGTTGTGCACATTGGTGGTTGTACGGTGGTTATCGTCAATTAAACTGGACACCCCATATTATGTAAGCATTGAATTAGTAACTTATGAGATCCTTGGGAGAGCTTAAACTGTATATAATTCTACTTTACTAATGAGATATGCATGATACACATGTAACCTTAGTATATTACATTATTCACTAGGCTTATAGCTGATGCATTATCTGTTACATGTTTTTAGAAATGGAGATTCTTAATGTGAAGTTTAGTGCTTGCATTTTATATATTAGATAATTATTTATGTTTTTAGGATCGCTTTGTAATTATTTTGGTTCTCTTATATAAATACTGATGTCGTGTAGAGGTTTAAGTTAAGCTTTATGATTCTCCTAATAATACCTCTCTTTGTCTTTTTCTCTTCTTCTTCCTCTTTTTTTTAGCTCTAAATCGCTATTTTACAATTTAACTTGGTATCAGAGCATTCTAGCCAAACTCTAAAACACATCGGGAGCATCTAAGACTCGATTTGGGGCAAATGAGCAAGGCTGACGTAGTCTCTGTACGATGATGTCATCATGACGTCATCATTAGTTGGACCAACGTCGCTGGCGATTACTCCGATCAACTCGTCGGGACTCTCTGAGATTTATGGTGATTTTGTGGGATTTTCTGAAGATATCTATTAGGTCTTTCGATTTATTGAATATTTTTTGAATTTTCAGAACCTTAGATCGCGATTTGGTTGTCAGAGCCTCGAATATGGTTTTTAGCTATTGAGATCTCTTCTATGGGTACCGAAATCACCTCTACAAGTCTCCTTGGGCATCGATTTGTTGCTTCGAACTTCATTTGAGATGATTTGAGCTTCAGTTTGGTCGGCACCTAGGGTTTTTGTCGCCGACCCCTTTTTTTGCATCAAATCCCTTGTTCTTCGTTCGACGCCTTGTTGTGTGCCTTGTTCATTGTGATTCGACGTCGTTCAATACATCAGATCGAGTTGGTGATTGGTTTGGTTGGCTTCTAGGGTTTCGGCTTCTCTCTAGTGCGGTTGTGTCTTGGTTTGCCATTTCTTCATTGTTATGGGTTGTTCTTGTTCCAAGATCATCTCTTTGGTGCCTCCCTACCCTAGTTTGTGATTTGACAATCGAGCTTCTAATCGGTGTCGACTTTTCCTGTGCAAGTCTGATTTGTGGTCATTTTGGTGATCCTGTTCCGGTTCTCATGATGCTTTCCATATTCAGCTTTGTAAGCTTATTTGGACCTTGTGTGATGTTCTTTCTCCCTCTTCTACTGCTACTCTAGCTAATTCAGGTAATATTGCATGTGCGGCTCTTATCTCTCCATCTTAGATCATCGATTCAGGTGCTAGTTCTCATATGTCTAGTAATCTTTTACTTTTCTCTTATTTGACATCTATTAATCATTATATAGTCTTAGCTGATGTCTCCTCTTCACCTGCTAACGAGCAAGGTGTTCTTCACCCCTCTCATTTTTTGGCATTACCTTCTAGTCTTTATATTCATATTTTTTCCTTTAACTTGCTATCAGTTAGTTAATTCACTAATCTCTATATTGCTCCGTAACTTTTTTCTTTTACTCGTGTCTTTTAGGACTTCAAGACAAGAAGATGATTACTTTAAGGCATGAAAAGAACGGCCTCTACTATCTTAACATTGATTCTGGTTATCCTTCCCATACTTCATCAACCTTAAGTGCTCCTATTTCACCTCTTCAGTAGCACTTTCGCTTATGCCATCCTTCAGTGGTTAAGCTTAAGTTGGCCGTCCCAAACTTACCTCCTATGTCCAGTTTTGAGTGTGAAGCGTGTCAATTAGGCAAATATTACCGTAGTTCCTTTCCTAGTCGTAGCCATCATCGTCAGTCTGAGTCCTTTGATGCTGTCCATATGGACATTTGGGATCCTTCTTGAACTCCAAGTACTAGTGAATATTTTTATTTTGTTATATTTGTTTATGACTACTTTTGTATGATATGGTTCTTTTTGTTGAAACACCGGTTTGAATTGTCTCATACTGTCTATATTGTATAATGAAATTTTTACTCACTTTGGAAAGCGCATCAAAGTTGTTCGATCTGGTAATGTGTTAGAATATATGCAGTGCTTCCTTTTGTGTCGATCGTTGTATTATTTATTAGACAACTTATATTCACACGTTACAACAAAATGGCGTTGTTAAACTCAAGCACCGTCATCTGTTAGATGTTACTCGTACCTTATTACTTCATGCACATGTTCCAAAACACTTTTGGAGTAATGTTGTCCTTACTGCTTGTTATCTCATTATTCTCATGCCTTTCGTTGTCCTCGATTACCAGACTCCTTTTTCATTGTTATATCTGACCTCTCCACCTTTTTCCTTCACGCCTCGAGTTTTACATTGTACTGCCTTTGTGTATGTTCTTGATCCCTGTACTTATAAACTATCCCCTTGGGCCCGTAAGTGTTTTTCTCGGATAGTCTCGTACTCAAAAAGGATATCGGTGTTATCATTCGGAGTCTCGACGATACTATGTGAGTGCTGATGTGACCTTCTTTGAGTCCGCTTCTTTCTTTACTTCCTCCGGTAGTCACCTTTCTTCTGATACTGTCATGAGGGGGAGTCTTTCGGAGACTCTTCCTCTTCCTATGTCGCCCTCTTCCCCTTCCCCCCACCCTTGTAGGTTTATCAGCGATCTCAAAATAGGCCCATCATCTCATATAGCCTGGAGTTCTTCATCTTCTCCAGTAGAGGTTTCTATCTCCTATGTTCCCTCTAGTTCTAATGAGTTACAGATTGTTTTGCGTCGAGGTAAACGTATATGCACCCAACATCTTATTGCTCATTTTGTGTCTTATGATCGTTTGTCATCTTCTATTCATACTTTTACATTTACCTTGTCGTTCATTTTTATTCCTACTTCTTAAAAGCAGGCTATGCCTGTATTTAGCTGAAAACATGCTATAGATGAGGAAATACATGCTCTTCATAAGAATTAAACTTGGGAGTTTACCACTCTCCTGCCTGAAAATCATTCGGTGGGGTGTTTACAGTGAGGTACCTTCTGGATGGTTCTGTTGAGCGTCTCAAGATGCGTTTAGTTGCTAAGGGCTATACTTAAACCTATAGTATTGATTACTTGGAGACCTTTTCTCTAGTTGCTCGCCTTAACTCTGTCCGAATTCTTTTATATATTGTTGTTACTCGCTTTTAATCGTTATATCAATTTGACATTAAGAATGCCTTCCTTCTGATGATCTTCAAGAGGAGGTTTATATGGATCAGTCCCTGGCTATGTTGTGCCTGTCAATCAGCACCTTGTTTATCGCTTGCCTAAGGCTCTATATGGTCTGAAGCAATCTTCTCGTGCCTAGTTTGATCGCTTTAGTTCAGTTGTCATTACTTACGGCTTTCAACATTTCACATATGATCATTCGGTCTTTGTTCCTCACTTTTCTACTGGTATTATTATGTTGATTGTTTATATTGATGATATCATTATTTTTGTTGATAATTCTATTGGTATAGCTTTTTTAAAAAGACATTTGGCTCATCGTTTTCATACCAAGGACTTGCGTGTTCTCCGTTATTTTCTTGGGATTGAGGTTGCCCATTCTTTCCAGGAGTTCTCTTTATCCCAACGTAAGCATACCCTTGATCTTCTATCTGAGACTGGGTTGTTTGGTGCTCGTTCAGTTGATATACTTATGGATTCTACTGTTAAGCTCGACGCTGAATAGGGAGAACCATTTTTGAATGTTGGTCCTTGTCAGCAGTTTGTTAGCAAGTTAATTTATCTTATGATTACTCGTCCCGGTATCACATATAATGTTGGTGTTAGCCAGTTTATACATGCTCTTCGTCAGGAACACTTTGATGTTTGTCGTATTCTTCGCTATTTGAAACATGCTCCAGGTCGTGGATTGTTATATCGTCTATTTGATCATTTGTTTGTGATTGGTTTTAGTGATGCTGATAGGGCTTGCCGTCGCTTTGATAAGCGGTCTACCTCTAGCTATTATACTTTTGTTGGTGGTAATCTTGTCACTTGGCGTAATAAGAAAGATAATGTTATTGCTCATTCCAGTGTTGAAGCAGAGTATCGTGTTATGGCCCATGCTGCATCTAAAATGTTGTGGGTTTGTTTTTTTCTTCATGACTTCGGCATCACGTCTTCGCGTTGTATAGAGATGTTTTGTGATAATCAAGCAGTCATATTTATCGCTAATGATCCTGTATCCCATAAGCATACTAAACATATTAACATTGACGGCCACTTTATTCAAGACTTAATAATGACGAAGCAAATTGTCACTCTCTATGTTCGCTCAGAGAATCAATTGAGTGATATTCTTATCAAACTGTTAGTTTTTTTGAGTTTTTAGCGATTTATTTTCAAGTTTGGCATATTCGACCTATGGCTTCAAATAGCGGTAGAGGTCGCCGTAGCAGTAAAAGTAGCGATGCCGCGGTTTTGGGACGTAATGGTCGTAGCCTAACGGTAGCGATTACTGGAGCAGTGAATTTTTTTGATTTTGCACATATCAACAAAAATGAACTGATATGCATATTTTTTTTTTATTAAAAAAAAGTATATTTATTAGTGTTTAAAATATTTTTTTTTATGTATTTTGTTTACTTTTGACACATGATTTAATATTTTTCCTAAATTTTTTACTAGTAAGTCTAGTTTTACTGAACAATTTTAGTTAATTTTCTAATGTAATTCGTGAATTTATGTCATTGTGTTATAAATTCATAAATTCATAAATTCATGATATTCAACTTAAATGTCATTTAATTTTTTAAAACGCTATGAAGATGAAGTATTAGAGATGTTTTATATATAATCTAAATAATTATAATTATTATAAGGACATGCCATATATTGAAAAATAATTATCAAACAAATACAAATATACTAGTAGAAATTATATGTAAAAAAATATTATATACCTATTAGGCATTAGAAATTACCATCACTTTCATTCACCACCAAAACGAGTGATGTGGACCCTGTGGAGGTGAAGTATCTTCAGATTTTGGTTGATCTTGATTGTTGCTACTACTAGCTTTATCATCCCAACCAGTGGGGAATACATAGATGAATAAAGAGATGTCAGTATCCTGTCTACGTTAATCTATTTGATGTGCCGGTGGAGAATATGGAAAAGCAGGTGGGGAAGCATAATCGACAAGCATCATGTTTGGTTATAACGATACCCATAAGGATCAAATGGAGGATATGGCTGAGGTGGTCCTAGATAGGGGTAGCTATGGCTATTACTACTGTAACTATATGAATGGTCATGAAGATCAAATTTTTCAAAATTATGCACTATATCCACTAGAGGTCTCTGAAATAAATTTTAGACAGGTTCTCCAACGTGATAATCTCTTCTAACATCAGAGTCTCCAAAATTTTCCACAAATGACTCACTAGATGTCTCTATTTATTATTATTAATTTTTAAAGAAATGAAGATAATTTAAAAACCTAAAATGAGAATAAAGAAAATAATTAAAAAAAAACTGCATACCCAGCGCCCCAGCCGAAATTGCCGAATAAAGAAAATAATAAAAAAAAAACTTAAAATTCTCATTCTTCTTCTTCAGCCCAGCACCAAAACTGAACCACGTCTGATGGTGCCGATTTTGCCGAAACTCAAAATCATACAAAAAAAATTATCAATCAACCAACATACCTTCGGATCTAACGAAAATGCAAAATCAGAGAAGAATCAAAGCAAGTCGGAACTACCGGCGAGAGGCGAGAACTCAAGATTTTGAAAATCAAAAAAAAAAATCGCCAAAATGGAATAGATCTGAGTAAAAATGGAGTAGATCTGTTGCTTGGCGTCTTTCCAAGTTATTTAGACAAAAATAGGAAAAGAATGGACAAAAAAAAAATCGGGACCCATCACAGACTTCCAGTCGCGAGCAGCGTTTTTACACAGAGTAACGGCCGTTTTGGCTGTGAAATTCTGTAGCATCGTTATAGTGGCCGTAGCACGACTCGGTCCCCGCCGAAACCGTTACGTAATGACGTTACGTAACGGTAACGGCCGATGCTTGAAACCATGGTTCGACCTCTATGCTCCAACTTGAGGGAGAGTGCTAGATAATTATTTATGTTTGTTAGAGTCGTTTTATAATTATTTTGATTCTCTTATATAATACTGATGTGGTGTAGAGGTTTAAGTTAAGCCTTATTATTCTTCTAATAATATCTCTCTGTCTTTTTCTCTTCTTCTTTTTATTCTCATTTTGCTCTAAATTGCTATTTTACAATTTACCTCTATATTTGTACAAAAGATTTTTTGAGTGCCTCTGTGCACGTTTTAGAAGATTTTCATAAGAGTAACTATTTGGGAACGTTGTAGTTGGTATTGATTTAAAAGAAATTTTGTCGATTTATTCATTCTTTTATTTTACTCCAAAATTGCAATGTTTAGTATAACAACCAGAGGCAGGTCGCGGCTCTCATCCTCCTAGGGTGGGATTTGGGTCACGACATGTATTATACAGTCTGCAATACTTTGTTGTTGAGTGACGAGATTAACAAAATGACTCAGAAACTGTGGTCTCCAACACAATTCTGCAGGTGTTTCTTGCTTACGCCAAAGCTGTTACCAAATCTGGAATATAGTGAGGCGTGTAGCATTCTGACTGTCATGAACGGTCCTTGGATTGAGCAGCCCTCAAAAGGTTGAATACTATTCCAAAACCAAACTAGTCTGACTTTATTTTAATTTAATGGTGTTTAATTTGCTACCTTTTCTGTTGTGCGATGCAGTGTGGAGTAGTGGAGATTGTTGGGGATATGTTATGGGGTTATTGGGTGCAAGCCATTGCTGACGACCTCTCTCATGTGATTGATTTTGATATTTTTGGGTAAATAAATCATAAAAAGAGCTGTGTTTTGTTCTATTTTGTAGCTGGTTTTGTGCACGGTTGCTACTTGTTGAGGATAATTTGTTTGACCCTTTTGCTCTTTGATGTTTCTGCTCTGCTTCCGATGAAATGTTATAAAGCTCCTGCTGCTCTTCTTTCGATCGAATGTTATAAGCTCCTGCTACTCAAGAGGACTACACAAGCGCAATAGAGAAGTACCTATAACATCATTATTTATATAAAGCACAACTTTTGGTCTCAATGTATTCGAATTGGAAACAAAAATATGAACTTCACCTGAGACTCTTTTGCATGAACTATTACTGGAAC
>JAOTRH010000024.1:11598935-11616980 GCA_034768845.1 Heliamphora exappendiculata | reverse complement strand
TTATAGTGATTTGGTAGAAGGGAAAGAAAATGGGGTTAAATTTCCTTTGACATGAAGTAATTTATAGTGAAATATTTGCCATTTGTCCTTGAGGTGCCTTCTTGTAACTCTTCCCCTATGTAGGATTATGGCAATTGCAACCAAGTCACTAGTTACTTTCCATTAAGTTGTTACTTGTATGCCACTTGTCACCTTTTCATGCATTTATAACTTCACCATAACTCCTTTAGCTAGCTTATATTTAGGGTTATAACATCTCTTTTGATAGATGTTGCTTGAATTGTATTCAATCCCACTGTTGAGATGCTTTGACTCCTTAACCTTGATAGGAAGATGGCTTATTTAATAATTCGTGCTCCAAACTTGATGTCTGCCTTTTTTTTGGGTTTAATAAAATACTTTTCTTGCTATTTTTTTTAATGTATATACATGAAAATAATAACAAATGATATGTTATTTATATTACAAATTTATTGATATTTTTAATATCAAAATAGTAAGAAATCATTTTCCCTATTTCATATGTTGGAAAAAGGGTAAATTTGAAAAGCTTACTTATGAAAAAAGGTGTAAACACAATCTACTTTCAAAAGCTTCTATTCCCAATATAGATTGGAGTCACATAATCTACTTTCATCGCCAGGAGTCGGATTACTAGTACGAGATTCCTCTGCCATTGTTATTCAAGCATCTTTTATAGCCATGAATCTTGTAGGGAAAGTGATAAGATTTTAGAAGTTACTTTCCTTTTTGTCTCCAGAAATGTGAGATTCCCATGGCAGGTGTGGGACTGAGATTCCCACTTAGTTCGGTAATTTCATTCTGCCTTGAACTACTAACCCCAATTCTCTTTCTGTGCATGCACACAAGTGCTCCAATTTTGTCATTGAAGATATTCTCAAAGAAGCTGACACTGTTTATGAGACCATAATGCAGGGAAGTGGGTCTGCGACTCAAGGTGAAATTTCATTTTTATCTTGGAACAGCAAGGTTCAACATATATTGGCTTCCACTTCATATAATGGGACAACTGGTGAGGAAATAAATTGTCCAATTTCTTTAATTAGTCACCTAATTCTTTATTTTCAGCTGGGAATTAAATAGATTTTCTGTGGTTTCAGTGGTTTGGGACCTAAAGAAGCAAAAGCCTGTGATTAGGTAAATGGCCTAAATATTGCAAAGTTTTTTGGTCCCTTATGCATGAGATAATCATAAAAATTTTCTTTCAAGTGACTGACACAACTTTCCAATTGGCAGCTTTTCAGATTCAAATAAAGGGCGTTGCCCAGTTTTGCAATGGCATCCAGATGTGGCGACTCAGCTTATTGTAGCTTCAGATGATGATAATTCACCCTTTTTAAGGGTAATGGTTCTGGATGTTGTTCTTTGTTTTTTTTTTCTTGTTTTTTTTCTTCTGTTTTTTTGTTTTCTCGGGGTTGGGGGTGGGGTGGAAGTAATATATTTGTATAAACCATGTTGCACTTTTAATTGGTATTCAAATTTCCTTGCAGCTTTGGGATATGCGAAATATAATGTCACCAGTTAGGGAGTTCGTAGGGCACACTAAAGGTATGTCATCCAGAAGAATCTTGCTTTATCTTCTAATTACTGATGATTTGAGTGTGTATTGTGGACTATTCTACTCTCTGCAGACAAGTTGGAGATAAATATTCTTTTGGGATTAGCATTGGTGTTCTCTCTGTTTCTCTCTCTGTCTGTCTGTGACTCTGTGTCGAACTTGCATGCAAGCAGTGAATACTACTTTGAAATCTGTGTGATTCAGAATTGTAAAAAATACAGAAATATTATTAAGAGAATAAGTTTGTAATTTTGAAACATGAACTTGTTGCAGAATACTATCTATGTTTTCTCCCAAGCGCATGGAGCTCATCACGTGAAAGGCATATCTTTGTGGTCTTCATCTAATAGAATAATTTTATCTTGATACTACAAGGACAAGATTTTTAGTAGCCCACTGAGTTGCAGTACAATAGCCCTGTTAGTTGGACTCTGGCATAGATGCTTGATGGTGCTTTTCCAGGGTGTAAGATGTACCCATGCCCTATTGTGTGGGGATGCATGCTTTCAGGTAGAAAAAGGGCAAGTTAACGTAACAAAATGTCAAGTAATTTCTTAAGGCAATCATAATTTTCTCACAAATATCTGAACCTATTGTGTAATTATCAGCTTTAATTTACAAAAGTTAAGTGTCCAACTGGTACATATCTTCCTGTTTTATTTGATGAGTTATGATTAACGCGTAGTTGTAATGTTGTGTATACATTTGATATATATATATATTTTTTTATAAAATGAAGTTCACTTTTAAAATGTAGTTCACTCTTGTAAGAGCAATAGGTATTGTTAAACAGAACCAGACTGCTTGGAGATGGCCTCACATAGTAGGTTTTGTATTGCTAATTGACTCATGGAGGAATTGACTATTTGATTGGTATCATGATTACAATTCTGTTTTACATTTCATTTTTTCCATTGAGGATATACCAGTGCATAAGCATTTCACTTTACCAAAAAATCAACAAGATAAAAAGGCAATGAAAGGACACACTATACCAAAATGGAAATGAGACAAACATCAGGGCTTCAGCAATCTTTTACAAATAATATCTACTTATGGAGTCATCAAATACCTAAAGTTGTTCATGATTCTTGATTGGATGCTATGTTATTTATTTGGCATGGAAATTCAAAGTACGGATTTTGGATAGTTTGGGGTCTAGGCTGAATGCAGCTAAATTGAGCAGAAGCTTTACCTACTGTGCTACATTTTTGTCCATATAGCTTTATTTTGGTCTTTCCTTGTATTAGACTAGTGCTTTCTTTTTTCGAATTTGTTCAAGTTTCAATTTTTATGTGTTGATTATTTTGCTGTTTTATCCATTGTTTGCTGCATATCATTTGGTAGGTGTAATTGCAATGTCGTGGTGTCCCAGTGATAGCTCCTATTTGCTTACCTGTGCCAAAGATAATCGCACTATTTGCTGGGATGTTGTTTCTGGAGAGGTAGAGTAAGATGTCAGTGGATTCTTTTTGTCCCGCCGCTCTCTCTCTCCCCTATTGTAAATATGTAAATTGGCTTCAGTCTCTCTCGTTGAATTTGCGACTTTTATGCAGTATGTCTACTCTATGTTATTTTTGTGTGTGCGCTTGTGTTTTTCTCCTTTCCTTACTTTCTTCTTCTTCTTCGTCCCCTGGGGTTTGGGTAGTGGTTGGGTATTCCACTATCTATGCTTGTATATGCCACTGCTTTTGATGTTGAGTTTGCTGCAGATTGTCTCTGAGTTGCCTTCTGGAGACAACTGGAATTTTGATGTACATTGGTATCGGAAGATACCTGGGGTTATATCAGCATCTTCTTTTGATGGAAAAATTGGCATTTATAATATTGAGGTAAGTTTTTGTACTGGCATGTTAAATGTGTCTTGGTACGACAACTCAACAAGAAATGGTTTTATGTGCCTTTCATGGCAAATATTGTAATAAGTAGACCAACACCTGATTTTTTATTTTTATTTTTGGTGGTGGTGAGGGGGAGGGGGAGAGAATAGTGGTTACCCTGTTTTGCAGTTTTTGTTATCCTCTTTATTGAATTGTTTGAGTTGTGACAATGATTCGATAAGATGGGGGCCTTTAAAAAATTGTATGCATGAGCAATTTAATTCATGGCACATATATAAAAATTGTTCAGTTGATGATATTGACTATTGATAGAATCTAGTGATGGTTGGTAATTTTGTTGCGATGATGCGTTAACTAGTTGACATATCAGTTGGGTACTTATATGTACGCGCACGTGTAATTGTTTATATCCCAGCCAAATTATTTGTTATCAAAATTGCATGATTCACAATATCCATGGAACAATTTGGTTCGATATACCAAGTAATTGATTCTTATATGGGGCTGAATCAATGAAAGATGAATCACATTAGTGCTGCACGATTCACTGTGCGTATTGCACAATTCACGGTACGTATTGCACGATTCGGTTCGATACCCCAAGTGAACTATTCTATTTTATTCACTTGTTTTTACTTGGAAAAGCAATGACATATAAGGGTCCATTTTGTGTTAAATTTAACTCATTTTGGTGATTTGAATTTTTTGACTTCTTATAAATGTATTTTGGACTTTGTTTATTGTAATTCATAAAATTGATTGCCATAAAATATTGCATAGTCTATAGTGTAATATAAAATCATATCGCGCTAAGGATCGCACGTCTCTCACCATAGAAAAAAGCATCTAACACCAAAACCATGTGTTCATCATTGAAAATAAGTTCTTCATTTATTTATGTTTATTAGAGGTTTTTCATTACGGTATTGTTGACCAATTTCTTCAATACAAGCCTCAAGTTTTTCTTATTGATGATATCAACATTGATGGTAGTCATGATGTGGGGTTTTTCAAAATTTTTAGGTGTTAAAGGCGTGAAAACACTGAAGAACTCTTGAATAGAAATGGAAAAGAGATGTTGGATAACAAATCTAAAGGTTGTATTATTGATATTGACATTGATGATAGTGGTGATTGTAATGGAATTTGTCAATTTTTTGAGGTCACAACGGGGCGTGAAAACATAAAAGTAATTTTGAATAGAAATGGAAGAGATATGTATCCCTAGTTCCTATGGAAATGGAAAGATCTTTGGTGCAAGAAGAAAATAATCTTGACTTGATTCTTCCTCTATTTTTTTTTCGAAAATATCGCATTGGCTTCTTTTACCAAGCTATTCACGTGACAAGCATATGATCAATTGTTAAGTTAATTGGTAATCCATAGTCAACTTCCTTTTATAGTACACTACCGCTATGGAAGTTGAATCTCCACTCCTTGAAAGAGAGATGTCCTGGACCACTGGACGTGGGTGCATTTATAAATACTTATATTGATATTTAGAAATAATAACAAAATCTTCATGATTCATGATTCGATTTAATTTGATTCTTCATTTAGGAAAAGATTATTTCGATTCACAATCCGATTCTCAATTTGACAACTATGGCCAAATTAGAAGTGTGGAAATATATGTTCTACCATTTATTCAAAGGTCTCCTTAGATGCATTGCGTGCTGCCTGATAGCATGATTTTGTCTTTCATGTAAGATACTTTTTTCCCCTTCGACTTCAACTTTGGAGAATATATTTCTGTCTGTTCACCGTGATGGCTAAGGAAATAATGTTTTATTTTCATTTGACGAATTAAGATTCCATAATAATGCTGAACCAGGGTTAACAGTTTTTGTTGCGATGCCATGTTATCATTTGGGTGCTTGTATATAACTTATCTAAATCAAGTTGAGAAATATGTATTCTACCATTTCTGCATTGGTCTTAGGTGCTGTCAATGTTGCATGCTGTATGCTCATTTGACTTTCATGTTGTTCTCATTTTTTACCTTTTTCTTTTAGTGTCATTGTTTTGGTTTTTATATGTTTTTTTCCGTTTTCGTAATTCAAAACGAAGATGCTTTCTTGTCTAGTTGGCCTGATGACCAAGGAAATGATGGCTTTGTTAATTAACATTCCAGGTTTTTCCCCGTGCAGGCTTGTAGTCGATTTGGCATAGGGGAGGGTGATTTTGGTGCAGGTAATGTACTTCTTTGATGTGGTAACTGTTATAGCATACCATTATTTCTGAATTTTATGCTTGATGTTTAATGTCAGGTGATAGGATTATGCAGGTAACGTACTTCTTTGATGTGGTAACTGTTATAGCATACCATTATTTCTGAATTTTATGCTTGATGTTTAATGTCAGGTGATAGGATTAGATGCCGTGTCTTTGGTAATTACTTGGCTATTATTGGTGCAATCTCTCTAACTTTTGTTTTCTACTTCAATTTTGTCGATAAAGTTTGTACCATTAGAAGCCAGGGTTTACGACAAGGTTCTAAATCGCAGTTTCAGTATTGGGGATACGGATATGTATCGGTCAATATCGAACAATATCGGTCGATGCATTGATAATATCGGTATCAGAGGGATGAAATCTAGATACGTATCGGCCGATACAATACGTAATGGTTAATATTTAAAACCTTATTTTACGAGCATAAGGTGCATATAATTGCATTTTATTCCACATCCTTTTATTAATAATCTTTTATTCTATCAAGCAGCTAAGCAGGTAAGTATTTTGAGAAGTGTTGTTAGGTACTTGTTAGATTGTTTTATTTTTACTTTATGTTGGCCAAGTTATTTCTGTAGTTGTCCTTGATAAGATAATAATATAAATACACGTGAAATGTAAGAGCTGATTAAGCCTTCCCTAATTCTCTTTTGTTCTTTCTCCTTGTTTTATATATATTTTCTTTTTCTCTTTCAACCTTAAATCCTTATTTTAAAATTTAACTTGGTATCAAAGCACTCTAATCCAACCCAAGAATACTTTGAACATTTTTGGGAATTGTTGCAAGGTGATTGTGATGTGCTGACATGATCATTTGTACAATGACGTTAGCATGACATAAAAAACAGTACAGATTGCTATAGGTGGCAATTGCATTTTTGATCAAATCTTGGATCGTGGTTGGTATTGTTTGGATTTGGTTTGTGATTCTTGGCTTCATTACCTATTTACACTTTATTTCTTGTTGGGCTGATCTGATGCGACTGAAGAAAAAACTCCTGATATTAGGGATGATGAAATGTCCATATGTCTTACCCATAGTTGTAAATATCGCTGATACCGCTACGTATTGGCTGTTACTTAATGGTATCTGGAGCCTCCATTTGGATATACATACTTGTATCGTCGCTATAGAAAATCACAGTCGTATCAGATAATACACCCAATACAATTTAGTATCAATGTCATATAAACATGTATTGGTCGATACAACCAATATTTTAACTGATATAGCTAACATGTCTTCTGTTAGCTTAAAGCACACTCAGATTCAATCTAGGTCACATTTAACACTTATTTTTTTCCGTCTCTCTATTATTGCTCTCCTCTTGTTTGAAATACCTTAAATATTTAGAACTTAATTTGAAATTTCAAGATTCAAATTTAATTTTTCTCCCTACTTGTAAAATTGTTAATTTGTTATTGATCCATTATAGCATATTTTCTTCTAAATGCAAATAAATTGGTTAGAGCATATTTCAGCAACTAGTATTGTTGTATTATTTGCACCAGTGTAACAGAGAATAATGGCCTATTTTTGCTTTATCAAGGTGAAATTTGCTTATCAAATGAGCTTTACTTTTTTGGTTTGAAAAGCAATATAAAACTCAATGTAACTATAAAAAAAAGATGTTTTTAGGTGCCACATTATTGATTAAAAATTATTATAAGCACCCAAAATGTGATAAATAACAATGTAACGAGCTTATGAATGAGTTTTTAAGCATTCGCTAGTGCTGGAAAAAAATTCACCAATTTTCGATTTCCATTACACAGTGGCTGATACTCCCGATGCTCATTACACGCGAATGCGACCGTTACGTCGGCCGATACCGCGATTTAAAACCATGGTCTTACTTATAGACAGTTGAATGTTCTCAATTTTCTAGCTTGAGCGCATTCTTTACAGTTTTTTGATTGGTAATCAGAGATTAGAGTACATAACAGATTCTTCTTCATCCAAAGGTGGCCCAACTTTATTTAATTGGGAGACCATATATTCAATTGAGATAGTTATGCCATAGCTTGAGTCTCATATTCTCACTACTGTAGAATTTTGTGATACTTCTAAGTAAATTTGGGACTCTCTTGTAGTTTTTTTCGAAACATACTAATGATTCACGAGTTTATAAGTCATATGAACAAATTTTAATAATCAAACAATCTGGGATGCCCCTATTTGAGTACTATAGTAAGCTAAATAGTTTTTTGGATCAATTACTACAGCATTGTCCCTTTACTACTAATTTACAGCAACAAAACGTCATTGAGAGGATTTTATGATTGCATCTCTACTCTCTGATTTGGATTTAAATCTTCATGGGTTCAATAATCAAATTCTTCCTTCTGTATTTAGTGCAAATTCTCGATTGTTGTGTTTCATCTTTTGGGCAATCATTAGATACGCCTAGTATTTCTTTTCCTGTCCCCGAGTCTTTTGCCTTTGTATCCGACAGTGGTGATTGTGGTAATTCCTTGGTAGGTAATGGACATGCTGGATGTGAAGGGCGAGCTTTTTTAGTGAGGTTTTTATAGGCAAAAATTCTCGAGGTAGTGGTCGTAGTAATGGACATGATAATAGGAAATGTGACTGCTGTTGTGGATGCGGTGCTACTAATCATATTGAACCTAATTGTTGGGCAAAGATTGGTAAATTAGAATATGTTCATCAGGTAATTAATAACTCCTCAAAGCCCCCATCTCAAAATTCTTCTACTCTTTTTGGTCAAATTCCCCATTCTAGTTCTTATGATGCTTTTATTACTCAACTTGGCGAGATCGTTCAGATGCGCTTTGTTCTTCCCTCACCTTCTACTGCCACCTTAGCCAATTTAGGTAATATTACTTGCGCGACTCTTGCACCTCCATCTTGGGTACTAGATTATGGTGCCAACTCTCATATGTCTGATAATCTATCCATTTTCACTAATTTGATTTATACGAAGCATCATATAGTCTTAGCTAATAGATATCTTGACCTATACATGGACGAGGTGTTCTTTATCAATCTCGTTCTTTAGCCTTACCTTCTAATCTTTTGTCCTTGATTTTTCCTTTAATTTACTTTTTGTTAATCAATTAACTAAAATCTTATATTGCTCGATAACCTTTTTCTACTAGTTTTTGTGTCTTTTAGGACCTAAGATGAAGAAAATAATTGATTAGGGGCATGAGAAGAATAGCATCTAATTATGTTGATGTTGATCCTGTTGCTTCTTCCAACGCTTCATATGCCTTGAGTTCTATGATTTCTCCTCTTCAGTGGCATTTTGTTCCATCCTACCGTAGTTAAGATTAAATGGGCTATTCCTAGTTTGAATCTCGCATCTAGTTTTGAGTGTAGAACTTGTCAGTTAGAAAGGCATCGTCGTAGTTCTTTGTTAGCATTAGTTGTAATCATTAATCACAGTCTTTTAATGTAATCCATACAGACACGTGTGGCCCTTTGCAAACTCCAAGTTATCAATGAATATTATTATTTTGTGATATTTATTGATGACTTCTCTCGTATGATTTGGTTAATTTTGTTGAAACATTAATTTGAGTTATCCTATGTTCTTTCTAAGTTCTATAGTGAAATTTTTCCACAAGTTGGCTAGCGCATTAAGATTATTTAGTCTGATAATGTTGTAGAATATAATGCAGTCTGCTACTAATTTTTTGTGTTGATTATGGTATAATTTATCAGACTAGTTGTGGTCGCACGACTCAACAAAATGATGTCGCAGAATGTCATTTGTTAGAAGTTGTTCGTGTTTTGTTATTTTGCACGCAATAACCAAAATAGTTTTGGAGTGACGTTATTGCGACTTTGTTATTTCATGAATTGTATGCCTTTTGTTGTTCTCGATTATTGTTTTGATTTCCTTATTATATTTTAATTCCCTTCCTTTTTTTCTCTTCTCGAGTTTTTGATTGTATTGCTTTTGTGCATATTCGTGATACAAATTGTGATAAGTTATCTACTCGTGTTAGTGTGTTTTGTTTAGGTGCTCTCGTATTCAAAAGAGAAATCGTTTATATCATTCTGAGTCTCGATGTTACTTTGTTAGTATTGATGTGGCCTTTGAATCAATGGTATTCTTTGCTTCATCAAGTCAAAATCTATCTTCTAAGCCCATCTGTTGTCGTGAGGTGGAGTCTTTTTCTTTTTCCACTCTTCCTCTGCCACTCTCTATGCGACCTCTATTTTCCATCTCTAATTCTCTTTTGCAGGGATACTATCATTTCGAGATAAGCTTGTCATCTCTTACGGCTTGGACTTCTCATTTTCCCTGGCAGAGGTTCTTGATTCTTCACCTCTTCCTCACAAACTAGGTGATTTACCTATTGTTTTGTTGTCGTGGTAGGTGTGTTTGTACTCAACATCCGATTACTAAATTTGTGTTCTATGATCATCTGTCATCTTGTATTCATTCTTTTGCTTCCATGTTGTCGTCTAGTTTTGTTTCTTTTTCCTATAAGTAGGCTGTGTTTTGTCTCAGTAGAAACTCGCAGTGGACAAGGAAATGGGTGTCCATAAGAATCAAACTTGGAACTTATTATTCTCTCTCCTGGGAAAAGAAAGCATTGGGTTGTTGTTGGGTATATAGGTGGTGTTTGCCATTGCTGAAACTAGTAGCTTATAGATTGTAACTTATGGCAGAAGTTATGAGTGTTTGGTAAAGATTGTAGCTTATAACTGAAATAGAAAAAAAAATAATTATAATTTATAATAGAAGTTGTGAGTGTTTGGAGAAGATAGTAATTTATAGTTAAAATTAGATTGTAACTCTATTTTGACCCTTTATAATGCACAGACCCATGGGTTTGCTATGCCTATAGTCATCAGAATTTTACGATTTACGATTCGTAAATCAATACGAATTTATAAGTGAATTTATTTTGTCACAAAATCGTGGTTAATTTTACGATTCATGATTCGATTCATTGTTAACAATTTATGTAATTTTTAATATTTTTAGATTTAACAATTTTGAATCCTTTATTTACTATTTTTTTTCTTTTCTTATCATTTTTTTGAAAATCCCTTATTACAACTTAGTGTGTTAAGAAATAAACATGCATAATTTGTTATTCATATGGTGATTAGAGTATTAAATAAGAATCATATCTCATAAATTCTTAGCTCTTTTTTTATTTATTTATCTTCTAGGTAAAAAAAGTCAAAATAAATCTTTTTAGGATGTTTAAGGTGAAAATATCACTTTCAATAAATTATTTATTTTTATTTTAGTGAAACAAACGTAATTTAATATGCTATTTGTTCAATCATTGGACTTGACCGTTCGAAAACATCTTTTCTAAACATTTCTATACTAGCAATTAGTATACAAAATATGTTTTAAGTGTTTTGTATTTAACCTCTCTCCTCTTGTTATAGTTTCATTGAGATTTCTTAGTCCAGTTTTTGAATTCCAAAAGATAATGTATAATGATTTTTAAGGAATCTAGGATTAATTGGATTTGAGCTAATATCTTTTGTGCTGAAAGTAAATGTCTTTCGTTTTATTTCATACATATGAAGTGTTTAAAAATCATCTTTGTAGTTCATGCCGAATCTTATGATTTTCATTTCGACTTAATTCTTTCGATTCACGATTCGATTCATGATTTGACAACTATAGCGTGTGCCTGACGATGAATAACAATTTTATGAACATGAATAGTCTCCAACAAGAACGAATCAACTTCCAAGTCGCCTAGAAGTCTCGTTTTCCCAAATACGTTCTCCATTTTTAGCCTTTTTCATTAACCCCCTTTTAGCACTTAGTTTCACATTTTTGACACTTGTTTTTAGCTGTTCGAAACTTAAAGTATGTTGTTGGCACTTGAAATTCCATGTTTCCTAGCCTAGCTGGACTCATCTTGCCTCTAGGATACCAGAAAATACCTCAAAAAACAGTTGTAAAAACCGGTCTTGACAAGCTCGTGGGGCCGAACCAGTCAACTAGGGGCTACCTTCCCCGTCTTTATCCCTTCACGGTTTTCTCGAGTTCTGTGCGCATCCCACATAAAAAATTGACCCCAAAACTTTGTTTTTCGAAACCTATATAAAGGATTCTCCCTTAGCTCACAAATCATGGTTCAAAGAACTTCAGAAAGTGATTTAGAACTCAGAAAACTTAAGTTTGGGTTCAGAATCGGTTCGATTCAAAGTGTTAGGTTAGAGGTGCCGTTGTATCTCAAAGAACTTAGTTGATTCTCGAGTTTGAAATTTCAAGTTTTTAACTAAGTTCGCGCTTAAGACTTATAGTTTTCTTTTTAGTATTCTTTTTGGCATGCCTAAGTTGATGAGTTCGAAGAAAGGAGTCGTTTAGGTTCGAGTTAAAGTTCATGGTCCTAAGGGCACGCTGGAGGGCTAATCGGTGATCTACGGGTCAAAGTAAGTATTTTTTTCTTTGTCTTTAGTTGTTTTTACTTATTTTAATATTTTAAGCATATTTTAGTTTAATGTTTAATTATTTTATGAATTTTGTCATTTTTTGATGCATGGCCCGTAGATATATATGATGGAGCCGTCACGAAAGTTAGATCACCTGCAAGAGAAACAAGTTAATTCCCAATTACAGTAGGATTATATTAAGGATCGACTTTAAGTCTTTATCTTTTTGCCTTAGTTGTGGATGAATTGACTAAACATATTCAGGATGAGGTCCCCTGGTGTATGTTGTTTGCTGATGATATTGTCTTATTGGATGAGACTAGGAGTGGGGTCATCGCTAAGCTAGAAATGTAGAGGGAAGTTTTGGAACCAAAAGGGTTTCAAGTAAGTAGGGAACAAAACTGAATATACGGAATATAATTTTAGCAGTAATAGGAGTACTAATGGTGAAACAATAAAGATTCAAAATCAAGAGATACCTAAGAGAGAGTATTTTCTTTATCTAGGTTTGATTATTTACAAAGATGGAGGGGTTGCTGATGATGTAGCCCATGGAATCAAAGTTGGTTTGCTCAAGTGAAAAAGTGCTTCCGGAGTTTTATGTGATTGACGGATACCTTCAAGATTAAAAGAAAAGTTTTATAGGATAGCTGTTAGACCGGCAATTTTTTATGGGACAGAATGTTGGGCTGCTAAGACAGATCACATAAATAAGATGAATATTACGGAAATGAGAATGTTAAGATGGATGTGTAGTAATACTAGAAAAGATAAAATTAAGAATGGAAAGATTTGTGGAATAGTATAGGTTGCACCAATTGAGAATAAGTTGAGAAAAAATAGATTTAAGTGGTTTGGATACATACAACGTAGACCAGTTGATGTAGTAGTTAGAAAAAGCAATATTATCATGAATAATAAAAACATTAAGGAAAGAGGTAGACCTAAATTGATATGGGATGCGGTGTTAAAAAAAGATATAACCTATTAAAACTGACTGAAGATATGACTCTTAACAGAGTAGAATGGCATAAAAGGATTCATGTAGCTGACACCAATTGATTGGGACAAAGGCTTGATTTAGTTTGATTTGGTTTGGGTTTTGGCCCGTAAACATGCATGCTTATTCTTTAAACACTAAATCCTGTTTTTATACAAAACTTTGATTTCTCTC
This sequence comes from Heliamphora exappendiculata, assembly GCA_034768845.1. Lineage (NCBI taxonomy): Eukaryota > Viridiplantae > Streptophyta > Magnoliopsida > Ericales > Sarraceniaceae > Heliamphora > Heliamphora exappendiculata. Next base: position 11,603,766 of record JAOTRH010000024.1, on the reverse strand, counting down.
TCTTTCTAGAACAAGTTTGCATGCAGTTTTAGGTGTACGTATTACGTTGAATCAAATTGAATTTGCACCTAAGCACTCTTCTGGTTAAACCCTATGAGGGAATGTGGTTTGATTCTAGTTTTGCTTTGCGGAGATGTAGACAAGGGTCGAAATCTGGATATTGTAGTCAATCATTCTAAATAGTGGGGGATGAACGGCTAGAAGCAGAGGTAGGACTACTCCGGGTTCCGATTTAGGAAGGGGAAAAAAAGACTTAAATCATGTAATCTCTAGGGTTTAGTTCTTAGGTTAGGGTGCTTATTTTTCTTTTTGTAAACTTAGGATGATGGTATGACCATGATCCTTCTTGTCTTTCCACTAAAACGCTTGTTTTCGAAAACATGTGGCTACCTAGTCACTTTGCTTTGCATTCATGCGTTAGTTAGGTGCATAGACTTGATCTCATGAATATCTTGGGTATCTAGTTGACCCAGAGTCACTAGGCAAGTAGGTCTCAGGCCAATCTCCAGACCGTTGAGCCAATCTCCAGGTTGCTGGGCCAATCTCCCTACCTCTAGGTAAGTAGACTGGCAGGTCAATCTCCAGGCTGTTAGGCCAACTTCCTTGTCTCTGGGCATGTAAACCGTCAGGCCAATCTCCTAGTATACGGGACAGAAGCACAGAAATGACGCCCTTCACCCTAGTATATAGGGCAGAAGCAGTCCCCCCGGCGGAAATTGCCGTTCCCTCAGGACGGATGGCTCTTAGAAGTGGCGTCCTCCATTAAGCTCACCGCCGAGAACTAGAAGTTGTGGAAGAGAAAAAGGATCATGCTCAAACGAACCTTAGAGTCTATCAAAGGAGAATCGCTTGCGCCTACGACACCGTGGTCCGACCAAGAAGCTTCTAGGAAGGCAACTTAGTGATGAAGGCAACGACTTACGTAATGAGAGGAGTCTCCATCTCTAAGTTTGCCCCCAAATGGGAGAGGCCATACATGGTCAAAGAAGCCAACACCAATGAATATTACAGAATAGCCAAACCAGACTCTGATGTTCTCTTGACACCCATTGATCTCAAATGACTCAAAGCCTCTTATCCTTAAAGATATATCCAATTTGGCAAACTTTTTTATGAACATCAGTTTAACATTAGTTTTTTTTTTTTCAAACATAACGACAAGCAAGATAGACAAAGACAAAAAAACAAAAAAAACTTCCACTACTATATGACATGTACATAATCCACAAAAAAAAAAAAACAAAACAAAAAGAATACAACCTACCGAGTGTCCAAGGCCACTACGGAAAAGGGTGAACCCGCAGATCCAAGGCTGCCAACTCATGTCTTGCAGCCACCAATTCTGTATCCATAGCATGGACGACCGTTATTACCTCATATGATGACGAGCTTCTGCCTCCTGAACCTCGTGGCATAGTCTGTTGAAATTATGACGTACCTCCTCAACACTCACCGCCAACTTTTCTCGCTTCTGGTTTAACTCACCCATGCGTGCCACCAACGCCCTACCCGCTCTAATCCGTGCAACGAGGGATACAAACCTTTCTCGGAGCCACTTGACCTTGTCAATTAACACTTGTCTGATCTCCTCCATGGTCGCCGCATCCATACATAGCTCTTCCTTGCTAATGTTTGGTCAAAGCCAAATTCGCAAGAAATCCTCTTAGTATCTCGACGACAAGGTGTCTGTACCGATGACTCGCACCCACCAATGGGAGAAATGTGTTTGGTCGAAATCGGAGCACATGCCTTAAATGAAGAAGCCCCACGTTCACCACCTCGGCAAATAAAAAAGACGGCACCAATCTCGCCGCCTATTCCTCTCCATGTTGCAGCTCCACGCTCCCATCGGAGTGGTGGGTGATACTAAACTCATTGTCCCCCGTTATAGGGGGATAAGAGTCGGAACGTGGTTGCTCCCCCGAAGCAACTAAACTTGGATGCAAGGTCACTGATGGCTTTGTTGGCGGCTCCGCTGGTAACTCAGCTATGTTAGAGCTTCGCATCTCCACAAAAGACTCTAAAAAAGACTCCATTGTCAGAGGCTCGTTTGTGTCTGGTGGAGGCTCTATCATCGCTAGAGGCTCGTTTGTGTCTGTTGGAGGCTCTATCATCGCTAGAGGCTCGTTTGTGTCTATTGGAGGCTTCACCACACCGATTGGAGGCTCTATAGTTGTGTTTGCCGGTAGCTCCGCCATATCAACTAGAGGCTCCATCGCTGTGTCTGATGGGAGCTCCATCACCGCCGAAGGGTCCAAACAAGGCTTCGTTTCGTCACCACCAAAGGCTCCGTCTCCGCCGAAGGCTCCGTCGCCGCTGGTGGTCCCACTACATCCCCCACTACATCAATTGGAGGCTCTATCCCCTCCATTACTACGAAAGACATCCCATGCGGCGCCTGCTCTGCCTCACAATTGGAAACCCCCTTGGCGAAACATGAAACTCATCCTAGTGTCGTTGCCCCAGCCGGGATCACAAACCGCCTAAAAGATTCCCCTGCATCGTCATCACTACTGCTCTCGCTGTGATCACCAGGTACTTCTACCATCACAACCTGAATAGACAATAAGTGCATTATAAATAAGTGTATTATAACCTGGCAATAAGTGCGTGGAGACAGTTTAGTCAAATTTGGAAATATATATATATATATATATATATATATGCATACCTTTCTCAGCACTGATGTCCTGGCCTCGTCATCCGCACGAGCCCTCTTACACCCTGAACCATGAGAGACCCTAATACCAGGCCTCCCAACAATCCCTGAAAGCTCTCCCCGAGCAGTAGGCTACCTATCCTTCACCTTAGGAAGGCAGAGTGTGGAATTTGTATAGGCGATGCCCTCTATCCCCAGTCTCTGGTAAGGACTGGCACAGTAGGCCTCAAAAGTGGCTAACATCTTCCAATAGACCTTCCACCTAGAAGCGATGCCACCTACTCTCCCCCTACCTACCACTCAGGCAGGCCCACCATGGTACATGCCCCAGTTACCACTACCTCTAGAAATCGCCTGAGTGCATCCACCCTCGACATGGGCACCACCTCATGGGGAACGCCTTGATCTAAGCCAAACTGGCAGGCCACCCGATGTGGACTGTAACCAACTGATCCATACTCACTATCATCAAGAAATGGAAGTGACAGCAGTGTGAAGAATAGCAACCAGAAAGAGCTAACATATTCTATAGTAGGGCCATCCTCTCCTACTGCAGTGTGATGATCAACATATAAGCATTGGCATCGAGTGTCACCCGCTCCATCTAGATACGGTCAGGCACATAACTCCCCCACGTCGTCAATCACTCTAGATAAAGTGGCCTGGACAATAACCTCGCTCCACTGGGCAGCTCGACGATGGCTTCCATCCTCCTCTCCAATCAAACGTGGAATCGGGGCGGCACTACGAAAGCGCTCGCAGAAGGACGGACATCTGGAGGAAGGATGTGTGTACATAGGCCACCACATCATATTGTCCAGACGAGCACTCCCCAGCTTCTCTCAGCATGTCCAGTCGCCTAAATAAGGTTCCAAAGAACAAGGGAGCAAGAGCTACACTCTGACCAACTGATAAAATGTCAGCGATATCGAATAACCCGGAGTCAATGCCATCCTAAGGAGGTCCTAGAAAGACACACAAGGTTAACCAAAATGCTAAGAAGGCAGACAAGTGCTCTGGCGCCTGCAAGCCTTCCCCCAGCTCACCATGGCGAGGATTAGCATCATCTGCCCTGGTCAAATCCCAGTACCAATACCGGATCCATCCACTGCATGTATTCTTAGAAGTGTCACGAGGCTCTGCATCAATGCGAGCACCGGTCCTGTCATACACAGTGCGCGATCTACCGATGAGCTCCATGGATGACCTCAAAACACCAGCAATACTCTGCTGGACCGAGGATAAATCTCTCTCAGCGGGGTTGACCACCCTTAGCAGCCCTAATCCTATATGAGTAGATACATCCTCTAGCGTGGGAGTAATCACTCCCCAACTGGTGATAAAGGTATGACTGCTGATACTTCATCGCGAGAGGATGGTCTCTATCCAACTCCTCTCCCTAAGCACAGAAAGGCCCAAATTGTTCTTCACCCCCATAAGCACACCGGCTGACTTCATTGTCTGCAAAAAATCATTGTACTCCATCACCTTGGCAGCCTAAATCTCAAAGGCGCGGTGAGACTGAACATAGTTCTAGTAAGAATGGAATGAATATGGGAATTGTCCTCTCTCAACACCAAACCGTGGCACTGAGTTAGGAGAAATAAGCCCCTCATCAGGACCGTCCACCTTCTCCCAGCCAAGTAAAGGACACTTAGGCACGGGCTGAACATCAAATATGGACGCCTTCCTTTAGAAGGAATCAGACAACCCAAAATAAGGAGTTCGATACCAGTGATCCTTACGGGAACCCTGGGGGTAGTTCCCCCTTTAACGCCTTAAGCTGAGTTGGCCCACTGGACTTCTTCTTGGGGCGTGGCACAGTAGACGTATGAGAACGAGAGATAATGACTCCTCTACCGCGAACTCTTGGCATAATAATAACCTACAAAAAAAATAACTCGTTTCTGAGCAAAGCAAACTCAAGTGGAGGACGAGAAAGACAATTCAAAGAAATCTCCCCGGTCCCCATAGCCACAAGTAAGTCTCAACCGACCCCCTCTTTATTTTACAAAAAAAAAAAAAAACAACAATCAGCTGGCCATCCCCCCTCCGTGTAAACCTAACCATCACTCCCCCCTCTCCTTCCTTTGCCAAGCAGCCCATCTCCATATTTACCCCCCCGAAAAAAAAACAAAACGGAGGTTTTAGTTGGCACCCCCCTTCTGTGCC
>JAOTRH010000024.1:11552949-11595099 GCA_034768845.1 Heliamphora exappendiculata | reverse complement strand
ATTAGTTATTAACTTATTAGTTTATTATATAAGTTTATACTTTATTTGTTTATTAGTTTACTATGAGTTTATTATTAATTTATAAATTTATAGTTTATATTATTATAAGTTTATTATTAAATGCAATAAGCTTGAATAATTTAAATAATAAAATGCAATATGAATTTTATTAATCAAAAATTAAATTTAAACAATTACATAAGCATTATGTTTTACACATTATAAATATATTGAACATTTTAAAAAAATAGAGAAATTGCATCACTATAGGTCAAGTACATCCTAATTAAGTTGGCACATATAAGCCTAACAATTATTTGTATTATTCTCTACTTAAAATAAATTACAAATTAAATGTAAAATTACTAATATAAAGAAATAAAATTTACAGATTCAAAAAATAAAAATAAAAATTAGTTTGAGCTTGTAATTTTTCTGGTGTTCAACATGTTATAGTTTCCAAGTCTGCTTTTAGTCTTTCCTTCCCATCCATTTTTTGACACATTTTTGTTGCGTAGATTGTGTCGCGTGTGATCATCAAATCTTGCACCATCTTCGGCGTTAGTCTGAATCTGTACTCGTTCAGCACCCGTTCACATGCATTAAAAGCTGTCTCCGAAGCAACTGTAGAGACAGGAATTGCAAGTATATCACGAGTTATTACGGACAATACTGGCCACGACACCTCGTGTTGTTTCTAATATTCTAAAATATTAAAATTATCTTTATTTAAATTTTCTACAATATCAAAAAAACCTTGGAGTTTTGTTATAGAACTCACATGAACATCAGAAAGTCTCTTAGTTTTTATTATAGGTCAATCATCGTTATGAAATTGAGATGAAGTCCTAACCACGGGTTGTGTTGATTGAGATATTACATTAGTTTTATATTCATCATATAAATTTTTAAGTGTTTCATTTATTGGTTCAAGTTGATTTGCATTATCATAAATATTTTTTAAAAAATATTGTAAACCAATATTTTTACCCATAGGATCTAGTATTGAAGTTATTCCAAAAATATGTATTATTTCACTATAATGTTTTTCAAATTTATACTTCATATTAAATATTATGCGATAATAATTGTCATTGATTACAAATTCATCAAATATTGCGGTTAATTTTTTTTAATTGCAGTAAAACTAATGGAGTAGTAGAAGTGTAAATATAAGAAAATAATTTTATTACTTGATTAAAAACTTTATAATTTTTTTTATATAGATTTAAATTTTCCTAATCACTAGGTATTGGGGGAGTAAATTGAGTTACCATATTCATTTCAAAAAATAAATAAATTATTTTTTTTCCTTTTATTGCTATTTGTAACATATTATATGTGGCGTTCCACCTAGTTTCTACATTATGTTGTAATTTTTTAAATTTTATATTTTCTTATTGATAAATTTTTCTATAAATATTAACTTTTTTGCACTACTATTTATACATTTTATTGCTAGTCTAACTCTTTCAATAGATTTATTGTGATATTTAAGTCCTTTAACAATTAAAATTAAAATGTGCGCAGAATAACGCAGATGAAATAAAGAACTAGATAATAGAAGCTGTAAATTACGTTTTAATAGTTAAGACATTCATTATTATTAGAAGCGTTATCTAAAATAATAAAAAATATTTTTGATACAATGTCCCACGAAACTAGTTCTTGTCTAATTTTTATACCTAAAGAATGATTGGTATAGGAAAATTCAACATGTTTAAATGAAGAAATTTTTTTACATAAATTTTAATTATTATCTATAAAATGTGCTGTAATACATTGATATTCTGTAACATTTCTGGCAGCTCATAAATCAGAAGTTAAATAAATTTTACCTTTTAGATTTTCAAATAAATTTGCCAACTCGGTTTTAATTTCATCAAATCTTTGCAAAACTCTATTTCTAGTAGTATTTCTAGAAAAATGTTAAAATTGAGGGAAAAATGCGCCTTGTACTATATATTCAAATGTTTGTTGTTCACTCATTTAAAATGATTGTTTTTATTCTATTATATAATCAACAACATAACTTTGTGCGCGGGTGAGGTCATAGGAAAAATTAGCAATATTGTCGGTTGAACTCCTACCTATTTGCATTTATGTGTTAAGATTAAGAGGTGCATTTTTAGGTAAGTATTAGAATATTTACATAAGTGACCAGTACTACCCGATGTATTACCCGAAAGAAGTTTATTACAAATTTTATATTTTGTTTTAACAGTTACGGTGTCGTTAGAATTTTTTTAAAAAATCTTTTCAAAAAATTCTCAGATATTTAAAATCTTTTTGCTAGATAAACCTACATATGCAGATGTAGCAACAGATGCTGATGAACCAATGGGTGGACTAGGAGAAGAAGCAGGGGAAGTGGGATTAAAACCACTAGGTAGAAATGTGAAAATATCTTCTTCTTTATTAACGAAAAATATATGTCGATGTGGATCCATAAATAAAAAAAATTATAATTTTTGAAATCGAAATAAAATTAGAGAGTAGAAAAGAGTAGAGATAGTAGAAAAAAGTAAATTAGAATTAAAATTTTAAATCAAAATAAAATTTAATTTAAAAAAAAAGTAAATTAGAATTAAAAAAAATTTATTCAAATAAAATAAATATTATAAAAATTAAATTGCAGAAAATAAAGCAAACCGAATAAAGGAACTCCGATCTTTAATTTTGATCTTGATCGATTTGTGTTTTGATCTTGATCTTGATTTTTAATCTTCGCTCCTTGATTCGCCAACAGTTGCACGTTTCACCGAATATCACCAAACTCGAATATCATCGATTAATTAGAGAGTAGAGAGTAGAGAGTAGAGAGAGTAGAGAGATTTTTGAATGATTTTTTCAAATGGGAGTGCCCATATTTATGGGAAAGAAATTCAGACTTCAAAAAAAAAAAAAAATTCAAAACTAGCCGTTGGGCAGGGCTCGAGCCGGGCCGGCACGGCCCCAAAGGCTTTTTCATCACAGCCGTTTGTTTCAAATAAAGAAGATCCCAGCCGTTCGTTTCAAACAAGGTGACCGTAGCGTTTGAAACTAGCCATTGGGGGCGGCAGGCTCGGGCTTGGGCCAAGTCGGGCCTAACAGACATTCAATCTCAGCCATTCGTTCCCCCTTTTTCAATCTTAACTGTTGGATCCCAAAAAATAGCCGTTGGGCTCGGGCTCGGGCCGGCCAAACTGGCGGGCAAGCTTTGGGCCATACACGGGCGGGCTCACAGGTGGGCTTCAGCTCGGCCCACGGGTCAGGAGGGAGGGCCCAAGCCCGGGGATGGGGATTACGGGCTAGGGCCGGGTTCGTGCTATCACCGGGCTAGGCCGGCCCCGCACAGTACCGGGCCCCGGGCCACCCACGGGCCTTGGGGCCTTTTTTACACCCCTACTTGATATTAATGCCTTTTCGACGATGATCGCATGAAAAAATACATCCTATTTTCTTATGTTTCTTATCTTTTCTCTATTTTCATCATGTATTTGAAATGTTTTCGTTTATCGGCCGAAGGAAACAATCTACTGCAACAAAATTTTGATTCTTATTCACCATTGATTGGAGGGTCCTTTGGCTGAATACTCTACACCCCCCTCTCTCCCTTCAACTAGTACCCTATGGCTGAATAGTTAGCATTGCGATGCTTGTACTCATACTATCCAACCATAAGAGGATATTTTTTTTCATGTGACATTTTGCCTTGCATTCTGGGTCAGCTTGTGAATGTTATTGGGTAGGATGGTAAGTAGGGAAACCAAAAGGAAAAACTAGAAATGACACATACGACTTGGTCTTCGTTGGGTGATGAAATAAAGAGAGCCTGTTGAACTGGATTTGATACGAGCAGTATCTGTTCAGATTGTTCACGTGTGATCTCTAAAGATCGTTGCAGAGGACATGATGGAATTATCAAGAGAAAATTTGAATATGAAAAGGCCGAAAACACTATCTGATCTAATCTTTTTGTCACTCGTAGTGTGCTTTCGTTTTCGTTACGATTTCCCCGTTTTTTATATAATGCTATTTTATGTTTGTTCTGTGGCATTTTCCCTCACCTGATTTATTCTTCTCATATTTTATATATCCTGTGCAGTACGATTGAGAGCCCCAAGATGGTGTAAACGTAAAGCAGGGGTGTCTTTTGGTTTTGGAGGCAAGCTTGTTTCATTTTGCTCAAAGGGTGCTTCAGTTGGAGCTTCAGATGTATGCTTAATTGTTTGTTCCATTCTACTTTGTTTTTCTTTCCTCAATCTTATTTGGTCATTACCTTCACTATTTCCAGGTTTATGTGCATAACTTAGTTGCAGAACACAGTTTAGTGGGCCGCTCCTCTGAATTTGAAGCTGCAATACATAATGGGGAGAGATCTTCACTGAGGCTTTTATGTGATAAAAAAAGTCAAGAGTCTGAGTATGTGTTCAGTGCAAGGGACGAAACTCTTTTTCTTTTCTCCGTTCATATACCGAACGGATATGTTACTAAAAATGTGGGTTCCACTGTATTGTCTGTCTGGGCAGATGTGAAGATGACAGAGAAACATGGGGCTTCTTGAAAGTCATGTTTGAAGATGATGGAACAGCAAGGGCAAAACTGCTTACCCATCTTGGTTTCAGTCTGCCTATTGAAGCAAAAGATGCCGTGCAAGATCATCTTTCTCAAGAAGTAAGTTCTATTGGTCTTGAAGATAGCGAACTGGATAAAGGAGGATATGTTGCGGATAAACAAACCACTACCTTCCCTTCTGATAATGGCGAAGATTTCTTTAACAATCTTCCGAGTCCTAAAGTTGAAACGCCTAAAGCAGAAACGCCTGTGCCAAATTCTGTAGATAATGCTGCTGTGGGTGGCTCTGTTTCCATTGTGGAAGAAATGCAACAAGGACAAGAGGAGAGTACTGAGATCTCATTAGATAATGCTATCCAACGTGCATTGGTTGTTGGGGACTACAAAGAAGCAGTTGCACATTGTATATCTGCGAATAAAATGGCTGATGCTCTAGTTATTGCTCATGTTGGTGGGGATTCCTTGTGGGAGAGCACACGTGATCAATACCTTAAGATGAGACAATCTCCATACTTGAAGGTAGCCAAAACATTGTTTTCCTTGGAAGTTGTTGACTACTTATCTATTCTCACCACTCATGATATGGTTCTACTTGCGTATAATTATTTAAGACTCGTCCCATGCTCTATCAAATTACTGGGTAGTACAACATATTGCAAGCATTCTACTGATTATTTCGTTACACAATCAGGTTGTTTCTGCAATGGTCAACAATGATCTCTTGAGTCTTGTAAACACTAGGCCCCTGAAATCCTGGGAAGAGACACTTGCTCTACTTTGTACTGTAAGTTACTCAACATGGACATGTAATTTTAAGCAGTGTCCTTTTTTTTTTTGGGAGGTGGATTCACTATTAACACAAGTCTTTCTGATGCTGTTTATATATACAGCAACCATAGTTCTGTTTTTACATGATAATAATTGATTATAGAAGTACCTCTTGATTAGATAAGTGAATTAAAATCACTGCTACCTAAATGCTGCTGCAATTGTTTTGCATGAAGTGCTTAGGAATTCTTGGCTGGTCGAAATTATAACAAGTTATCAATAATCCCTCTACATGGTTTTGAAATCAAGAACTCCTTTGATTTTTGGTTTGGCTATAGCGTGTTTTCTAAAACATAAGCAGATCAGTAGATCACACACTTTAACTTTTGATCAAGTTGCTAATAAGAATAGAATGGCAATCCTCTTTCCACCTGCTGATCAAAAAATATATTGCATTATTTCCACCGATAGCACTGCATTTACAAAAATGTTAATATTTTTGTCTTGTATCATCCATAACAGTTTGCGCAGAGAGAAGAGTGGACTTTGCTTTGTGACACACTTGCTTCTAGGCTCATGGCTGTTGGTAATACACTAGCTGCCACTCTTTGTTTCATATGTGCTGGAAATATTGACAAGACAGTGGAAATTTGGTTGCGGAGCCTGAGAACAGAGCAAGAGGGGAGATCTTATGTTGACCTTCTTCAGGTATGAATATTATTTTTGAATGTTTATTTGACAAGTATGTTCTAGCTTGAGGGTTGATATGATTATTATGTTTATGTTGTTAGGATTTAATGGAAAAGACTATAGTCCTGGCTCTGGCAACTGGGCAGAAGCAATTTAGTGCTTCTCTGTGCAAGCTGGTTGAAAAGTATGCCGAAATATTGGCTAGTCAAGGGCTTTTAACTACAGCAATGGAGTACTTAAAACTAATGGGAACTGATGAATTGTCCCCTGAGCTTGTGATCTTACGAGATCGTATTGCACGGTCAACAGAGATTGGTATATTTATACTTTTTGCTTTGTATGTAGTAATATGATCCTTGCGGTATTATTCCTCGACTGGTGTGTTGCCAATGAGAATATACTTCTCCTCAGTCCTTTATTAAGTTCTTTGATTGTACTTCCGTGATATACTTGGTAGTGGGTAAAATAGTTTCTTTTAGTTGATTTATTTAGAAAGAAGTCTATCAATTGAAATTTCTTCGGTTTTTCAGGTTAGTGTTAAGTCTAATACAGGCCGAAAGTGAGAAAATAGTGGTTTGATGTATCTATTATGAAGATATTAATTTATGATCCCTAAAGGCAGCACTACAGATTATTCAGGATAGTAATACTACGAGACAGATTTCTGCCATTGGTGATGCAGCATATCATCAGCAGGGAACATTCATTTGTTGGTGTAGTGATGCAATGTTTAGTATATCCTCTCAGATGTTTAGGCATTACAATGAGGCTTTAATGTGTATACTTTGAAATTCATAACATTTTATCTTTAATCTTTATCAAGGATTGGTCCTCCTGTTAATTCTCCTTTTAAAATAGCCAAGAATAAACTTGAGAGAGACAAAGTAAAAAAGTAGAGAAAATGGTTATGTTTATGCTGTCACTTCTGAACCAACCACTAATGAGTTTTTTTTTCTTTTTTTTTTCTTTTTTCTTCACAGTAATTTATGAGCATCATTAGTAGTGCATTTTATTGTCTATTGTGTTGCTTATCCCAAAAAAATAATAAAGAAGAAAATCGGAACCTTGTCCAAGCCAAACCAAACCACTACCAAACTAAGCCATTTTTTTGCCATTATGAAATTCTTTAGTTTCTATATGGACCAGGATATGAGATGAATGATTCCCTTACCTTTGATGAGAGATGGGGAGAGACTGAAAAAGAAGAATGAAAGAAAATGGTCATGAGTTCTTGCACTGTTACTCCTGAACCACTAATGATCTTTTTTCTTGACTGTTATTTCAGAGCATCTTTATTCATGCTTTTTTATGGTTTAGTGTGTTGAACTTTCTTATTAAAAAAACATATGAGCCATCCTTTTCTGTTTTCCATATGTCTTGAGTATAATTAAAATCATGTTATTTCTTTACAAATTAGGAGATGGATGCGTAGTGGCTTTTACCTTTGATTAGACGTGTGGCACATTCCATGGAGGTTAAAGTATCATTGCATTCTTCAGTTTGTCAGAAGGCGGATGCAATCTTATACTAACTCCATTTCCTTTCCTTTCCTTTCCTTTCCTTTCTGATGCATGCATTGTTATGCATGATTTTATTGAAACTTAATTATTGATGTGCTACTTGGTTGCCACTTGTTTAGTCGGCCTCTTGATCCTACTAGATGAAGTTTGTTTTGTGAGCTCATATTGAGTGTGATGGTGTCATTCTACAAATCCCAATGCCGACATAGTTGTGACTTGTTTACATTGGCCTTTCTATCTCCCCGGGTGAAAATTCTGACTGCACTCCTCTATGTCTCATTGTTTCTTATTTTGCATAGTCTTTCTACCTTCCCTGTATTGACATGCTGCATATTCAATAGAATTGGGTAAAGGATTTTGCTTAGCACGGGGTGGATATTAGAGCACATTGTTTTTATAGGGCACGCATCCTAAACTTAAAGTTTCATTTTTGAAGTTAATTGAGTTATTAGGAAAAGCTATATGTGCTCTATTTTTTTTATTTTTGTTTTCTTCATGAGTACAATTAATAGTGATACACGAACAAAAATGTGAACACGAAATTATGATGTGTAGATCTTAAGTGAAGAGGGCATTTGGAGTGCTTGGGGTTCTAATGCATGGGTCACATACGTTAGATTGAAAACTAGGTGATTTGTGGAGGAAAATCTCCAATATCACAACACGAAACTTATTTGAATTTAACACATACTCTGTTTAAAGATCAAATGGTAGCCACTAACGATTGGGCACAATCCTTGTCCATCGTTATAACAAATTATAAAAATACCTGGACAAATGAAAAATTTCTTGATTACATTGGAGTGACATTTCAAGGTGATGCTTTGTAATGGCTACAACAATGGGAAAAGCAACAAATGGAAAAACTCAAAAAGTGGCATTACTAAGTAATTTCCTTACATTTGATAAAATTCTAAATGAATTTGCAAAAATCATAAAAGAAAATTCCTGTGGTTTTAGGACAAACAAATTTGCAAGAAGATACAAATTATATTTTATCAAAGATAGAATTATGTAATATTTGTCTTTTTTTGAAGACTATGTTGCAATGGTTAAAAAATATTATTATCACATTGGTCCACCAACCAACAACATTGGCTTGATCAAATCTTTCATAAACTCCCAAATTGATGGGATGAGTTATGTTTTAAAAATTATCCGGATTTTATCAAAAAATTAAGGAAAGAAGAAGACGATAATTTAGGTTCTTGAATTAATTTTGCTCTAAGACTGATAGCTTATCAATGTTTAGAAATAAAGGCAAATAAACAGGTTAAAAACCAAATAACCGCCTCTAAATATGGACAACAATGTTGTGATAAGATTCTAAAAGAGAATTGAAAAATTGGGTGTTCTATTTCATAACCTAGGAAAAGATTCTATAAAAAGAAAAATTTAAGTGGAAACCATGGCAGAAGATTAAAAATTTTTCAAAAAGGAAAAAAGTATGTTAGGAAAAAGAAAGCTACTAGTTTTTCAAAAAAGAAAAGTTGTAAGGACAAAGGTAAAAGTGCTAAGAAAATTATTAAAGTCTTTGAAGAACAAGAACTGAAAATCTTCTTTAGAGAAGATATTTCAGAAGAAAAATCAGTTTTTTATGAAATAGAAAGTGAAGATGATAGTTCTAATGAAGAACCGGATGAACTAATCTTCATGATGCAAGAACCAGAACAAGTGGGAACTATATAAAAAAGTCTCCTAAGCGACTTAGGCACCTTACATCTTGGTGATGTAATCGATGAAGAAATAACTTTTACTGATAATGAACTCAAAAAATATGAGAAATTGCAAGAAGTTAAAAAAAATGAAATTTATAAACTCTCAAAATTTTTGTTTCTAAGCCTTTGTCCCAATTGATTGGGACAAATGCTTAGTTTGGTTTGGTATAGTGGAAACGCCACTACAAAATTATCCAGAGGTGGGACAGTAGATATTACTCTTTTTGATAAAACAAAAGTTGTACGATGGAAAAAGAAATATCCTGAAGGGCGATATATTCATATTGGATTAATCCAACTACGGATTAATTCAACTACGGATTAATGCTCCATTCCGACAAGGAATTGATTTTCCTATTTTAGCTGTTGTTTTTTATCCGATGAAAGCTATAATTAGAATAATTCAATCCAATTTAGTGAATGGTGTAATCTGGTTTAACACAAAACCAAATTACTATAATTACATCAACGGTCCAAATTCGGAAGATACGGTCTGAATAAGGACCAAGACAAAAGGAATCGATATGAAATCAAATTCTAATGACTTAGCATTTCAGTGGGAAACAATTCATGAATTGACTAGACAACTTAAAACTTTTATGAAAGCCATTGAAAAACAAATGGTTGAAATATTTGGACCCAAACCATTCGATACAATAATTCGACCAAGATTAATGAATTGGACAGATCTTGAAATTTCAAAACAATGGTTAACTTCATATATAATAGATGTAGGTCCATCTAGAGCTAATCCTGAAATTTTAGAAATACAGGTTTCGGGAAAAAATTTGTATTTTCATAATAAAGTCAAACCAAAAAATGTTTGGCAAATTAGTGAATTTATCATTTAGTGAATTTACAAGCAAAGACACAATTGCTACTAAAAATGTTCAAATTCCTATATTACCAGGAACGTCATATAGGAATGAGAAAAATAAAGAAGTAATACATGTACAAATTTATCATTTTGAAACAAAAAATAATAAAATTATGTTTTCTCCTCATGAAGGGAATAAAAGATATACTTATGTAACGGGAACATTTAATTTTGCTGGATATAAACCTTATTGCCTAAGTGTTCTTATAGATGCAGGAGCTACAATAAGTTTTTCTAAATAGAATTCTATTCCAAAAGAAAAATGGACGTTAATGAAGCATGCCACTACTTTTAGCTATGCGTGTTTTGGTGGATTAGAAGGGATTCCACTGGACTAAAAAATGTGTGGGATCTACATTTTTAGACTTTGTCTATTCGGATTGCTAATCTTATGTTTGGTTCACCGAATTGGACTATTAATTTTCTATATGGAGGACTAATTGTCCGGTATTCATGGGATTACTTGTCCCACCTTTTCTTGTAGGATTATTTATCTTCCCATTCGGGATTATCTTCCGTCCTTATTCAACGGTAAAAAATGTTTCTTCAACTCTTATTCCATGCTAAATTCCACTTTAACTGAATATAATGCAAATAATACTATGGTATACACAATCCCATTCACTATTCCGTTGTATTAAAAAACAAGTGGAACCTACGTACTACTTATCCCTCTAATCCTATTTAGAATATTAAACATGCCCTACTTGTAGTTCAATCTTTAATACGATCATATATGATTCCGCCATTTCAAGTACATTAGTTTTATATCATGGTGTTTGGTGGACATATTGTTTTGTTTTTCTGTTTATATTTCCGATCTTCGAAGTGAAATATGGTATTTTACTGCTGTCTCTAGTAAGGGCTATGCTGCTGCAATTTTAGTATTAGCTGATGATTTTGGCTTAACCGCGGTGGCAGAGAAAGTTCCCCAGTCTATTGCTTTTGAAAACTCCCAGTCACAAACAGGCCCCCTATATGGTGCTGATCAGTCCAGTTTTGGCACAGTTGAGCTTTCTCAGAATTATTATCAGGTGCTGAATCTTTTATCTTTTCAATAAGAGATGTATTTTTTTTGTGAAGCAGCCTTCTTACTGTGCAATCTTCTGTTTTGCTTATAGTGACACTTTTAGTGGTTGACTATTTCTTTATTCTGCAGGAAACTGCACCACCGCAACTGCAGCAGGGTGTTCCAGGCAGTCATTATGGGGAAAATTACCAACAGTCATTTGGTTCTTCGCATGGGAGTGGACATGGTGCTCCTGCCCCATACGAGCCAGCACCACAACCTCAAATGTTTCTTCCATCCCAGGCACCTCAAGTTCCTCAGGTATATATGTCGTTGGCTTCGGTTCTTTCCGGAAGTAAGTAATTGAATCATACTTAATATGTCGTATAATAATTGGTTATGATATTTGCTTGCTTATCTGATAGATGTTTGTTCTTTTGCTATGTTAATTGGCTGCCTAAAAGTGCTTTGATTCGGTCATAGATCTTCCATGCAGCAATATCTTTGATAGTTGAAACTTAAAAGTATAGGTAACTTCTTATGAGTGATATGTTTTAATTTCTATGTTTTGGCAGGTTATGGAATGAACCTTTTGTCAATCAGTTTTTCTTGGATAATTTATTCTTTTTAACCTGTTTGTTTAGTTTTATACATATTTATATATATTTATTTATTTACTATCAGTAGTTACCAAGCTAACCATGTTGCAAGCTCTGATGCAATTGAGATTTCTTGTTCTTTTAACTTCCTATATCAGATGAACTTTGCTCCACCTCCTGTTAGTACTCAGCCTACAGCAAAGCCCTTCATTCCTGCAACACCTCCTGTGTTGAGAACTGTGGAGCAATATCAGCAGCCCACATTGGGTTCTCGGTTGTATCCGGTGTGCATGTATTTCTTTTTCTTTTCCTTCTAAATTTATTTGAAGTGCTTCAACGGGTGGTTATACTAAAGTTATTGTTTATAAATGTTTTAAGGCCGTTGGCACCCCTAATTTTCAAGCTGGACCTCCTGGCAGTGGATCTCTTGGCCCTTTTTCATCTCAAGCAGGTCCACTTCCCGGGCATAAGATACCTCAGGTTTTGGCTCCAACCCCAACGGCTAGGGGATTTAGGCCAATAATGAATTCAGGAGTTCAAAAACCTGGGATGGGTCTAACGCAACCATCCAGCCCTATTCAGCCAGTGCAAGTGCAACCAGCCATAACTCTTGCAGCTCCACCACCTACAGTACAGACAGTTGATACATCAAATGTACCTGGTAATCTTATTTCTTGTTATTTTACACTGAGATTACTCAATTATATTCGGGGCTTTAAGCGCTTTTGTCCTTTTGCATGGTCGACGCTTTCAGTTTTGTCAACATTTGATGAGCTATGGAACTTAAGGGTTTGTATGGTAACGTTGTTTCCTATTTTCTGTTTCTGAGTTTAAAAAAAAAGGAAACTCGAAACATAAACATGTTTGATAATTCTTGTCATTTCTGAAAAAATGGAATCAGTTTTTAAAAATTTTCAAACGAAAAATAAAAACTTGATTTTTCACTTGTTTTCAAAAAAAGTTTTCAATCTTTACTCATTTTCCAGTCAAAATTCTGTCCACTCTGACCACCGACCACCCCCCCTGCCAACCACCCAACCCTTTTTTCCTCCAACCACACCCTCCCTCGTCCGCCACTCTTCTAGCGACCCACCGTCCCATCGACAAACCCTCTGGCATCTATCTCCTAGTATTGCCTTGTTAACAGACATGATTAGATTTAATGAAGGCGTTAACCCTAATGGGGCACGCGCTAGTTTATTTATAGATAAACGAAGACATACAATACGCTATGGTGTGGTCAACCACATCGAATAACAATCATAATAAAGCTAACACCCCCTTTAAGTTGGAGCATAAGCTTGTTACATATGTATCGAATTCGAGAATCCGGAACAGATTTAGTTAAAACACGATCACACCATTCTGATACTCGCGCCGAATAGAATGACAACCCACCTCGATGTGTTTCGTGTGCTCGTGTAATATTGGATTTGTAGCAAATGTACACTGTAGATTTATTATCACACCAAAATTTTGTTGGGCCAGGACAGGGATCACCTAACTCACTAAGCAACTGATGGAGCCATAAAATCTCATATGTCACCAGAGCCATGACCTGATATTCGGTTTCAGCACTCGACCGAGAAACCACGTCCTGCTTCTTACTCTTCCAAGAGATAAGATTGCCACCAATAAATATAGAGAAGCTAGAAGTGGACTTCCGATCAATGGGACATTCTGCCCATTCTGCATCAGAATACTCTTCCATCATAGAGTGGCCATGATCACTGAAATGTAGCCCTTTACCAGGATTTTTGTGGAGATATCGTAAAATTCGAACCACGGCATTCCAATGTGGGACCTGAGGCGCTACCATGAACTGGCTCACCACACTCGCAGGAAAGGCGATGTCTGGTCTTGTCATTATTGTCAAATAGTTCAATTTCCCAACCATTTTTCTATATCGGTCAAGATGAGAAAAAACATCACCCTCATCAGGGAGGAGTTTGATACTCGGGTCCATAGGTGACTCGACCCCCCTTTGCTCGCAGAAGCCCCGCATCATCTAAAATATCCAGCACGTATTCACTGGAAAATAAAGATACCCTTCTTGCCGCGTGCTACCACTACGCCGAGAAAGTATTTCAATTTTTCCAAATCTTTAATTTAAAACTGAGATTTCCGAAATTACTTTAACTCAGAAATGCTTACCGTATCATCTCCTGTGATAACAATATCATCAACGTAGACGATTAATAGAATACAGCCAGCAGAGGACGCTGATAGAACACAGTGTGATCTTTTCTAGGCTGTAGAAGACTAAATTGGCGCATAACCATGCTAAAGCGACCAAACCATGCCTGTAGAAACTGCTTCAATTCATAAAGAGAGCGATGGAGATGACATACCAGCTGAGACCCCCACTGAGCAACAAAACTGGGACGTTGCTCTATATAGACTTCCTCTTGCAAATCGCCGTAAAGAAAAGCATTCTTCACATGAAGCTGTTACAAATTCCAATGGCGAGTGGCAGCAAGAGACATAAATAGACGAATAGTGACCATCTTGGCAGCAGGACAGAAGGTCTCAAAATAATAAATTCCATACGCCCGAGAATACCCCGTAGCAACAAGGCGGGCCTTCAAGCGGGCAAGAGAACCATCAGGATTGAGCTTGACTGTAAAGACCCATTTGCAGCCAATAGCTTGCTTACCTTCCGAAAGAGAAATAAGGGATGCCAACATAGCACCCCGCCAGCCAGGGTCGGCTAAGGCCTCGGTAACAGTATGAGGAACAACGGTTTGATCCAGGGTGGCAATACAAGTTTGTAAGGAGGTGAAAAGACCCTTATAGAAGGTAGTATAGAAAGGATGATCCCTGCAAGTCCGATCAGATTTCCGAGTAGCAATAGGAGTAGTATCATCAGGAGGAGGAGCACTTACCATAGGAAGAGGATCCACAGACGAGGGGACTGGCTCAGCAGAGGAGAGGGGACTGGCTCAGCAGAGGAGAGGTCCAATGAAGCTGAAGGACGTGATGGAGAAGGCGGAGAGGACCTCACAGTAGGAGGAGCACCTGCAGAAGAAGATAAGGGAAAGCAAGACACTAAAAAATCAAGACTGTGAATATCAGAACTCCAAACTCCCGACACAACTGAATCTGATGCAGAAAATAAAGGAGTAGACTCCACAAAGACAACATCTCGGGAGACAAGGAACTTGTGTAGAGATGGACAAAAACAGCGGTATCCCTTATGAGTCTTTGAATAACCAAGAAAAATACATTTGACAGCCTGAGCATTTAACTTCGTCCGCAGGGGATGAGTGTCACAAATAGAACAAAGGCACCCAAAAATTTTCAAGGGTAGAGAGAAAAAGGCTCTTTCCGGGAGAAAGGACGGCCATCGGAATTTGTCCACCAAGTACCTGAGAGGGAAGGCGGTTGATCAAGTAACAAGCAGTTAACACGGCATGCCCCCAGAATTGCTTAGGTACGTGCATCTAAAACAAGAGAGCTCGAGCAGTTTCCATAATATGGCGGTTTTTGCGCTCAGCGATATCATTCTGCTGTGGGGTAGCTGGACAAGAAGTCTGATGAATAATACCATGTGTGGACAGAAAAGTTTTCAGCTGGGTGGAAAGATACTCGCCACCATTATCACTTCACAAACATTTAACTTGAGCCTTAAACTGGGTTTGCACTTCCATACAAAAAGAGGAGAAAATATATGTTACCTCAGATTTATGTCGCATAAGATATAAGAAAGTCACGCGAGAATAATCATCCACAAATATAACGTAATAACGAAATCTAGAAACAAACTCGACTGGACAGGGCCCCCAAACATCTGAATGAACTAAAGAAAAATGAGCCGAAAATTGTTTATTGACCCGAGGTAATAAGGACACACGCAGGTGCTTTGCTAACCGACATGACTCACTCAATCTTAGAAATAGAACGAAAACGAGGACAGAGACTATGCAAACTAGATATAGAGAGATGCCCCAAACAACAATGAGCTTCAAAACTGGGAGAAGAAATTGCGGAGCAGGCCATAGCAGCCACCTCATCCACCAAGTATAGCCCATTAGATACTCGACCTCTATTGATAATCTTTTTCGTTGTAAGATCCTGAAAAACACAGCCATTAGGATGAAAAGTCGCACAATAGTTTAGATCTTTAGTAAGCTGACTGACTGATAACAAGTTAAATGGATTCCCAGGAGTATGTAAGACATTGGCTAGGGTTAAGGACATCGTGGGGGAAGCAACTCCACGCCCCTTAACCGGTAAGAAAGATCCATTAGCCACAAGAACACCATGATGTCTAGGAGTCACCTGATAGTCAGATAAGATACATGCAGAACCAACCATATGGTAGGAGGCACCTGAATCAATCACCCAAGCAGACATAGTAGTCTCCAAACAGGCACTAGGATTACCTGGAAAGGTAGCAGCGATCGGAGCAGGAGGACTAGCAACCTGAAACTGAATATACTGCTCATATTCTGCTGAGGTCATCTCAACGAGCTGCTTCTGAAAAGAAGAGGATGAATCTGTATGAGAGTAATCAACAGTAGCATTGGCTACAGGGAACGGTCTTCTATGTAATTTATAATACTGACTGGGAATATGTTCCTGAATCCCACAGTAGTGGCAATAACGGGTCTCACGTGCACCCCCTACGCGCCCCCACCACTTCGACCTCCATTACGGCCCCTACCACGGCCACGGCCCCGAGTTCTATTGCCACCACGAGAAGTAACGAGGGTAGACGGGTCACTAGAATTAGGTGTAGACGTTGTGTCGTTGCGACATATCGAACAACTTACCCGACGGAAAGTCTCAGATAAGGTAGGAATGCCTGTCCCAGCAAGAATTTGTGAACTAGTGAATCCGCTGTTCCTGAAAGAACTGGTGAATGGAAGAACTTGATCGAACTCGTCAGCAAGTACTTTAAAGCTCATGAAGTGCTTTTGAAGGGGACGACCAGCCTGTTGTGAGCGGAAGAATCCTCGCATCACATCATACAGCGCGATAAATCATTTGTGGAGGAATAGATATTCTCCAGAGCCCCCCAGATTTCTTTTATTGTATCTGCACTGGCAACCAAAAGCTTGACACTGCGGTCCATGAAATTCATAATCTGACCGAAGAGACGAGTATCGTCTCGTACCCAGGTACGATAAATAGGAGAACTATGATCAGGGGCATCGTTAAATAAGTGGGGATCCAATTCCATGCCTTGCAAGGATTTCAACACATTCTTCCGCCACAAGGGATAAGCAGAAGCACCGTTAAGCTTCTCATTGACAAGCAGAGTAGAGGAAGAGAACACCTCATTTCTCATTGGTTGTCTGGTATCCGTCAGAGACTCAGCAGTCCCAGAAGTCTGTGTAGCAGACCTATCGTCCTCCAATGACATTCATATTCAAATACCAGAAAATCTACAACCAGACAACCCCTCACTGCATCACAAAAAATCGAATAACACAGAAATTGTTGTTGAATGGAAAGTAAGCCATTACACGGATGAATGAAGGGACGCAGTGAGGGAGGAGAAACAAAACAGAACTGCCGACTGTTCCGGCGACTGGAAACTTTTTCAACGACTCGTCTAGGTTTCCGGTGACTGTTTAAATGGTTGGCGACTGTTTTTTGGGACACGATCGGTGGGTTTCGGCGACTGGTTGGTGGCGCCGACTGGGTTGGAACTGGTTTGGGATTTTTCGGCGCTTGTGGAGGAGGCGGAGGTAGATGTCGGCGCTGGTAGTAGTGGTGTTAGGAGGTTTCGGCGACCATGGAGGAGGTTTGGGTGGATTTCGGCGCTGGTGGTGTTGATGTGGGTAGGTCGTAGAGGTTTGGGTGTAGGTCGGCGCTGGTAGTGGTTGTTGTAGGGGGAGTCGGTGACTATGGAAGGGGTTAGGGTGGATGTTGGCACTGGTGGTGGTGATGTTGGTGGGTTTTGGTGCTGGTAAGGAGGAAGTGATGATTTCGGTGTTGATGAAGGTGGCTTGGGTGGTCGACGGCTAGGGCTGAAGCCAAGGAGGAGCTGCCGGTGATGGTGGTGGCTCTGATACCATGTTAATATGATAATATTAGGATTACTGAAAGCGTTAACTTTAATGGGGCACACACTAGATTATTTATAAATAAATGAAGCTATACACTACGCTGTGGTGTGCTCAACCACACTGGATAATAATCATAATAAAGTTAACAGTGACAAGGTCACAAGAGATTAATTTCGACCATTAGGGTTATGAGAGCCTTGACCACGCTATAGAGGCTCTCATAGATCAGCCTTTCTTGAGCCTATTAGATTATTAATCTAAAATTAGAAGGTTAACAATTGTTAGAATGTTGACGGCTTTTTTGCTTGCTTCAAAGTCATAGGTCAAGATACTTGGAAGATAACTCTTCATAATCATATGTTAGAGAGGTCAATTCAAAAGCCTTGAGAAAGCACTATGGAATCAAGACATATACATTGTGTTAAATGTAGTCTATTTGACGATGGCTAAAATTTAGTTTAAGTATATAAAAATGTGTTATTAATAAAACTGATTTTTCAAAATAGAATTTCATGGTAATTAGTCCTTGCATTTTTATAGACTCGTAGTTACTTTGTGAGATTTTTTATAAGTGTGTGGTTGTCTTTCAAACCTTTCTCTTAGAGTAAAAAGCATTAAATTTCATATTTTGTACTAAAATTGAAAAATCATATTTTGGAACACACTTGGTTCTTAAATATTTAGAATTTTTTACTTAAAGTCAAATGAGGGTGTTTCACTTATTCTCATTCAACAACTTAAAAGCAAATTTCAAACTTGTTCTTTTACCTTTCATTTATCGATTTACTCGAATCATTTTAATGAAAATGAGCTTAAGTTGTCTCATCCAGCATCTTCCAATCAAGTATTTGGGGTTACATTTTGGGGGAAATGTTAGGGCGGAGTCTTTTTGGGCTTTTGTGTTGGAAAAGACTAGAAATAGTTGGAGGGGTATAAAAGATTTTTGTTTTCTAGAGGAAGGCAGGTATACTTTTGTGCAGTTAATCCCGTGTAGTATTCCACTACTTGTCTTTGCTTAAAATTTTAGTGTGGGTAGCAAATGAAATTGAGAAGATGAAATCAACATTTGGAATCATGATTAACTGAGAAACAATAAATTTTTTTTTGTATTGAAGTAAATTTCGATCGTTTGTTAGCTATTTACTTTGTTGCTATTAGATATATACACTTTTGTAAGCTTCTCCGTAGACAAGGGGTCCCACATTTTGATGGATGGTCTGAACAATATTTTTAATTGACACAATTGGATATACCGCTTGTCATCAATTCGGTTTGGTGTTTGTCTTCAATGCCATGGTTATTTACCTTTCAAATAGAAGAACTAACTGCATTTATGCTCGACTTCCACAGGCTGCAGCATTAGCTATGGATGAGTCAATCTTAGATGCTGATCAAGTGGAAAATCTTATAAAATTTTGTCCTACTAAAGAGGAAATGGAACTTCTTAAGGTGATGCTATAATGTAAAGAATTGTGCGCTTCAATATTCAGTTATCTGCATCACCATTCTTTTTGTCATTAGATAGTTTCCTGCTGCGTCAAACTGTTTTGAAAAATTTTCTTTTATTTTCCCCTTACATTGTATTAACTTTCATGTTTATAACTGTTTAGGGTTACACTGGTGACAAGGAGAGCCTGGGAAAATGTGAACAGGTCTGTAAACCAGATCGCATACTTTATTTAGGTAGTGATCGGAAGATTCAAGTGTTTTATGGATCTGAATGTTTGGAAAGGAAAAAGTGTTCTCTTTGGTGCACTATTGAATAAGTTGTTGTGAACATTCTGAAATTGGATTTATCTTACCTAGTCATATAAGAGTCGAATTGATTATCTGTTTACCTGAGACCTTACACGCTTTAATTTTCTTCCTTTTTTGTGCTTATTTGTTTCTCTGCTTATGTGGTGACTCCTCTCTCTTTCACTCTCACTCAACCGCTCTTGCATTTTACAGATATATATCTGTTCCATCTAGTTTATTTAATTCATAACTTATTTTTAAGGTTATAGAATGAAATCTTTGTTATATTGTGAATTCTTGCATTCCATGGACTCTTAATGTGACAGTAGGGTATGAGATAACCAACTCTTATAACCAAATAGAAGCTCACATTGGATGTAAAGAAAAATCAATAAGTTCTCACATGGAGGGGAGATAGAAATTCCCTCTTTTCCCAAATACCATTTAATTGCAACTACATTCCTAAAGGTTTAAATGTTAATGACGCATCCATGTAACCCACATCCAAACTTTGGATTAATATTCTTAAAGAGAAGGTTTAGGGAGATTTGTCTCTTGGACCCACCACACCGCCTAATACTTGTCCCCAAGCCCATGCGACATAGGTAACTCCTGAACCCTCCTTGTAGATGTTGTCTTTGTATTACTATTATTGTTGTTATTTCTTTTGAGAAACAGCTATTTATAAATGTTACCCTTGCGATTGTTGGATATGATCTTTTGATTTCTAGTAATCATGACTGTTTTGCATCCTTTTGGGTATGGGTAAGTGTTGGAGAAGCTGTTGTGACTTAAGAGTCTCAAGTGTTACCTTCTTGCACGTGTGGTGTGATGCTTTAACTGGTTTTCATTATTTAGGAGAACAAAGCATCTTCACTATGCTACACGGGCTAGGGTATGAAAGTCGGATGCGGGTGTCTCTTCAAGTGTTGGATTTATCTAAATCTCATTTCTAAGGACGTGGGGACGGGACAAAATATTCAAATTTTTAATAAACTGATTTTAATTTTCAAATAAAGTGTTTATAAGGTGGTATCATAGCCCATTTCCTTTGTAATATGTGACTTTTTTATATTTATGTAGTGTGTTTTGGATTACTTAAATATAATTGGTGGGTAGTATCCAACTACAAATGTCAGATCCATTTCTTATCCAAGTGTGAACTATCTGACATGGGCATTTTATACATTTTGAAGAGTATATAACATAGCCTCCATGTTACCATCTTATCAGCATAATAAACACTTTGAATGATGTGCTTGTTAATGTGCCCTAAGTACTAGTTAAATGATATTCATCCCAAAAAGTTAAAATGATGATGGATCAGTGATTTAAGGAAACTAATCGTATTGGATATATGTAAGAACCAGCTTTGTTCGTTAGTTCTCTCACTCGTTTTCGCTTTCTTGACATGGATGCACATGAACCAGCTTTGGTGATGCATGAGATCCATCTATTCGAGGAACCTAAGGTATTTGTCGTGAAAGTTTTGTATTATTCTTGTTTGTGTTAAGAAAGGAAGACTGGAAGAGATAGAACATGAAACTAACCATGGTTTTTGCCCAAGAAGGAAATGATGGGCGAAAATATGGGATTCAAATATCCAAAAGATATTATATGTGACAATCCTTATTGATGAAGTGGAATACAATATTTTGAAGAAAAAAGTACAGGTAGTGGTGTTTCTTACTGTGTACCTTGGCGTGATGGTATAATTGCTCCATTGCCACCTAGGGTTGTGAATTTGAATAATGGAAACAAGCACTCGACATGTGGGGGTATGGCTCTTTTCACTCTAGAGGCATGCCATAATCACTCTTTGGCTATTATCCATCCCAAAATCTCAAATAGCTACAAAATTTGCCTAACTTTTTCTAATCCCTTTCCAAAATGCCATATAAGTCCCTCTAACCTTCTTGGAGGTCCAAATTCCACCTCTAACTTTAAACATACTATCAACCACCCACCTTTGAAGCATATCTCCAAACCTTTCCATAGGAACCATAGGAATTGTTGTTAAGCTTTTCTAAGTTTCTGGCCACCGAGGCTAGAAGAAAACAAGGACGTAAAATTGACGGGCAACCCTATCTGATATAGTTGTAGCCTTGAAAGAGGATCCTGAGAGTAGGATTAATTATGCAGTTGGGATAGAAACCCATCGGTGGAGCTAACTCCAGTAAGTCTTGCACATTTACGATAAGAATTAATTCATTGTTTCCAATTGTTAGACTCTCAACTTATCTAAAAGCATAAGTTATTAGAGAAGAGTAATTTTACTATTTATATTCTCAACACGCTCCTTCACATGTGGTCAGGCTTTTAACTCTCAAGCACATGCAAGTATTTTAATTATCAACATGTGATCTATTGCTTGGTCTGATATTTGTTGACCAAAGACACATTTAAAAGATGAAGTAGTTAGACAGAGTTAACTTCATTATTTATATTCTCAACACCAACATTCACTTTCAACCCAAACATCACCTCAAATAAATAAGCACATAAAAAACATATCTTACCTACCTTTGCATCTTAGGAAGGATAATAGTATAATCTATGATAGAAGACGAGACATCATGAAAGAACCCAAGTTTGCTTTGCTTACGTTAAACCCCTTAGTCATAATACCCTGCAATGCTGCAATGCTGCAATGCTTGACTAATCATCCTACTCAACCCTTCTGTCACAATGGTAAAGAGGGAGAGGGAATCCCTTGTTAGATGATGACAAAGGAAGAACTCTCGCCATATGGGATTGCGTAATAGGTTGTGGCACAGAATAAGTTGGCAATGTAGAATGTAATGGTTTACAAGAAATCAATCTTGGTTCACATTTATGTTTTGCCTATGAAAAAATTCTTAGTTTTTGGCATATTGAGATGTTCAAATAATAGGTGGTTTTACTTTGATCTCAAAGTTCAGCCTTCTCTTTTTTGGTGGTAGCCTGTAAAATACGTTTTGGTGGGTAAGGATCCAGTTGCATTTTATGGTTCCCAGTTATGTTTAACTTTACCATGCTGATTGTGTAATGCTAATAGTCAATCTTTGTAGATTGTTGTGCTTGTAAATTTGTTCAAGCAATTTTTTTTCGTGAATGTCAACTTCTCAAAAAGCCATTATAGATGTATTCTTCTAACGATTTTCAAGTAGAATCATTGGGAGATGGGATTGAAATCAATGCAAAATATTATAGGAATCTTGTGTTTAAATGAACTGTAAATTATGGTGTAATAATATAATTTCCTCTTAGTAACCATGGCCATTTCCAAGGTTAACAGGTTAGTTTTTGAAATGTGTGTTGAACACTGACACTAGTTGGACATGCCCGAACTTGTGTTCCGGCATGTCCAAAGATGTCTTATTGATTTTTCCCCCACTTAAAAAACATTGGACTCACTTTGTTATAGGGATACATTTGGAGGCATGCGAGATGCACTTGGGGTCTTAAATAGGCTTGAAAAATGTAAAAATGTGGGTCAAAGGTTATTTGTCAAAAGAGGATTGGGATCGCAGACTGCAATTAAGAGAACTGTAGATATATTCTTATTAATATTTCCTTAAGACTTACCAATTTTTGAAACGCTAAACCCAAACAACTTCCAATTTAATTGTAAATATTTGGGGCTTATTGCAGGTAAACATTACTGCCTTATGTTCCTACTTCCTTTCCATCACGCATGAACATAGAAAATAAACCATTTATTAGTGTTTTGATTTAATCTATAGAAAATCTCTTTGCATAAGATTAAGTGGAGAAGTCCAGTCCCATTGGCAGGTTAAGGGATTTATAATGAACTACTTGCTTGTTACTGACTAATCTAAGCTTAAGCTTTGGACCATGTTGTGAGGTTACTTTATGCATGTTGGGCATGTAGGTACGTGGTCATTACCGTGGTATCATAGTTAACCTTAGTCCCATGAAGGGCTTTTTGGCGGTTTGATTGCATATTTGAGTAAGTGATATTGTGATATCCCATCCCACATTAGTGGAAAATGAGAAATAAGTGTGATATATAATAAAAGATGTGGATTACTACCTGTATTTTGGTCTTAAGCATTTTCTATGTATAAAAGAAAAAATGGTATTATTCTATATAATATATAATAAATTCATTCTTGTTGTATCTACGTTTGTGTCATGACTTTTTGAAAATTATACATAAGTTGTTTGTGCTATTATACCCGTGTATCCATGCTTCTGAGAATGGCTTTCACTAACATAGTGTACCATAAGTGAAATTTACAGCAGGTTTCCACAATGTTATCTTAATGATATTCCTATTATTTGCATGCATTTGATTGTTTGTTCTTTTTTTTCCTTCTTACATCCTTTGCCTTGGTTACCAAGCCTTAGAAATTTAAAACAAACATGTTAGGCAAATCCAACCTTATTTCTTTCAGTAATGATTACCTGTCTTCCAAAATTCTTGAAATAAAATTGTTTTTACTTATTTAGCTGTTCCCCTTTAGTGATGGTAAGGCCTTGAGGGAGTCTTCTGGCAGGTTCATGTAGGCAGTTGGAGCAAAGGGAGAAAGTTTATTTAACTTATTTTGCTGCACCCCTTTAGTGATGGTAAGGCCTTGAGAGAGTCTTCTGGCAGGTTCATGTAGGCAGTTGGAGCAAAGGGAGAAAGTTAGGATGAGGAAACAGGTGTTGTAGTTGATAGGGGTCATAAGGAGATGGCGTCTTAAGGGGAAATATGTCAGCTGAAGCCAATATTTATCAGGCCGAGGCATCGGATTGGGTATTGAAAAGGTTTAAATTTTTGGCAAATTTCTCGGTCTCCCTTGCAAGGGATTTGAGAATGATCCTATGAAGCTGTTAATGGCACTCGAAGCCAAAAGAGGCCAAATAGGGAAACGATATGGCTGCAAGGAGGAGAGGGGTAAGCAGTACTAAAAGTGGAAGGGAACTAAAGAAATTAGTTAGCACCATCAATTAGGATGGTAGAGGTAAAGGGGTTGAAATAAAGGGAGGTGAAGGAGGGGTTTGAGGTTATCTGTCCTAGGTTATGTTTATAGGCTTGCTCCCTTATCATATGATTTGAAATAAAATAGGACATGGCATCTCGGGCCTAAGAAAATAAAACAATAAAAAGTGGCCTGTTAGGGGGTCCAGATTGATGTTACAAATATGTAGCATGAGCAGGAAATATGTTTGAGAGATCTAGGTGATAAAAAAGTGAGGTCAAATTAGATGCTTTGGGCATGTCAAAGAAAGGGCAGGACAGAGGAATCGTTGTTAGTGGAAGATGAAGTCTCTGGATGGACCAGGTGAAACTTGAAGAAGGATGGGAATGAAGTTGCTGAGGTTTGATTGAAACTGTGGCTTTTATTTGAGGGGAGTGAAGTACTGGAAGTTGATTATGTTCCTAACAAATATCAGTTGTTTGAACTTCTAAGAAATATGATTATCCACTCTTTGTGAGCAATATGGATGCATTGCTGTTGTCTGTGATTATACTGCATAAGTTTTTATGTTGTCCTAGGCTTATATGGAACCATGGATGTTACCTATTTTAATTTCTTAACTACCTAACATTTGCTTTTACCTATTCTTATTCTATCACTTTTTCCCTTTCAGTTCTTTTTGGAGCTGATGAAGGTGCCAAGAGTGGAGTCTAAACTGAGAGTATTTCTTTTCAAGATTCAGTTTAATTCTCAGGTCTGGCATCTGAAGATTTTCTTGTTACTTTAGAAGATTTATGTAGGCTGGCATGTGGCCTCAGTTGTCTAATTCTTGACCTACATTGCAGATTTCAGAATTTAAGAAGAGTTTAAACACTGTGAACTCTGCATGTGAAGAGGTATTCCTTTTGGAAAAATTAAGCTTTTCATGCAGTTGCTTCATTTTGTTGTGATCTAACATGGTTTTCTCCATTGTATCAGGTCCGGAATTCCCTCAAACTGAAGGAAATCATGAAGAAAATCTTATATTTGGGTAATACATTAAACCAGGGAACTGCGAGAGGTGAGGACTTTTATAGTGATTCAGAAGCTTTCATTAATTTCCTTTGGTTAAGTTCTGGAAAATTATTAGGGATTCTGTCTTTCTAACTAGGGCTTATATAACTCTTTAATTTTGTGCTCCTTGTTTATTTGCTTATCACAAAAAGAGACTTGAGTTTTTCACCAAAGATCAATAATTAGAGCATAACAGATATGAAAATAGATGATTATCAAGTAAGTCCTTGTGTACTGAGTAGTGCTAGAAATCCTTCTGCACCGCTGATTATGAGGCTTGTTGGCAGTCTATGGTGATGTGGGCAGACCATGGGCACTCTGCACCATCATCATAGGAACTAAGATGGCGCCAACACTGGAGGTGGAGGGAGAGACTGCTGAGGCAGCCTTAGAGTAGAGCGAGTGGCAATGGGGGAGAAGCCTCTGAACCTTCCGAAACGGAGGAACTCTTATATGGAGGAAAATACTTCCTTTAATGGGGTTGACGGGGCCAGCTCACCCCTGCATGTTGTCTTGTGATCGAGGACAAGTGGGTCATCTGACTTAGCAAAACTGCTCCAATGCTTTGATCTTGAGGGTTGTATGAAGGAGCTTCAATGGGTAGGTGTGATGCACCTTATGAGATATCACATGGCTTGGTTAAAATCTAGTCAGTTAGTTCCCTTTCTTGTCTTAGACTAATCAAAGTGGAGCCACCGCAATGGGGTCACGCAAACAATTTTAACATTCCCTCAGTTCTTCATTCGTAGTGAATTAATAATGTCTCCCTTTCCATTAATGATATGGTGATTAGACTCATTTGATAGTGCAATATTTGGTAGCTTCTATTGCTTCAGTCAACAACAATAGAGGTTTAGTCTATGAAGCATGGACACATCGGAGTAGGTGTCGTAGCTGTGTTAGACATGCCAAACACACGGACGCGCCGGGGACTCGCTAGAACATGTGTTGGACACGCCATGTGGCGTATCCTTTTTTTTATTTATTTAAAAAATTCTCGTTGGACACACCGAGGGACATATAGGGACACGCTTGTCCAATTTTGGACACGCCAAACCCAATGATGAAATAAAAAACCGTAAGAGCCTCAGTGCGTTGTTGGAAAAAATACTCGGCCTCTTGTCTTCGCTACCCACCGCGACCTTCACCATTGAGCTCGACGACCACCAATGACCTCAACCCCACTAGCAACAATGACCAACGACCTTCAATCGCCCTCTAAGTAAGCACTCTTCTTTTCTTTCATCTATTTTTTGGCGGCTTCTCTTTCTATTTTTCGTTCTACTTCTCTGTGTTTTTTCTCTCTTCTTCTTCTTCTCCTTTCTTTTTTTATTTTCTAGTTTTTGCTTCCTTCGAGTCTTTGAATAATTCGATAACAATGGCCTGTTTAGTTGTTTTCCGGTTTTTTTCTTTATCATTTTAGTTTTTTCTTTATCGTTTTAGCCATTTTTGTTTTCTTTTTCTTTACCTTTTTTCTCCATCACTTTTCTAGTTGTTTTCTTTACCTTTTTTGTCTTTTCTTTACCTATTTTTTGGAAGTAGTTTGCGAATGTTCTATTTATAAATATGGGGTAAGAATATAAATAAAAATATAATTTTTGCCATATCCCTGCCGTGTCCGTGTTCTTGTCCTAATTTTTTTGAATTCGCCATGTCTTATGTATGTGTCCGTGTCCATATCCGTGTCCGTATGTGTGCTTTATGGGTTTAGTTAATATATAAAGGAATTTATGGTGGAATGAACCGTTCTCGAATCCGGCCAGAATTTCTGTCAATTGGCAGAAGATTCATGCATACCGGCAGTGTACGACTTCAAGTGATGGACTTGATCAATAGTTGGCAAGAAGTTGATCTCCCCACCCCCCTTCCCTCCCATGATTACTTAATTTCCTCTCTGGAACATTTTAATAGAAAGTGTTGTTAGGATACTAGAGACTTCCTATTTACATGACCAAATATGTTAAAGTGATTCAAGTACTCGTGTTCTTGATTCTCTGCAATACTTTTTGCTATGTGAAGTATATCATGGTAATATTTTGACTCTTTAAATTTTAAATTTCTCACCGTAATTTAAATG
This sequence comes from Heliamphora exappendiculata, assembly GCA_034768845.1. Lineage (NCBI taxonomy): Eukaryota > Viridiplantae > Streptophyta > Magnoliopsida > Ericales > Sarraceniaceae > Heliamphora > Heliamphora exappendiculata. Next base: position 11,567,567 of record JAOTRH010000024.1, on the reverse strand, counting down.
GGGACATCCTAATTAATTCAGATCTCCCATATCTGTTTAAGAAGAAATGGTGTGCTTGCACAGGCGGCATACAATACTATCATCTCTCTCTCTCTCTATATATTTTTTCAGGTTCTGCAATTGGATTCAAGTTGGACAGTCTTTTAAAACTTACTGATACACGTGCTTCAAACAGTAAGATGACGCTAATGCATTATCTTTGCAAGGTATGCTACCTTATTTTTATCTTTCTTGTTTTTGGATCAGATCTTTCTCATCCAACTGAACATTGTCCATTTTAACTGTATTTGCCGATGGGTATACCAAGAAAAATAAACGAACTATACATGCACTGACAAATATCAAGACAATTCATGAATGTCCTACATTTTGCTGAAATAATGTTAAGACAATTACAAATTAGCTGCTGGTTTAGAACTGTTGAATTTGAGAGGGTATCTTAATTACCCCAGTTCAAATGCATGGCCTGTGTGCTCCTTGATTCTGGAATATTGAAACAAGGGAAAGGTGTTTACACCATGACAGTGCTGTGGCTTCACACTAGCCACTTCTGGGGTAGTTTCTTGAACTTGCTTCATCTTTATTTGCCTTGCCTTTGAAATGCTTCTTTTTTCAATTTTCCCTGAGGATTTCAACGTTACTCCTTTTCTTCTCCACAACTCTTCCATATCCTTTGTATTGTTGGGCCAATGAAATGAGATGCCCACACCAAAACTTAATTTCTAGGTATGTACTGTTGGAATAATATTGTTCCATTATTTGGTACATGGCCGTATCATCGATATTGATACGCCTTCCAATACTGCGATTTAGAGCATTGATGGGAATGAGGGGTGAGAAACAAGACTTATGAAGTAGAGTTATCCTAATGATACCTTGATTTTGACATTATTTCTTAAAAGAGGATACTAATTTTCCATGATATTAGAAATCTTGCCTCGGGATGGCAACACTGTGGGGTCTCTCCCCATGGCCTCCCAGCCCGAGTCCACCTACGCTTAAGAAGGTGAACAACTCTACCAAAGGATACCTAGATATATTTAACGAAAACCCTAGAATGATATTAAGTTGAAGAGAAAATGAAAGAGGAAAGTCAAGAATATGTAAGTAGTCCATTATGTCGAAATAGTGTGTATATATGCACATATAATTCCATACGATACACAACTGGATGGGTATATATATATTCAGTTGAGTACTTGTCCAACCTTTTTGAATATATGTATAGTCTTAGTATTGACTTGTCTTTTGTCTCAGGTCCTTGCCTCTAAGTCACCAGCTCTGTTGGACTTTCATGAGGATCTTATTAGTCTGGAAGCTGCATCAAAGGTTAACATGCTCTGTCTTTCTCATTGCTGATATTTAGTTCGTGACAGAAAACGTTTGGACTGTTTCAATTAGGACATGCTTCCTTGCAGATACAATTGAAGTCCTTAGCAGAAGAAATGCAAGCTATTATCAAAGGATTAGAAAAGGTAACACAAGAGCTGGGTGCGTCTGAAAATGATGGCCCTGTATCTGAAGTTTTTCGAAAGGTATCCCAATGTCCTTCATAAGTTTCTCATTCTGTAGCAGTAAATTCTTATGTTCATCCAGTGATAAAATTTTTAACAGCTTCTTCGGTTAAGATTAAATTTCAATTTGTTATCTTTCTTTAAATTGCGGAAGGAAGTGCAAAATGGAGCATGCTCTCCAAAGGTCCTTCCATGTTGGACATATGACCTTCACTCTGAACATATTTTTTATTTCCTTGAACTTGTAAAAATTTGACATATGAATTGAGACTAAATGTTGAAGTGATTACATTGAATTTTTTTGGTTTGTTATTGTGGAGTTAGTTTTTCATTTAGCGCTATAGTTTAACTGCTCTAATGGATTGTTGTAACTATTTGTTATTTAGACATTGAAGGAATTCATTGGTATTGCTGAGACAGAGGTGGCATCTTTAACAAATTTGTATTCGGTGGTGGTAATTATCTATGCCCATCCATCTGTTTATTTAATCATTTATAGCATCTTTCTCTCTCTCTCGCGCTCTCTGAAATCAGCATTTTCCTTCTTGGTGGACAGGGTAGAAACGCAGATGCACTAGCCCTGTATTTTGGTGAGGACCCTGCCCGTTGCCCTTTTGAACAAGGTAACAAATGAGTAAAACATTATATTATTCCTACCCAAACTCAGATGAGTAAGGTTTCCTTTATTAGTTTTGGATTTGCATCATTTTCTCCTCACATGCCACGGATTTTGGGTATTTCCTTGCTAGAAAGCCCAGAGTGAGTTCTAGACAGGTTACCCTTACCCGGATCTCGTTTAGAATAGGAAATTTGTTCCAAACTAGTACTAAATCCAGTGTAAGGAGCAGGAATGGGTGGATACTGTCAAATTATGGCTTTTATAATATCCGAGATACAAATTGCCAACAGGTAGCCAATTATGCTTACTTGGAGAGATGAAAAGTTTGGTAGTTGAAACTCCAAATTGCTGCTTTAAGAAAGTTTTAGCTGGAACTTGAGAGAAAATAAGTTTGGCTTGAACCACACTTTGCTGCACACAAAGTTCCAAGTTGCATTTGACCTGGTCAAAATTGCGATTGTCTGGTCAATGCTGTGAATTTCAAACCGAATCAGGTAATTCGTGCACTTGACTTCAAAATGTGGGGTCTTCCCGGATATTGGGTATCCTCGCTTGTATCCAATACACAAGTCCATGTATCACAGACTAAGAAGCACGGACTTCTAGGCTGGTGGTGTGGCGTGTCGTGTCGCACACGACACTTTTTGGACACTCCTAAATTCGTGTTCAATATTTTTTCAAACGTGTCTTAATTAAAAAATTAATTTATAATGCTATACACTTTTTCGAAACTTGATGAACACTTTAATGGAAGTTCTTGAACTCTTCGAAACCGTTCTATGTGATGAATTTCTTCATAGTAACAATGTTTGTATTCTTCAAAACGCAAATTATGCACATTAAATATATTTTGGAACATTTATAAGAAGAAATATAAGACTTTTTAATTTTATTAGAAATATGTTATATATTTTTAATTACCATTAAGTAAATTATTTATAAATTTGACATATTAAAAATATATAAAAATTTGAAATTTTAGCGTGCCTTAGACGTGTTGTGTCATGTGTTTTTTAAAAATGGACGTATCGGCGTGTCTGTGTCGTGTCGCGTGTCTGTGTCCATGCTACTTAAATCTCAAATGACTAGTTATACTGAAATAAATCTATGCATCCATGGTCTAACAGCCTGGCAAGATATTATGTGGCAAAATTCCTATTGTGAGTGAAAACAAAGGTAGGATTTTTCCCATGAGGGTAAAATAAAATAAAATTTACTTTTTTATTTAATGGCATTTACATCAGGATGTTGTTCATCTTTAAATGTGTTTTGCTTTATGAGTTGGAGTTGTTTTCATGATTGTTTTGTTTTTCATGATAGGTAAAAATAATCATATAATGAGACATAAATGGAATGCCACCTATATGCAAAAACGACCGACAACAAAAAGGTCCTATGCACTTCCTTGTGTATCAAAAACTCTAAAAAATCTGCAAATTTGGGCAAAAGGACTACATTCTAACATATTCCAACTAAACAAAAAATTGACTGAACTAATTTTAAGCTTAAACCTATGTTACATGGACTCTCCAGTTTTGGTAGAGTAGTGTTGAAACGATCCGACACGGGTACGAATATGTGTTGGGTGTGGTAACTTTTTACTTGGACACATGATATCTCAATCAAGTGAAGACAATATACTAAACCAAATTTTTGGGTTATAGCTATCATGTGCAACAAAGCTATTAAGGATGGAAATAATTGTCAAACATGATAAATCAGTATGTATAAACAAAAAAGATACCTAAAGAAGCTGAAACATTGTCATATGGATTGTTGTTTGACTCATTTTTTTGCCGCATTTATGCACCCATATCAATTCCTTGAATGCTTTTTAGCTGGGTCTACATATTCCTAGTTTAGAGGTATCATGTGTCTGATCCCTAGATACATACACGCAGTCGACACTTCTATACGAGTCCTTGTAACATAGGCTAAACAAAAGGACTCTTAATGCCTTAAAAATTTGGTGGTTCCTCTCCTGCCAAATGATCCACATAAAATCCAACGGAATCAATGCCAAATCTTCCTCCGTCTTCTCCTAACCATAGGTCCTTACCAGCAATGAAAGAGGTCAACCACAGTTCTTGGGAACACCCAAGACAAACTAGATGTTGAGGTCCAAAGCTTCTAAGCTACCAGACAATGTATCAGGAGATGAACTACCGACTCACTATCCTTTTTGCACAAACAATACTAGTTCACTATGATTAACCTCCTTCGGATCAAGTTGTCTATCACGTCTTTCTTGATTTCTTCCTATTAGGAGAGGCCGGTTCTGCTACCGATTCCTTACCTGTTATCCTCGCGTCCCCTATGATTGCAAGGTTTTTCTATCTAGCCAATGCCTTCTGAAATCTCTCATCAACAAAATCCCACGTAGCCTTAGCCTTGAAAGACGACGCCAACGACAGGTAGGAAGATAGAAGGCATCCAACCTTGCACTCCAAAATTGAACTAAAGATTCAATGTTGACCACCTCACCCACTGCAAAGATCTCGAACTTACCCAAATTTACTTTGAGTCCCTAACTACCTCAAAGGAGAAAGCACACATATGAAGTAACCCAACTGCATCACCTCTACCCCACAAAAAATTATGGTGTCGTCTGCATATAGAAACCTTGCTGTAGAAACGCAAAAAGAATCCATTTCCTCCATTTGACCCCAAAACCCATCCTCTTCATTACATAGAGCAGAAAATCCCAGCTTACATGATCATAGGCCTTTTCAATGTCCAATTTGCACACCGCTCTCAGAATCCCACTCCTTAGTCTTGAATCAATCCTTTCATGCCACCAAAACCACATCTAGAATTTGCCTCCCCTTTACAAAAGCATTTTGAGACATCGAGGTTGCGTATCCTGGAACACTTTTTAGTCTATCGGGAAAGACTTCTGCTAGCAGTTTTTTCATGCTTCTCCTAACAAGCTGATAGGTCTAGAGTCTTTAACATCCTCAGTGCCATCCTTCTTAGGAATTAAAAGCAATTAAAGAAGCATTCAGGCTCCTTTCAAAGGCCCTATGCTCCCAAAAGTGATGCACCATCCCAAACACCTCTAGCTTAACCACCTTCCAACAGTACCACCTTCCAACACTGTTGAAAAAAAAGCCAGTCATACCATCCAGACTTAGAGCATTATCCCCATTTAGATCTTCCAGAGCCACTATGATCTCTTCACCCGAAAAAAAAATCTCTCTAAACCTATAGTATCTTCCCCTAAAATAAATGCAAACTGCATTCCATTAAGTTGAGGTCTCCTCTCTTCTGCCTCGGTGAATAGCCCCTCATAGAAATTTGCAATTCCATGACAAATCTTCTCATCTATATCCAAGACTCTCTCTCCAATTCTGATGGGAGCTATAAAATTATTTCTCCGATGAGCATTGGCTAACTTGTAGAAAAATTGAATATTCTGATCTCCTTCCCTCAACCAGAGATTTCTTGATTTTTTCCTTCAACTAATCTCCCCCATCTTTGCAATCCTAGCAAACTTTGTCGTCGCCCCTAGCTTCCACCTCCTCCTCCTCATCAACTCGACGGATGTCTTGTAGAGCTCTCCCTTTCTAAACCTCCAAACAACTAAGGTTTGCTTTAGTCCACTTTTTCAAGTCCCTCCTTAATCAGTTTTAACTTTTTGGCCAACACAAAGCTTGGGGATCCCACCATGGAATAATTGTGCCACCAGTCCTCAACCTTCTCCATGAACTTGTCCACCTAAAAAGCCACATATTCTCAAATCTAAGAGGGCGATGCCCCCACCGCAACCTGCCGCTGTATAGCATAAGTAAGGATGTGGTCAAAACAGGTCTAGGAACAGGCAGCTGAATAACGTGTGAAAAGTTATCCTCTCAAGGTGGGAAAATCAAGAACCTGTCAATGGGAGACGTAAAGGGATTGACAAGAAATAGAGGGGTCATCCTGTATCCTGCACAAGGTGAAATGCCCCCTTAAACAGAGGTAAATTCACCGACTCTATTGCTCATATGAGAGAGGAGAACTTCCTCATGGCTCCTCAGAACTGTACACCCATGAGACATAAAGGCGTTTTCCTATAATCTGGACAAGGTGAAATGCCCCCTAGGTGGACGTAAGTCCACCAATTCCATCACCCATATGAAAGAAACCTTCCTCATGGCTCTACTCAAAACTTTACACACTATATGTTCCTCTAGAAACTGAACAATGTTAAAGTCTCCACTCATACACCAAGTTGCATCACAATGATATGCAATTGCTGTCAACTCCTCCCAAAGCCTCTCTCATGGCATTGACTACCAGACCATTAATGTCTCCTGTGAAAATCCACAAAAAGTTCTCCACATTTTTTAAGAAACACGAGGTGGAAACACCCCCAGCTAACTATCCAGCTGCTCCACCACCTTACTACCCCACATCACCAAGCCCCCCTCCCTCGCCACTCATACACCAAGTTGCATCTCAATGGTACTGTTGTCAGCTCCTCCTAAAGCCCATCTCTCATAACATTGACTACTGGACCATAAACGTCCCCTGTGAAAATCCACAAAAAGTTCTCCACATTTTTAAAGAAACACAAGGTGAGAACACCCCCAGCTTACTATCCAGCCGCTCCACCACCTTACTATCTCACATCACCAAAGCCCCCTCCCCCTCCACTCCCATTGCACCCAAATAGAGCCACTCCATCCATCTTTTTTGCACGAAAATTAATGGAAAACCCAGATAGATCTAACCACCTTCACAGATACCTAAGCAAATTTTGTCTCTTGATGACACACCACATCCGTCTTCCAATCCTTAAGCAACGCTTTCACCGTCGATCTCTTATCTGCCACATTTAAACCCTTCACATTCCAACTAATAATTTTAGTCTTCATAAGTCAACAAAAGTTTTCCCTTCTCTCCTGCGATTCCTAGCACCCCCTTTCTTCCTTCATAGTTGATGGAGCGTTGAAGGTTCTTTAGCTCCCTCAAACCCCCTGCTCCTTTGGCCCAATCTCCTACCATTACTTCCCTCTCTCTTATTACTCTCCCAATGCTCCTCAATAGCCCGCAGTAGTCGCATAGCATTTTCTTCGAACCCATCAGTAGACAAACCCAAAAAGTGCCAAAATCCTGAATGCCCCTTAACACCAATCAGAGACCTCCTTTGACGCTCCATCTTCCAACATCTCAACTTCTAGTCATTGTTCATTAGACCCTCAGAGCTAAAGGAGTGCAAGACAAGACCTCATCTCCTAACAGCAAGTCCCAAGCCCTCCCAGCAGGTTACCCTCATTCTCTCCCCCCTATAAACCCCCCCATCCCTGTTGGACGAACACATGTCCCTCTTTTTCTCCACCCGCACTCACTTCCCTCTCATTCCAGATCTCTCCCCTATTAAGCCCCAAGCCAAACCAGCTCATCTCCTCCCTTTCAAGAAAGAGAGATAAGTCAGAGCCTGAAGCCAAAACACGACAAACCTAATCAATGTCCACTATCAACCACCATTGGAGCGTATCCTCAGTCTGTTTTACCCTATCTGTCAGATCCTCATCATTAGCCAACAGAGTGCCTCTGTAAGTGTGTCGGGTGAAAAATCGTTACCGGCCAAGCATAGTTTTGTCTTGGATTCACAAACATAAGTGTCTGCCCGGGAACCATGACCTGATTGGCTTCCTTCATCTCCACCTGTTTCCTTTAAACTTTGGAAGTCCCACTGGATTGGGCTGGGCCTTTAGCGGCTTCTTGGATCAATTAACCTTAGATGATGGGCCCATAGAAACATGTTGGGTAACATTTGGCCTCCTTATGAAAGGCCCACTGTATGCAGATTGACCTTTTTGTCCTACCAACCTGGAAACACCCCCCCGCCTTACCCACAACTTTAATTTTGAACTATCCACCCCAGATTGGCACGCCATCCCTCGATTTGCAACCTCCCACCTACCCCTGTTCTTTTTGAAACAATGTGCTCCCCATGTGTCGCCGTCTCCTCTGGCAATAGGGCCACTAAAGTCATCTCAGCATCCATTCAAAGCAGTTATGCCCCCACCGTTACCAACACTGGAATTCTCTTCCCCTTCCTTTCACTTTTAAGCAAGCCCACCAGAAGTGTGTCTTCGCTGCCATGTTTGCATCTAGTTCCATGAAACTAGTGCATGATAACTTCAAAAACTATCAAGTCCGAAAGGTGAAGTGGCAATGAGATAACTTTCACCCAACTTTCTGTTTGGCTCATCCCCGGTCTGTAACTATCTTCAAATGGTGACCACCAGTTAAGGAAGAGGCAATGACCTCCAAGGACCCACTCACCTTCCAAAATGCAAGAGGCTTCCTTCTTAGAGGGGAAAACAAAAAGGTTGAATGGTCCACCACTGTCAAAGACATCCACGCAGACAGAATCTGCCACTACGAGCCACCCACTTTTTTAACGAAGCAGCCGTCAGAATTGGGTTGGAAACACCACTGCCCGGCCGGTCAATCAAACACCTCCCAATATATTCCACCACCATCTTTGAAGAATCATTTCCACCTTGACATCACAAACCTCCTTTTCCATTCTCTCCACCACAAGCCTCTTATTTTTGGTCAAGAAACCAAACTAGAAGTCTTCTGATACGATTCCGTCTCCTTTCTTCACCTGATAGAATCTTCACAAGATCTCTCCACCCATCCCCGTGGTGCGCCTCCGGAATACTCAACACCTTCCCCGGACCACCACCATGAATTTCACAAAATTTCTTGAGCTATTCGCTTTGCTATAGCCAAATGGCCAGTTCCCCCTTCTTGCGTCCTACGTCTCCAGCAGTATAGTGACTATCCAATGAAGCTCCAGCAAGCACAAACGAATAACTGTTGGAAGGCCTGACCTCTCTCTGTGAGCAGCGGGTGCCCATTGTCGACGGCGAAGTCAAAATCTTCCTATCAACCTGGATGATCCTTCCCCCAGGTTCGCCCCGTGGTATATCTCTCTCTCTCTCTCTCTCTCTCTCTTTCACAGGGCTCCTCGAAGAAAAAACCAATAAAAAGTTCTCTATTTCTGGGAGTACTGTGAGAATTAGATGGCTTGACTGTTCGGCTTCTGAAATGCCATTACTAATGTCAGATTGATGCACCCATATTAGACCACTCTGTTCTTCCTCCCCACTGCTTCTCGGGTCATTCTAAAAGATGCTTGCCTCTAATACTATTTTCTATTATTCTGATTAACCTAACTCTATTTCACCAAATTGCATCTCTAATAGTTCTGCAAATTTTGAAACATGTTTGAATTAGAGACCCAACTCGTTTACTCTTCTCTTGAAGGTCCTTTACCATGAGAATAACAATTTGGCAAGGGTAAAGAGAAGCTAGAAACATATTTTGGACTGGACTAGTTGTTACAAAGGAGTTTCAGTTAAGAAATCTCATCATAAAAGTTGAGAACGATCGCATTTTAACTTATTAAGAAGTAAGAACTTATAATGAATGGTGTATGATATGGATGTTATGTGAAAATCTGATGCCATGATGTTCTGGAAGTATTGGACGATGTTGTTCTTGAGCTGCTTATATTTTCTCCATGTATGTGTTTATTGATCTCTTGGCGTGTGCATATTTTCCTGGTTCGAACTTCTAGTTTTTCATTGATCTCTTGGCATGTGTGACTTTTTCTGGTTTGAACAACTACTTTTAATTTCGCACCATTTATTTCTTCAAGTTTCTTATAATTTTCCTTACCCTTGGTAGATCGCTCCACAAAGCCATGATCTAACAGTGCTTTTGGTGTCTTAATTAGTTTCACTCCTTTCTTTAACAGTGCTTTTGGTTTAGAAACCTTTGAGAAAAAGACAATAACAGTGCATTTGGGTTCTGGGGAATGTCATATTTCCATCAGAATCGCCTTTCCTACTCTTGAACAAACTAACATCTCATCTGTAACTAAGGTATTGATTTTCACTAGTAAAATCAGAGTACTTTACACTTTTTTATTCATGATATCAAAGATAGCGTTGGATAAGTTGGAGTTGCACACTTTAATTGCTAGCAGTTCATGTGTGTGTTTTATGCAGAATTTGTAACGATTAGATCATCTTGTTTCTAATATAATGTTGCACTAGTATTTTTTTTTTGGTCCTAAATACTAGGTAAAGGGATTCTGTTAACTCAAATAGTGAGAAATGGCTTTACTTTTGTAATATTCTTGACAACGTCTTTATATCGTAGTATATAAATACTTTACGAAACACAAAATTAAGTTGTGCTCCACTTGAATGTTTTGCTCAGAGATAAAATTATGCTGATGCATCCATCTCTTTTTTGGCCCTTTGATGCGGCAATGCAAATGCTGGCTTCGTTTATCATGTTAAATGGCTTATTGATTTATGCAGTTACTGTGACCCTCTTAAACTTTGTGAGGTTGTTCCGGAAAGCACATGATGAGAACTGTAAACAGGCTGAATTGGAGAAGAAGAAAGCTCAGAAGGAGGTCGAAATGGAGAAGGCGAAAGGGATTAATCTAACAAAGAAGAGCGGGAAATAGCTGAGATTGCCCTTGCTTTAATCCCCGGCATGGGAACTGTGGTTCTTCCATCAGAGGTCTGCCAGGTTGGTCACTGAATGGGGTGTCTGAGGACACTTCAAAAAAACTGGCAAGGAGCGTCCCTCTCTCCAGTATTTTGTAGCGCCGTGCCATTTTAAAGGGACTCGAGAAAATGAAGGGAAAAGGCTCCTTCCTGCTGCTTGCAGACCATAAAAAACTCTCTTCGAACAGATCAGCTGCACCTGCCGGAGCCGATGCCATTCTATCACTCTTTGCAGCTGACTGATCTATCACAGGAAATAACACACAGATTCACTGCATTTTCTCAAATGATTGGTGATTATTACCGGTTTCTGAATTGGGGATGATCTTTATATGATTTATCAGAGGAATGGATTTGGCCCTTTCTCGGTTCATATATAAAAGAGGATTTTGGCAAATATTGGGCCAGTCCTCATTAAAATAGGTGCAATTTTGGCTTTTGACATTCGTTTGCCATTTCAGCATCGGAGTGATTGCCCTCGGGAGTTGGGACTGTATAACTCAACCCTGCAGTGTGTACCATTAAACATGTACAGAGCTCTGACCTTGTACTTACATTCATATTTGATTCTTTTGATTGTAACATAGAAATAGGATACCCCCCCTTTTTTTTATTGCTCTCTCATATTGAGATTTTTACAGGAATTCATCAGAAATTGTTGTATAGAAGGCTAGGATAGGAAGAGGAGGTAGGAGTCGGGTTAGGGTTTTGTCTCTTGTGCAATTGTAATATAACCACGATACCGGCTGTTGATTTAGAAACAGCTTGTTTATTCTCATTTGTTTGGCATGAAATGCTTTACTTCCTTCCCTTTTTATGCCCTTGTGCTTGTTATCCGTCTGTTTGGTAATTTTGGCTGTGTTTTAGAGCAATTTGCTTCATATTTTGGATCGACGCCCCCAAGTTTTGGAATGAGATAATGATTTTGTTAGAATTTCCATTCTAATGTTTGGTTACCTAAAAAATGATAAAATGCCAATTTTAAGGTAGTGTTCGGTTCAATGGGAAGATGTTGCAGAATGGAAGGGAAATTCTTTGGTGTCAATATTGGAATGCTAATTCGAGGCTAGATTCCTAGAACAAATAACTTTATAAGTTGAACCTTCTAAAGAAAACATTTTGATGAATTTTTCTCCCAATAGAAAAATATACTTAAAAATAATGAGATCTCAATACATTACATGAAGATTAGAGAAGTATGAGTTAAATCATTATAGACAATGTATTGTCATTTATAATTTATCTTGACATTATTAGAAATAATGATGAAAATGAGTCATAAACCGTCGAAGAATTTTGATAGAAAAATGATTGTCCACTGTGGAAAGAAGCAATTCAGACAGAGTTAAAATCCAAAGAAAAGCATAAAGTATTTGATCCTGTAGTGTAAATTTCTTCAAGGATACAACTTGTTTGATATAAATAATTGTCGGGTTTGGTTTTTCGAATTTTGGTATTCATATACGATAGGACGTCCGGACAGTATTGGAGGACTGAAAAGTGGGTCGACATAGGCATAGGATCTCTGTAGAAGGCAGAGAAATCGAAACCTGTTTAAAACGAATCGATCGATCTAAAAGACAGATCGATTTGTCTAAAGACAGATTAATCGATCTAGGTGCAATAATAATTTTTTGCGCGGCGGCTAGAGTTAAGTTTTGACCTAGGAGCTATATATATAAGGGTTTTATGTTTCATAGAAATTCTAAGGTCGTCTATACACTTGAGAGCACTCAGTAGAGAGGTTAGAGAGAATATAAAGAGAGACAAAGATGCTCAGTTTGAGGTCATAGATATTGTGTGAGTGAAAGAGTGAATCTTATATTCTTTATTGTCATATAGTAGATTATTTTTTCTTTTTCATGGAGGTAGGCAGTCAGTCGAATCACGTATATTCGTGTTCTTGTTCTTGTTTTTTACTTGCTTTTGGTGGATTGAAGCCTACGTTCTTGTTTCCACTACGTTAGGGAATTTGTGCCATAAAATTTTAACAATTGGTATCAGAGCATTAACTATTGGCTTGATCAATCGATTGCCGTAAAGATGGTAAGCATCATATATGAAGTTGAAAAGTTTACCGGTAAGAATAACTTCTTCCTGTGACAGAGACGGATGAAGGATTTGCTGATCCAGCAAGGGGTCTCTAAGGCATTACTCGGCAAGATAAGGAGGCCAGAGAAGATGACTGATGATGATTGGGAGAACATTGATTCTAAGGCCGCAAGTTCGATTCGGTTGAATCTGGGAGACGAGATTATTCACAACATACTTGATGTGGAGACAGCGCACGAGATCTGGCAGAAGCTGAAAAGTCTCTACATGAAGACGTACCTAGCCAATAAGTTGTACATAAAGAAGCAACTGTATGGATTGCAGATGAAAGACAATATAAATCTTTTAGAACGCCTAAATACGTATACTATGTTCATCACACAGTTATTCAAATTTGGAGTGAGGGTTGATGATAAAGATAAGGTAATCCTCCTCATAGTATCACTTTCGACATCCTATGATCATCTAGTGACTACTTTGATGTACAAGAAAGACACTTTAGACTTAGAAGAGGTCGCATGGGCTCTTTTTGTCAATCAGTATATATTTGTCATAATTATGGCCTAATTATACAGATTATTTTTTCCTTTTCTGGTAGATTAGATTGATTCTAATGGCTGAATTTCAGCTTTGTAATTAGGATATATTTAGGTAATAATTTTGTATATATATAGAGTGGAACCTCAAAGAGAGAGGACATTCAAAGAAAAGGAAAATATTGACATGGTATCAGAGCGTACCTTTGCCATCATTGAATCTCTGAAACCCTAGCCAACCCACCACCAGCCGCTGAAACCCTAGCCTGACTCACCAACCTGTCTCGCCGTCCCTAGTCGCCCACTCAGCGAGCTTCGCCGCTTCTCGTTGCACACCCAGCGAGGCTCGTCGGCACTCGTCGCCCCTCCAACGAATTTTGCCGCCTCTTGTTGCACTCTCAGGGAGACTCGTCGTCCTGAATCGCAACTCCAGGAAGTCTCGTTGACCTTCGTCGTAGACCCAGGAAGGCTCGCCAGCCTTTCTCTCACCTCCAGCGAGGCTCGCTGCTCTTCGATAGTCTTCATTGCTGCTCTTCGTCACCCAGGAAGTCATCAACCTGCGTCGCACCTCCGCTGACTCTGTCTTTGGCCCTCTGGTTCTTGTCGGCAACTTCTCTGGTCTTGCGACTCTGGTTCTCTTGGCTCATCGATCTAGTTCTTGCGCTTCCGATTTTCTCGCGTCCCTTGGTTTTCTCACGGCTTTTGGTCATCAGCTCGTGGCTCGTGGCTCGTGGATCTCTTTTTTGGTTCTCCTGTTGGTTGTGAGAGTTCTCCTGTTGGTTGTGATTTTCTCACATACTCTAGTTCTTTTTTTATTTAATTTTATTATGTCTACCAAAAAGTATTTTGGGGTTCGATTTACTGAAAAGATTATTATGCTTGGGAATTTCAGTTTCAATTATTTGTTACGGAAAAAGAATTATGGGGTCATATCGATGGGAGTGATCCTGCTCCTACGGAACGTAAAGAGCTAGCTCAGTGGAAGGTTAAGGATGCTCGTGTAATATCCTGGATTTTGGGGTCTGTCGATCTTCAGTTTGTCCTATATCTTAGGCCATACATGACTGCTCAAGGTATGTGAGAATTTTTGAAGAAAGTTTACCACCAGGATCACACAGCAAGACGGTTTCAGTTGGAAAATGAGATTTCCAATTACAGTCAAGGGAATCTCTCAATCCAAGAGTATTTTTTTGGATTTCAGAATTTGTGGAGTGAATTTACTGATATTATTTATGCCAAGGTCCTAGCTGGATCTCTCGTTGCCATTCAGGAAGTCCATGAACAAAGCAAGTGAGATCAGTTTCTTATGAAGTTACAAATGAAATTTGAGGCCACTCGTTCCAATTTGATGAATCGTGATCCTTCTCCC
>JAOTRH010000024.1:11529089-11552849 GCA_034768845.1 Heliamphora exappendiculata | reverse complement strand
TATAATTGCATATCTTGCTTTATAGCAATATTAAAAGATTTCTGAAAATGTGTTTTAAACTATTTATCTCTTTAAAAAACCCAATTCACCCCCCCACTATTTGGTTGCCTAAATCTAACACATTTGTTATGGATTGGAACTTTCGTGGCTCCGATTATGGTCAGTGAATATTTTTTGTTTTCTTTTTGTTTTTTGTACAAATATTACAAAAAAGAAAAGAAAGGGTAACCCCTGCAAGGGCTTACCAAAATCACAAAAAACCATCTCAAATTCAATAGGACACCCTCTTACTAAATAGAAGGATTATATGAAAAGTATAAAATTATGCATTGCGACAAAATTAAAAACTAAAGTTTTTATCAACTTTCTTAAAAACTAAACAGGTGATGAAAACTAATTATTTTATATTTTTCTTTTCCATTTTTTTCTTCACTTCACTTTTCTCGGTAATTTCTTTCTTGTATGATTTTCTCGACAACTAAACAGAGCCCAAGGGTCGCCGCAGCTCCCTCGGTATTTTTTCGCCTCTCTACATCTCTAACTATTTGATTCAACTCTCCGCAAATCTACAAAAAGTATAAGGTCTTTTATTACAGGAAAACCTTAAAAACCTTAACTCCCCATATAATTATAAAAACCTACATATATTGGGCTTCACATGGATTTATAACTCTAACCTAATCCAAATACATGTAAATAAAACCTAATTATATGGGTCCGCAAAAAACAAGACACACACCCAACAATCTCCACCTCGATTCTGCCGTTGTTGTCAATCTGCCACACTCAAACAGCATGGTCCGCACTTCTACACCAAGATGCCCAACACCTACTCGCCAAGATGTTCACCGTCACTCCACCTATTCGTCGAGATGTATTGGTTGCCAATCATCCGTCGAATTAAGAAATCGCCGTCTGACTTAACTCCACCTACATCTAAAATTCCAGTTGCATCGTTTGGTGATTAGTCTTTCGCCATTACTAGAACCAGATTGCTTCTGATCGCCCTTGATCACCCGCGATCAAATTTGATCACTCCTGATCAATCACGATTTATCCCAAATATGTCCAATCTCATTTAACCATTTAGAATTTAAAAAATCTAACAGTGCCGATGAATTCGCAGCACCTGAAAACCTTAAACTACATGTTCATCTTGAATTTTATGTTATATATATGATCCGATATAACAAGAATTCTGAACCATCGATCATTTGCAAATCTTGCTACACCAAATCACAACATTTGATTCCTAATTAAGACTTTTTGGTGAATACAAATATCTTAAAACCACTTTTGGATTCCTATCCCAAACATTACCATTTGTTGCATCAATAATTGTGTAATAACAATGCATAACCCCTCTCAGTTCCAAGCTTTCACTTGCCAACTGCCAATGCTTCATCTTCACCACTGCTCTAACAAGAGACAATCATGGCCTGCCTATTATTTTGCCTTTCTTAACAAAAAGAAAATATTTTCTGACTATATCAAACGAGATCAAAAATATATTAGTGCTTCGATCTCCCTACGCAGCTTCGAATCGTCAACCATCGGCTTTGATGCCACTTGTTAGGATTTAATCACAAATTTCCGAATGGAGACGGAAGCACAACCATGCATACACTAAAAAAAATCACACAAAGATTTACCTGATTCGGCACAACCTGTCTACATCCACGAGTAAGAGAGATAATTCACTATAACCATAGAGTATATAATTATGAGACTGAAAATACTCCAAAACTCGGCACTCACAATCTAAGCCTTTAATTTTTTGTTATTTAAACAATTAGACATAACAAGAATTCTGAACCATCGATAATTTGCAAAACTTCTGACATCGTATCACAACCCTTGATTCCTAATCAAGACTATTCGGTGAATACCAAGATCCTAAAACCACCCCTCTCGATTCCAAGCTTTCACTTGCCAACCGCCAATTCACTACCGCTCAAACGAGTGGCAATCAATAGCCTGCCTTTTATTTTTTACTCTTTTTGTACAAAAAAATTTATTTTGTATCTATATCGAACAAGATAAAATAATATATCAGTTCTCCAATCTCTCTTCGCAGCCTCGTCGTCAACCATCGATTTTGATACTACTTGTTGGGATTTAATCACCAATTTCCAAATGTAAACGGAAACACAACCATGCACACACCAAAGAAAAAATCACACAAAGATATACGTGATTCAGCACAACTTGTCTACGTTCACAAATGAAAGAGATACTTCACTATAACCGAGGAGTATATGATTATGAGACTAAAAATGCCCCAAAAACTGACACCCAAAACCCGAGCCTTGAAACAAACTCCATTTCCCCACTCAAGGGTCACCCAGTGCTCCTGATATTTTTTCATCTCTCACTATATCTCTCTACCTTTTTTATTCAATTCTCCATAAACCTACTAGAATTATAAAGTCCCTATTTATAGGAAAACCTTAAAAACCTTAACTCCCCATATAATTATAAAACTCTACATGTATTGGGTTTCATATAGATTCAGGACTCTAACCTAATCTAAATACATGTAAATAAAAACTTAATTATATGGGTCCGCAGAATACAAAATGCACCCAACATAAAACTATGAAACAATAATATTAAGAATGTTTTATACCTAGTGTATAATCCGCATATAAGATGCAAAAACATAATTGACCGGTATTATGACCCGCTAACCAATACTATAGTCCTACGTGCAACTAATTTTTTCCCTTCCCCCTTGAAGCATAAGAAAACATGGATAAAAGGGAAAACAGGAACATAGCTTTGAACAAACATAAACTAGGACGACATACACGCTTTTGGACCATAGTCTTCTTCATAAATGATGTCTAACACATACTTGGCTTCCAAGAACTACTATATTTGTTTAGCCATTTGATATAAGTGGCACCACCCAACAAGTTACAAAAATAGGAATGCTCATCTTCTTCTTCGTTCTCAGCATCAAACAAAAAAATGTACTTCTTAAGAAGGGAATTTTACTATCTGATTGTTATTTGTTCGTTATCACCCAAAATCGACTTCGCTCAAAAGTCCATGGCAACTTGAACTTGTAATTTCTTATAAGGGCTTCATATATTGTAATACTAACACAAGCTGTTAGCATAAGTGAATCAACTGCGACCCCCAAAACGAGTGGTGTATAATTCAGGTTACTGGGGTGCCTGTTTCACTTTATATATATGTATTTATATTCCCATAAAATGAGTTAGAAATGTCTTGTATGTGTTTACACATTAAGTTGTACCACCAAAGTGGGGATCCAAGCTTCACGGTATACCACTTTATTTTCCTGATACATTATCTATCTTCAAACACTAACTAAACCTTCCTGTTGGAAACTCTGCAACACGTTTTTTTGGTACATTCAGGCTTGACCAACAACTTATAAATAACTTCGACTGCAGGTGCTTGTGAAAACTTATAAAAAAACACATAAAGTGTTTGGTATAGCTGAAATTATAAACTTATTGATTATAGTTAATTAAAAAGATGTTACTATGACTTTAAGCAGAAGTTACAAATATTTGTTACAGCTGCATACTTACTATTTCGAACAATAGAATTCGTATTTGTTGATTTAGAATAAAAAAACTACAAGCAAAAAGATATAAACACACTTGCATGGATGTTTTGAACTTTTTTCAGAGCTATAAGCTAAAAGCTAGAGAATTATTTCTAACAAACATCCTCACTATAGATGGCTATCGAATGCATTTCTAAAATAGCCAATAATGAGTTGAGTACCTCAGGAACTTCATCATGAGGGCAGTGACCAGCAGGGCTTATCTCATAATATGGAGCATCTGGCAGCTGTCTTTTCACCTGAAAACCCCAGACAGGCTTCACCCATGGGTCTTCTTTCCCATACATGAGACAGACTGGTACATTGTTCACTTGACACCTGAGTAGAAATGAACAGGAATCCATGATTTGGACCAAGATAAGGAAGGTTTTACATGAATTACCGGAGCAGTTTGAGCCTTTACAACACAAACCTAGATAAAGCCTCCTTGAAAGATATTTGTCCCCGAGGAGCAAACATAATTGATGCAAGGGACGCAGCAGCTGCTGGATGTTGTACTGTCTCAACTATACGGGAAAACACTTTATCAACCTTTGTTGAGTGATCTGCATAAACTTGCTTAAGTACCTCCGCAATACTTCTAGGATCACTTACTTTCTGCCAACTAGAATCACATAAAGGACAGACTTAGTAACAAGTTAAGTCCAAAATAGTGGCTTTAGAGAAGCATCATTAACTGTTTTTTTTCTTTTGTTGTTTTTCCAAATGATGATTACTAAGTGAAGAACCATCTGATGTTTCCCCTAACAGTTTCTCAGAATAAAGCAAACAGAAACTTATGCCACTAACTTCCATGAAGAACAATTAGTTTCAAATTATTCATCCAAGTAGGCATGGAAGCACAATAACTTGTGTTCAACAATATTGATTCACATATGGAGATATCGCATGCAAAAAGAATATATCATATAACCTAACGCATGGATATGATGTAAAACTTACACAACTTCTGTGAGCTTTCTAATACTGGCAGGAAGAGGAAATGTCCCAGCCCACGGAAACATGCTTGCTAGTCTCGGAGATTTTATAGGATTAGGAAGGAAACCCCAAAAAGGTGTTGCATTAAGTAAGGTAACGCCCTTCACCAATTGTTGGTTACATGCTGCAAAATAGAGCGCAACGTAGCCTCCGAGTGAGTTGCCCACTATATAAACTGGTTCCTTAATGACCTGTAACAGAATCAATTGATTCAGTTCTATTTCATAACAATTTTGTTCAATCACATCTCCAAACTTAGAAAAGACATTGAAAAACAAGTGCTCTTCCCAATGTTATTATACCCAAAGTTATACATCCTCTATGATGTGGAAGAGAAGATTGTGATAGCATAGATCATAACTACATGATGAAGGGTGTATCACCATGCAGGCAAAACAATGAAAGGCTCGCATTTGTAAAAATATTTTCATAATGATAATTTTCATGGAGCATCAGATTTTTACTGTAAAATCAAGTTGAGAAAGATAAAGAACCCCTCAAAGGATTACTGCCAATTCATTACAAGGCAATGAATCGTTAAATAGCATTTGGATCTTGCAGTAGAATTTACTTCCAGGAATTACACATAAAGAAACCTTAGGGTTTGACCCTTGTAACAAATTAACCCTGAGTTCTTAACTTTTCTCAATTTGAGACAGTAAACTTATAAAATTATCCCAATTTAAATCACCCGTCAATCTATGTTAGCTTGTTAAATGGAAGACTTGTGTTGTCGCAAACGTGTCACACACTCGTCCTTTAAACTTTATATTAATCTCAAACTTTATGCTTGACCATACCAGATCAGAGCCACACTCATCAACAATTCACTACATTATAGCCACCCATCATGAATCAAACACTAATCTTCAGCACATATGATCAGAACCAATTTCATCTACCATGTCCCACAAGCAAAATGACCCACCACAATCCATTATATCACAGCCACCCGTCCACCACCACATAAACAAGCACCCCACTCTCCTTGCCACGTAACATCTCCCTCCACTTCCCCTTTACAACGTTATCCCCTCCGCTTCACCTTTACAATATTATCCCCTCTGTTTCCCCTTCCATCAAAGTCGCAACCCCTCCCTCCTCTCCCATACCATCACCCCCAATCACTACCACCATCACTCTCCCCCTCCAACCTCCCACTCCCCACCGCCACCCTCTCCCATTCCCCACCGGTAGTGCCAAATTTGCAGGGAGGGGGGTTCGCTAGTGGTGTGGGTGCGTAGCGTTGAGGGGAGAAGAAAGATATGGTGGTGGCATGGCTACATTTTGCTGGGAGAGAGAGGTGGTGGACTGATAGTTGATCTGGAGGGGGGGGGGGGGTAATATTTGACAAAACCACCCCGCTCCGTTAGTGTTTTTACACATATGGTCAGATTATTTGGATTCAAAGTATTCTAGAAGTTAATGGTTTGATTTGAGAAGGATTAAACCCTATCGTTTTTTTATGTGAATTTCCCGTATAGCTTTTTAATTTCTTATTTTATCTGCGTGTGTGTGTAATTCTTGTTACCTCTTTTTTTTTTATAAGTAAATTTTATAAGCAATGTATTAAGAGAATACCACCCGTTTACAAAAACAACCAACATCACCGGAATACTGCTTCTACCATCAATATTGCCTATGTTAGATGAACCCATGTAAACTTTTGAATTACCCATGTCAAACGCTCAACACCAGCGAAAGATATGAAATACGTGTCCAATTGCCTAATTGCATACACACATCCAAAAATAATGTAGAAATAGTTGAGTTTACTGTCTAACTATGCATAAGACTTTCATTTTATACATAAACCTTCAATTTTTAGAATGTAAACATTACTTTACTCTTAAAAAATAAAAGAAGTATCCAAATAAATATGAAATCTAATCATGCCTCGGTGATATTGGACATGCAATATAAATAATCTTACACTCAAACACTTACCCGTGCCCAACACTAGTACCAGAGTCCCGGTTATACAAAGTATTGAAATGACTGTGGAAGTGGTACTGACATTAGAATTAGAGCACTGCATTAGTAGCAAAAAGGCCAGTAATGTGGCAAAGAAGCCTTACATGGCACTGGAAATGGTGGTCACGGTGATGGCGGTGGCCACAAATAGCGCAGGTGCGCAATAAAGGCCACCAGTGGTAGAGATTACAGCAGCAATAGAAGTAGTGGTGGCGCTTTCTGAGTCATTGTCACGTGTTTTTGAATTTCCAAATTAGCGACAAGTTTTAATTCCAAAAATAAAACATCCTAGCTTCCAGAAAATTTGATGGGTTGAAAACCATATGCATATATGTCCATACATTTTCACCATGTGAAAACCATTGCTGCAAACTTACATTACGCTCTTGTCCTGCAGCGTACAGTTGTACAAAGCCTAAGAAGTATGAAATAATACCACTGCAGTCCCAGAAAAGATGCAAAATGTCTGCTGAACAATTTTTTTTTTTTGGATAAAACGTCTGCTGAACAATTAACAGTCTATATCTTGCACCCAAGCATAATGTCGACATATAAAGATCTAATATAACAATTGAGATAAAAATCACACCGAACCAAGTAAAATTGCCTACAATACGTAAGATGATGATGGAGTTCAACTAAACTCTAATCATCTGTCCCATACCGCTCCAAAAGAAACATATAAAAAAAAAGACAAAAAAAAAAATATCTAACCAGAAAAGTTGTAGGCATTGCTTGACAAAAGAAGAGAAATGTGATCTATAATGAAGGCATGAGCATAACGAAATAAAGCACCGATGATTAAAAATTCAAGCAAGTTGAAAACAAATACATGCTATTTATGAAACCTTGCAGCTTATAAAACAGAGAAAAATAAATATACTTATACTAGTTTATGCTCGATCAGGTGCAACATGAAGATACAAACTACTAAATCTTGAACGAAATATATCAGAGGTGGATTTTAGTCTGATCTAAAAACTAAAGCAAAATACAGAAAGCATAAAATTTAAACAAACTGAAGTCAACCCTGCTTCACAATACAATTTTCCTTCTTTTTCCAACATTCAAAGTTTATGGCAATATAAAACATTTTGAAAACAAAAAAGCGTTGCTGACTTGCTATTACCTCTTCTATGAAGTACCGAACTTGGTCCTGCCATAAGTCGATAGAATAAACAAGCTCATTTGCCCAAGGTTCAGTTTTGTCTCCAAAGCCCCACACAGAATTTTCTCCAGCTGAATTACCTGCATCCTTAGACTGAGTAGGATTTTCAGATGGCAATGACATGCCCTGTCCAAGAAAATCTACGGCCCATACTCGAAAATCACGACCCAAGTCCTTTAGCTGCTTCTCATAATGAAACGAACCAACACCAAAACCAGGAAGAAAAAGCACCGCAGGGGAATTAACATTTTCTGATCCTGATTTTTCATAATAAACATTGAGTTTGGGCTTCCACTCCCAGAAACAGCTGCTAATAGAAGCTCCACTATCACCATTAGATTCATCTGGTAAACCCGGAATCAACACCTTAGTTACCTGTTCCCCACTTTCAGCAACACTTCCCAGGCCGTCTTTGTCATCAACTACATAAGAGTCATGGGCAGCAAAGACCCTCAAATTAGAATTTCGCAACCTTTTAAGATTATTACATGATTGAGAAGCCCGATTTTGATAGAGGTCATTTAAGTAACAATGGCCAAGATTAGAATTCATCAAATATCCCCATTTGGAGTTCGGTGGATGAAGAATCGCAGACATAAGAATTTCTGGTTGACCATGTTCCCAAATTCCATGTTTCCTTACAGCAGAAAGCTTCAATTGACGTGGACTTGAGCTTTTCCCAAGCAATTTACCCCTCAAGTTTGCAACATGAAAGCACGGTGCAGAGTGGCATGAAAGAATTTCCATACCCAGAAGATGCTTTCTGTAATGGGTAAACAAAGTAGAATATTTAGGAATCTCATAAAGGTATGGTAAAAAAATGGAATATCAAATATATTGTTCAGTGCGATGTGAATAAAAATCGATAATGGTCAATGCTATTTATCTATCTAGAGGATAAAACTCAGCTCAGCACAGCTGAGCCAAACTGTTGACAATTCGACTCAAGATTTATGTTCCTTTCAAGTTTTTTCTTCTTTTTTTTTTTCTGGGTAGTAGGGTGGGGGGGAGGCAAGAAAAAGACTATCAATCTAATATTTCTTTTTCCACTCTACCATCTAGTTCTGTTTTTCGGAGGAAGAAATGTTCCAATTGAAGGATCAGAAAATGAGAGTTTAAGTTGCCAGCAGAAACAATTTGGAAAACCAACAATAAGACTCCTATAGCACCAACATGTACAACAGCTAATAACAAATTGTTTAGTAAGCATCAACCTAAGAAATTTGTGTCCCCTCAACCACCAAAGTTTGTTTTTTGGAGGATGAATCTTCCAAGTGAATGATCATGAGATGATGACTTTAAAACTTTAAATTGACGTCATAAACAATTTGGAAGACCAAAATAAGAAATCCGAAATTTCCAAGAAATAACATTCTAGAGGCATTCATGATGAGTTAAAATTGTCATCGCAAATATTTGAAAGATCCAAAATAATAATTTGAAATTGTCAAAAAATAACATTATAGAGACAGTATTATACCCATCCAGCACAGCACCTACATCTACATGTACACCTTACCAAAAGATCTTATTCTTGGCCACTCAAAACCTTAGTTTCGTTTTCCCTAAGAAAGAATTTGACGAAAAAGAACTTACAAGAAACAAATCTAAGCAAGTACGAGATAAATTCAAACCCATATCAATTCTTTCCGAGAAATTACAGTAAAGAGCATTTACCCATCTAAAGTTTTAACAATTCTTACATCGAAGTTAGAATCAAATAAATTATTAAGAATAAATCATCTAAAAGCAATTAAACAGTAGGTGTGTATAGAGAAACATATGTATAAACGATGACAGGGAGAGGACTAAGCAAAAATATTTAGATTCCCTTACCTGCAATCAGCACACTGTCATGAGAGATCGGTATTTCCCGAATTTCAGCTTTCTATTCTTGCTTCAGGTATTTGCACGAGAGTTTAGAGAGAGAGAGAGAGAGAGAGAGAGAGAGAGAGAGACAATCGAAGAAGATTTGTCAGTTGCTTGCAAGCTTCAGCTTCTTCTAAATGCCAAGAAAAATAAGGCATTATTAATTTCTTATTTCGGGAAAATTTTAAACTTGGAAACAACTACACTACGGTAGGTGTTTTTTTTTTTTTTTTTCACGTGTTGGAATTTTTGGGCATGATTGTCTTAAAAAAAACATTCATCTCGTTTGGTAGCTTATTTATTAACTTATTTAATTTATAAGTAATTAAATAAATAATTTTGTTTAATTTATCAAATAATTAAAATTTAAATTAATAAATAAATAAAATAATAAATAAATAAATTAATAAGTCAAATAAATAACATTTAAATAAGATTTAAGTTAAACATTATTACTTATTTAAATAAATAAATAAAAATAAATTAAATAAATAAATAAGCAAATAAGCTATTTAAAATCCAAAATAGTCAAATAAACTTATTTATTTTTATTTTTAATTACTTCAGAATAAATAAATAAACAAATAACTAATTTGGATAATTAAACTCTTTAATAACAAAATAAAAAACCTAAAACAAACACAGTAGTACAAATCAACAATTTAGGTGATATGGTTAGTTGCCTACATTTATGGAATAGAAAAAAAAACAATCCAGCATTTACCGCGGATTACAAGTCTCATACTCTCATTTCCATTATCTAATTATAGCCTCAGTCTTTTTATCAGTTGCTTCCAAGCTTCAGCTTCTTCTAAATGCCAAGAAAAATAACGGATTATTAATTTCTTATTTCGGGGAAATTTTAAACTTGGAAACAACTACACGCTATAGTAGGTCCCTTTTTGGCACGTGTTGGGATTCTAGGGCGCGATTCTCCAAAAGAAAACATTAAGGCCCCGTTTTGTATGTTTAGTTTTTTATTTTTTATTTTTATTTTTATTTTTATTTTAAAAATTTTTGTAGTGTAAACAAAAACAGGTTTGGTAGGGTCCCATTTGGTAATATTTATGTTTTCTATTTTTTTTTTTTTTTTTTTTAATTTTTTATAAATTATAAACAAAAATATGTTTGGTAATTATTTTAGTTTTTAAAAAACTGTAAACAGTTTTCAAAATTTACAAAATTTTTATAAGTATAAAAAATGTGTTTTTACTTGTTTTATAAACACGTTTTGATTTTATTTTTTTCACTACTTTCGACTATTACATCTTGTTATCTCTTTCGACCACCGCCTTCGATTACCACATTCGGCTACCACCTTCTACTATCGTCTCGGTTTTTATCCACCACATTTGACCACCATCGCTATCTTTTACTATCTTTGCAGCTAACACCTCCAATTACCATCTCCAACTACTACTTTTGACTATCATCGCTATATTTTGCTATCATCCTTGACTAACACTCTTGGTCACCAACATCCCACCACCACCGCGACCACCCACTCCGATCACCACTTTCGATCACCATCTCTACCTCTTGCTATCATTACCGGATAACACCTCCGATCACCAACTCCGACCATTGTATTCATCCGCAACTTTCAACTAACACTTTCCAAATATTTACGTGCCAAACATATTTTTATTTTTATTTTTTATAAAAATAAACAAAAATATATTTTTTATTTTTTTGTAAACAAAGAACAAAAAACTGTAAACGTTACCAAACGGAGCTTAACTGATTTGGGTAATTAAGCTCTATAATAGCAAAAAAAAATATCTAAAACAAACACAGTCACACAAATCAACAATATACGTGGTATGATTAGTTGTCTACATCTACGGCAGAGAAGAAAAAACAATCAAGTATTTACAAATATGGATTACAAGTCTCATACTCTCATTTGTATTATCTAATTATGGCATCAATCTTTCTATACTTTCTCTAACCTCTAACTTACTCTCTAAGTATTTTTATGACTTATCATCCAACTGAACATTCTAGAATTTCAAAGTTATAACTCATTTTAAATAGATTTCAAAAGAAACAATTTTAGGATTAAACTTGCATACAACCCGCTGCAGTTTGTCCGAACACTTGTCCAAACAAAAAACCTTCGGCCCCAAACCGTTCAGATGCCCGTTCGGATGAAAAAACTTCTATCTCAATCCATCCGCACACTCGTCCAGGACAGAATTGCCTAATGAATTTGAGCCACACGCCCAACAATCTCCACATTGGCTCAAATCTCTCAGCCATCTTTAAATAGCTGTCGGTGAAGCCTCGACTTGCACCCCTTTCTCAAGTATGGGTGCTCCATCCTCTTTAATATTCAAATTGAATGGATCTTAACCAAATCAAAGCCGCACTTGAACTTGACCCTCTTGCAATCAACTGTCCTTTCGTTCTTAGACAATTTGACAAACTGCCAAGTCTTTGATTTATGTGGTGACTCCACCTTTTCTAACACTCCTATTTGCTCATTAACTCTGCCTGAGTTGCCTACAGCCTTCCTGTAGGATGAAGGATCTCCATTGCGTTCAATGTAACGACTCGGTTCGGGCCCTAATTGTAACAACCTGGTTGATAATGACCCGTGTAAACACCCAGTCCAAACCCTAAGTATTAGTGAAGGATAGCCGACGAGGCCATAGAGCACGAAAGAGATTTGAAACTCTAACTCGACTCGAAAACCCTAAGTTTGATCTAAAAACCCTAAAAAGATCCAAAACTCAAGTCACAAAACCTTAACACCTGGAGAAACTCCCAACATTCTAAATTAAGTAATTATCATGAAATAATAAATTAAAAATCAAAAACTTTTATAATTAGGGTAAAATAACAATTTTGCCCTTAGTATAGCAAAAAGTCTTAAAAATCTAAACTTTGATACATAGATACCCTAAATTAGATATTTATGTACAATTAAGTAGAAAAAGACAAAATAACATAAAAAATAACACAAATACCCTTAAGTGGCCTGTTCTCCTAGGGAGTTGTGCCAAAAAGTACTTTTTTGCTTTTTACAACTTCAAAAGATGAGAAAAAGTGTCAAATTAAGCATTATGACATGTTGAACAATTAATATACATAATAATATTGTATTATAGGCTAACAAAGGCAAACAAATCATTATTGAAGTTCATATAGACTAAAATAAGTTAAAAGATCATATTTTGTCAAACTAGCTTAATTTGACTTAAAAGACTGCATCTATTTAATCAATTGTTATAAAATTTATGATAATTCATGAGAATACTAAAATTATCATAAACTTACTAAAATAATGAGTTTTAGTATAAAAAATAATAAAAAGATACATTAAATTAACTTTTAAGGCATTTTGATGCACAAAATGGCACGTAAACCTAGAATAAGCCCCTAATTAATGCAAAATTCAGCCTTATTGACTTCCAAACACCCCCATCCGAAATCCCTACCACCAAATCTAAAATATATCTCCCAAAAGTTGGTCTAAGTCATGTCACCCATGTGATGGGAAGGAAAAAGGATTTTAAAAAATCATTTTGTTCCCTAAGCCCTTGCCTATATAAACAAGCCAAACACCACCCTATCCCTCCATATATTTCAGTCAAGAGAGGAAGGGAGTTCAGATTTTTTATTGTTCTTGAGAAGTTAAGTAAGTTAAGAGAAGAAAGAAAAAGAAAAAGAAGAAAGGTTCAAGGAGGAAAGGTCTTTGAAGACTATAGTTCAAAAAGCTAAGTCCTTTAATCATCCACAATCCTTTAATCCCTCAAACCAGTAAGTAAAACCCTTAAAATTTATGTCTAACGTCACTCAAAATATCCCTCAACTCATCTCTTTAAACACTTCTGAGATCGAGAACCGAAAACAAACCGAAAAGGTGTTGTAGTTGAGAAATAAGGGTTATGTTTTTTAATGATATGAGACATGGTGGTGTGCTGTTATTCTTGGGTTTGATGACTTAAATGGGTTCTAGAATATTGATATTTATATAGAAAACACAAGCATGCAAAGAAATGCGACAAAACATTGACATATCATGAGTTAAGAAACTAAAACCTTTAAAGGCCCGATTTTGACTACTTTAATGTTTCTGCCATGATCTTTAAAATTTCATAACTCAACGTAAAAAATTGATTTAAGAATGTTATTTATGTATAGATCTAGTGTGTTGTGTTATCTTTAATGCAAAATTGGTTTGAACTCAATTTAGTGAGTAGAACTCGAGATATTGCAATTTTACCAAAGTGTGTCATTTTCAGACTAGCCAACAATACCGACCTCAAGCCCTTAGTTTAAAATGAGCTCCAAGATTTGGTCAAAACATAAAAGTTGTATATAACATGTATCTATAGCTACCCACCAAAAATGAGCCCAAAATATTGAGGTGTGATAGGTCAAAAACACTTTGGAACTCTCTGTTATGGTTTAGTCATTAAAGGACACTTCTGTCGCATATTTTTGTATAGCCAAAAATCCTTATTTCTAGTGACCTACTCTAAAAGTGATTTACATGAATATTGTAGGTAACATATTGTACTATTTTTTATCCAAAAATCAGACCTAGATACCTTGGAAAAGTCCCTCAAACCCATTTCAAACTCTCTACCCAAAATCGGTTCTGCTGAGGGTTTCGCTGCTGACTGAACGTATTTTACAAAATGACTTATATCTTTAACTTGTTTTCAACAACCACCCCTAGAACCCTTCATACGACTTGTAGGGGACATTCTTAATTAGAACATATTGAAGAATGGGCTCACTTCGACTTGATTTGATGCCCTAAAATTGAGACCAATAAAGGCGTATTTTCGGTAAAATTTTGAGAAAAGTGCTGAATTATTTTCGCTTAGAATATTTTAGTCACTTATTTGCCTTGGATTTTGCACTTAGTGTTAAACATAAAAGTTGTAGAAAATATTTCTATCAAAATGGTGACCAAAAATCATAACTTAACTCAAAGTTTAGGTACTCCAAAACACTGTTGTTCTTTTTAAATTGGCACTTAAATATTTATCCATAAAGTATTAAGTGTGTAGTGACATATTTTGGGACTTGAATTATATATTTTAATTGATTCAAATTGGATGATTAATATTTTAGAGTGATTATATGATAATTAAAATCCACACTATAAAATTTGAACCATGTCTTGAGAATTATGACTTATGCTTCATGTGGTTGCACTTAGTGCTTTAATGAGTTGTACCATATGCTATGTTGGGTTGTACAATTTACCATGCTTAGTTGCATATCATGTTGTTGTTAATTGTACTTCAGAATATAAGTTGTTATACCATGAGTATTGTGATTGTGGCACTAGAGACATCTTATGAGTTATCCCATATATATTTTTGTGTTGTATCTTGACATGGTTGATGTGGGGAAAGGTAGACCTTTATATCTTGGCCATTTAATCCTAGTTGATGAGGGTGTTAACTTTGGGCCATGTATGTCCTGAGCCATGTTATGTCCTGAGCCGTGTTACGTCTTGAGCCGAACTGCTGCTATAGGCCGCTGTGATCGGGAACACTGACGTACGGAAACCTAACGTATGGGAACGTAATGGTGCCATTCGAATTATTGTATTGGATATGTTAACTTTGGGCCGTGTACGTCCTGAGCCGTGTTATATCCTAAGTCGTGTCACATTTTGAGCCGATTTGCCGCTATAGGCTACTGTGATCGGGAATGCTGACGTACGAGAACCTAACGTACGAGAACGTAATGGTGCCAAGTGAATTATTGTATTGGATATTGTTGGGCACCATGGATTCATTGCTAGCATTCTAGTTTTGATGGCTTAGACTTTGGGTTGACACTGGCGAAAGCATCACGAATCTTAAGGTACGACAAACCACTTATTATATGATTGATTAATTGATTGATTATTGAATTTTGTTGGCCTGGAGGATGGCGCAGACCCTACGCCATTGCTAGTGAGTAAAATAGCCGTGGCATGAAGCTTGGCAATGCATTTACTATACGCAACGAGACGCGATAATGGCTTTGGTGATCAATGACCCATAAAAGTCTACTCTAGAAATTTTCAGTATGAAATTCCAATTATAATCTGGGTGTATATTGGATTGGGCATTTGCATTGCATACACAGTATCTCATACACATGTTTATTGACTTATCTGCTATCCTGTCATAAATTTGTCTGTCTCATTAACTTTAAAGCATGCTTAAGTGTTACTTGGCATGCGTTGTGGTAATTCTTGTGCCGTAAGATTAGTTAGAAGGTTTTTAGTGTTTTTCTGCTAGGTTTTGGCTCATAGAATTGGTGCCACATGTGAGGAGAAGTACTCGGAGAAAGTCGTCCCAAAGGGAGAAAAAGAATTTGAAGAACAAGGTGAGTTCCAGGAGCAACCCCACTAATGCATTCTGAGGATTCGAGACCTCTATTTTTGTTCTTTGGTTCAATTTTCCTGTAACTCTTGTAATATTTTGAAAATCCTAAGTGAAACTGTAATCGCTATGCACTTTTAAATAGTTTAGAACTCTTAAAGATATAGTATTTATGATATGTAAACATGAATGAATGGTTAGAATATCCCTTTATTTATATTTATGTATGTCCCAACGTGTTTGAAGGACAGGGCGTCACATTTATGCTGCTCCTGACTAGAACCATCATCACCCGATTTTCTTGATGAGTTTTTCTGATCGAGCTCCACCTCGCCTACTACTTTCTTCACCTAAGTTTTTGACATACTTTGCTTGTCAGTCTAACTAAGCCACAAATGTCTGAGTCTCGTGTTGTCTCTGCTGGATTCTACTTGTGTAGTAGTGGTAACTCCACCAACCACTGTGTCCCCTACTAATCTATAGAGATTCCCAATTTTCTACCCTTTCATGAAAACTATAGTACCTTTGCTAATCTTTATCACTCCACCCTTTGTTTTGAACTCGTAACCAAAAGAGTACAATGTTCCTAAAGAAATTAGATTTGTTTTTAACCTAGAATATGCCTAACATTCTTTAAAACCCTTACAACTCTATTAAACATCCTGATTTTCACTATACCTATTCCAATGGCCTGACAGTCTATATCATTACTCATTAGAACTGTACCCCAATCGCAAAGTTTATACTTGTCAAGCCATTTTTTATTGGACACATATGGTATGAGCATCTTGAATATAGTATTCATGAGTTTGATAGAAACTCAAAATCTGAGAAAACTAAAAGTAATTCACTGTCTACCTAACTATCTAATGATTGGTAGTTTCTGCAGTCGCTTTTGCTTTCTTCTTCTTCTCCTCTAGATGCTTCTTTAGTTGTAGGCACTGGTTCTTGTAATGAATAGTTTTGTGACAATAGTATCACTCCACATCCTTCCTTGCACGTGACATGGACCAAGATCTACTACTGTTGGAACCTTGCTCACTAGACCTACTCTTTTCCCTACTTGACTCAAACTTAGCCACAAGCACATCTTCTACATTATATTCACTATCCCTCTTCATCTTCTCATGAGACTAAAGAGAGCTGATGACTTCTTCAAGATCTAGAGTGTCCTTTCTATACGTTAGCGTTATCACAAGATGATCATAGGAGGTCAGAAGCGATGCTAATAAGAGTATTGCCTTATCCTCATCATCAACCTTCATTCAAAATCCGGATAACTGTGTGATGTGTATATTATACGTATTGAGATTTTTCAATAACTTTGTGCCTTTCCTCATCTGTAGTTAATACAGTTGCTTCCTCACAAACAATTTATTAGCCAGATTCTTCTTCATATGAAGATCTTTTAGCTTCTGCTAGATCTCGTGTGTTGTCTCTACTTCGATCACATTATGAATAACTTCGTCTCCCAGATTCAACTGAATGGCTCGCAGCCCTGGCATCAATTTCCTCCCAATCATTATCGGCCATCTTCTCTAATTTCTTTGCCTTGCCGAGTAACGTCTTAGAGACCCCTTACTAGATCAACAGATCCTTCATCCGCTTCTGTCACAGAGAGAAGTTATTCTTACCGGTGAACTTTTCGAGTTCATATTTAATGTTTGTCATCTTTATTGCATCTCATGATTAAGCCTTTAACCAGAAATCTGATCTCACACCACGACTTTGGATCTTCAACAACTGTTGGCTCTGATACCACTTCTTAGGATTTTTTGGCACAAATACCCAAAAGAGAAAAGATCAACTGATTTGGACAACCAAACAGAATTTCACATAGGCTTTAATCTATAATAGTAAAATAAAAGATCTATAACAATCACAATCACATGAATCAACAATATATGTGGTTTAGCTGGCTGCCTACATCCACGGGAAAGAAAAAATAATCCACTATTTACAAATACAAATTACAAATCTCACACTCTCACTTATAATATCTAATTATGGCCTCAACCTAAGCCTATCTATGTCACTCTATACTCTCTTTGGCCTCTAAATTGAGTCTTTCTAAGTATTTTCATGAATTATTATCCAACTGAACGTCCTAGAGTTTTAGAGTTATAACCCACTTTAAATAGATTTCAAAAGAAACACAAATCAGGGTTAAACTCACGCATAGCCCGCCACAGTTCATCCAGACGCTCGTTCAGATAGAAAACCTTCTGTCTCATTC
This sequence comes from Heliamphora exappendiculata, assembly GCA_034768845.1. Lineage (NCBI taxonomy): Eukaryota > Viridiplantae > Streptophyta > Magnoliopsida > Ericales > Sarraceniaceae > Heliamphora > Heliamphora exappendiculata. The sequence continues at coordinate 11,534,679 of JAOTRH010000024.1, read as the reverse complement.
CTGCCGGACGCCTAGTGAATTTGAGCTACATGCCCAACAATCTCTACCTTGGCTCGAATCTCACAGCCATCTTTGAAGAACTGTTGGCAATGCATCGACTTGCATCCCTTTCTCAAATATAGGTGCTCCACCCTCTTTGATCTTCAAACTGAATGAATCTGGACCAAATCCAAGCCGCACTTAAACTTGACCCTCTTGCAATCAACTGTCTTCTCGTTCTTGGATAGTTTGCCGAACTCCCAAGTCTTTTACTTCTATGGTGACTCACCTTCTTTAACACTTCCACTTGTCCCTGAACTCTACTTAAATTGCACGTATCCTTCCTTAGGATGAAGGATCTTCACTGCTTTCTTGTTGATCTTAAATTAAACCATCATCACCCGATTTTTTAGGTAAGTTTTTTTGACTGACCTCCACCTCGTCTGCTACATTCTTCATCTATATTTCTGGCATACTCTGCTTGCCAATCTAACCAAGCGTAAATGTCTGAGTCTTGTGCCGTCCCTACTGGGCTCTACTTGTGTGGTAGTGGTAACTCCACTGTCTAATTTTCATGCCATCCCTATTGGACTTTGCCTGTATAGCAGTGGTAACTTCACGTACCATCATGTCCCCTACCAATTGGAGAGATTCTTGATTTTCTGCCCTTACGTGAAAACTATAGCACGTTTCCTAATCTTTATTACTCCACCCTTTGTTGTGAACCCATAACCCAAAGAGTCCAATGTTCCTAAAGAAAATTAGATTTTTGTTTAATCTTGGAACATGCTTGACATTCCTTAAAACTCTTATAACTCCATCAAACATCCTAAATTTCATTATACCCGTTTTAATAGCTTAGCAGGCAGTGTCATTCCCCATTAGAACTATACCCCTGTTGTAAGCTTTATATGTGTCAAACCATTCTTTTATTGGACACATATGGTATTATGAGCATACTGAATCTAGTATCCTCGACTTTGATAAAAACTTAAAATTTGAGAAAAATTGGAAGTAATTCACCATCTACCTCATTATTTGATGATTCTTCAGCAAAACTAGCAGTCTCTGCAAGTGCTTTTGCCTTTTTCTTCTCCTCTAGATTCTTCTTTAATTCTTGGCGCTAGTTTTTGTAATAACCAATTTTGTGGCAGTAGAAGCACTCCACATCCTTCCTTGCATGTGACTTGGACCAAGATCTACCACTATTGGAACCCTACTAACTGAACCTACTCATTCTCATGCTTAACTTAAACTTAGCCACCAGCACATCTTCTACATCAGATTCACCATTCCTCTTCATCTTCTCATGAGACTAAAGAGAACCAATGACCTCTTCAAGATCTAGAGTGTCCTTTCCATACGTTAGCATTGTCATAAGATGATCATAGGAGGTCAAAAGCGATGCCAATAGGAGTATCACCTTATCCCCATCATCAATCTTTACTGTAAACCCAAATAACTATGTGATAAGTATATTATACGTATTGAGATGTATAAATAGCTTTGTGCCTTCTCTCATCTACAATCCATATAGTTGTTTCTTACAATTTATTAGCCAGATTCATCTTTATGTAAAGATCTTTCAGGTTCTGCCAAATCTTGTGTGTTATCTGTACATCGATCACATTATGAATAACTTCATTTCCCAGATTCAACTGAATCAAACTCGCATCCCTGGCATTAATTTCCTCCTAATCGTCATCCGTCATCTTCTCTGGTTTCTTTGTCTTGCCGAGTAATTCCTTAGAGATCCTTTATTGGATCAATAGATCCTTCATATGTATGCCACAAGGAGAAGTTATTCTTGCCAATGAACTTTTTTGACTTCGTATTTGATGTTCTTCATCTTTATTGTAACTTGCGATTAAGCTTTTAACCAAAAATATGATCTCACATCAAGACTTCAGATATCTAAAACCAATTAGCTCTGATACCACTTGTTATGAATTTTGTACACAAATCTCCAAAAGAAAAATCAATTAATTTGGACAACCAAACAGAATCCCATGTAGCCTTCATTCCACAAAAGCAAAATAAAAGATTTAGAACAACCACAATCGCACGAATTAACAATATACGTGATTCAGTTGGCTGTCTACATCAATGGGAGAGAAGAAACAATCTATTATTTGCAAACACATATTACAAGTCTCACACTCTTGTGGGCCTAACAAGGCTTCAACGACCATTTTTTATGATAACAAACCAAAGTATCTAATTATGCAAATTGAGACCATTTACAGGAAACACGTGTTAAGCATAATTAAATATACAAAGTCAAAGCCATGAAGCATATTCAAGTCAAATACTTCGATAACAAGTTCTTGGAACAATGCAAAAGACGAAGGATTGAAGACTTAGTTTAAGGTTTCATTTGTATTGCAAAGATAGGATCAATATAAGTTCACTACTCTTTCAATATATCATTTGAAACTCATAGAAAACTAAAAGTGAAAAGATAGAACTCATGCATATCTCTTTTCTAAAAGGATAAAATTGTTTTATGAATGAACTAAATTTGTGCTTAGATTGAGAATCTTTTTAAACAAGTTTATCTTATGTCTTAATCATATCAAAACTCTCAAAGATCTATTTGTTCATTCAAATCTTTCATAAAATGATCTTTAAAATATGAAATCTGAACCTCAAAGGTTCAGTGGACTGAATTCATAAATCAATCGACTGAAAAACCTACTGAAAAATCAATTTGATGAACCTTAATAGTTCAGTCGACTGAATCTTAATACCAGTTGACTGAAAAAGTTTTTGGAAAATCATCTTGAGGAACCTTAAAAGGTTCAGTCGACTGACCCCTTAAACTTAGTTGACTGAGTGGACTTTTCATGGGTTCAATCGACTGGAAATATGCCTTCAGTCGACTGAATGTTGCTGAAGCACTGTTCTGACAGAATAACGGCTAGTTTTTCTGAGAACTCTTCAGCCACAACGATTAGCTTGAATTTTTGGCTATAAAAAGACCATTTCATCAATACAAAAGGTAACAAGAAGCTTTTTAAAAAAAATACCCATTTACTACTCATACTTGTGCACTCAAATTTCATATTCTTACTCATACTTGTGAGAAACACTTAGAAAATCTTATTGAGTTTCATTTGATATACTCTTTGAAAGTGAATTAGTGTGCTATATTGTTGTATTCACTTGCTCATTGAAGGATCCCATTCTTGTACACTCTTCTCATCAAATAATTGTTAAGGCATGGTCATAGCCTTGTTCAAGTGAGGGATTATCACTTGGGTTTAAGAGCTCCTACGCTCTTGGTGTAAAGGTTTCTCCACCTTGTGAAGGAGAGGCATCTCCGCCTATGAGGAGAGATTAGTGAAAATCCTCAAGCGTGTTGCTAAAGGCAAGGACGTAGGGCGGTGCGCCGAACCTTGTAAAAATCTCGATTTCATTCTCTCTAACTCTCAAACTCTTTATATTTATAATTATTTGAATATTTTTTTATCCACTTGAGATCAAGAAAATATATATTGCATGCTTTTGATTATCTTGAAATAATTTTTTTAAATATCCAATTCACCCCCTCTTGGGATCGCATTACACTAACAATTAGTATTAAAACATAGGTCACATTTTTATCTAACAAGTTTTTGTAAAAAGATCTATGGCAAGTATAGGTGTATCCCCTTTTGGAGAGGGCCAATCCTCCACAAGACCTCCTATCTTTTGTGGTGTAAATTACACATTTTGAAAACAGTAGATTGGAGAGCTTGGAGAGTGATTATCCAAGGTAACTTTAAACCTATTAAAACCGTTGAAGGAAAAGAGGTTCCAAAACATGAAGAAGAAATGAATGAGAGTGATATGAAACTACTCCAAATAAATTCTAGTGCAATGAATGCTTTATATTGTGCCATTGATGCAAATGAATATAATCGTATTATGACTTGCAAGAATGCTAAAGAAATATGAAAAAAAATAAAAATTATATATGAAGGTACACAAGAAATCAAAGACTCTAGAATTGATAGGTTAATTAGTGATTATGAAGGATTTAAAATGAGTAATGATGAATCCATCTCTAGCATGTATACTCATTTTACTCACATCATTAATTCTCTTAGTGCTCTTGGAAAATCTTACCAATCTTGTGAATTGTTAAGGAAAGTGCTCAAGGCCTTACAACCCATTTGGGAAGGTGAGACGACGGCCATTTTGAAAGCTAAAGATCTAAGAGTTATGACTTTGGATGAACTCATTGGATCCCTCTTGACGTATGAATTCCAGATCAACGATAGAGTCAACAAGCAAAACAAAGCAAAAAAATCTATTGCTCTAAAAGCGTCAAAAGAAAGTTCTAGTAACGAAGAAAATGATGAGCTTAATGATAATGATATGGCTTTCATCACTAGAAGACTCGAAAAGTTCTTCAAATGAGAAAAGATTTGCAAGAAAATTCTGTAACATAAGATTTGATAAAGATGATTCAAGCAAGAGAGATTACAATAAAGATCCCATCACTTGCTACAATTGCAAGAAAATAGGATACATCAAGCCGGAGTGTCCTCTTCTCAAAAAGGATCCAAAGAAGAAAAAGAGGGTCATGAAAGCTACAACTTGGGATGACACGAATTCAAACGAGTCAAGCGAAAGTTCTAGCGATGAAAAAGTTGCAAATTTTTTCTTGATGGCTAGCATGGATGAGGAGGTAAATTCTCACCCCAATTCAAACTTACTTGAATCTTGTAATGAATCTAGTTCTTTTGAGTCCATGCCATCTTATGAAGAATTTAAAAATGAATTATATAACTTGCATAAAATTTTTTTGAAATTAGGAAAGAAAAACATAAATTTGAAAAAGGAAAATGAGAGGCTCACTAAGGAAATTGAAAATCAATCCATGGTTTTGAACGATCTAAATGACACTTTTTCAAACAATCAAAAAGATTATGATTTGCAAGTTGAAACGTTGGATAGAGAAAAACTTATTTATATAGTTAAATTTGACAAAGTTACAAAAATTTTCGAAAATAAAATTTCTCAATTAGAAAAGGAAAAGAAATTGTTAAGAAAAGAACTTAAGACTTTAAAAGGAAAGGATTTTGAAAATGATATCTCATGTGAATTGAGGAAGAAAGTAGATGACTACTCCAAAATTATTTATAAATTTACAAATAGAAAGAAGAACTTTGAAAGACTTTTAGGAGCTCAAAGAATGCCGTTAAATAAAGAAGGCCTTGATTACAATGGAGAAACAAGCTACAAGAAATCATTGAAAAGCTCTTTCGTAAAAGAATCCAAAGATTTTCAATTCTCATCTTCAAGAATCTTTTATGAACACACAATTTGTTTTCTATGTAAGAAAAAGGAACATATTAAATTTGATTGTCCTATGAAAAGAAAGATTGGTATTACAAAATTGGTGTGGAAAATTAAAGACACTAATCCTATAGGACCCAAAAGGATTTGGGTACCAAAGAAAATCACCTAATTTGTTTTGTACGTATGCTTGAAGTTCACCACATCTTAAGAAAAATGGTACATAGATAGTGGATGTTCAAGGCACATGACGGGAGACAAAACAAAATTCTTGAGCTTAAAACCTAAAGATGGAGGCTATGTGACCTTTGGAGATAATGGTAAA
>JAOTRH010000024.1:11487880-11525095 GCA_034768845.1 Heliamphora exappendiculata | reverse complement strand
AATTTTAACTATAAATTATTTTAGACAAATAAATAGATTAATTGAGTTCTTGTTAAAATGAACAAAGGTATGAACATCGTACTGAAGTTTGTATTTTTCATTTTGTTTAGATTTGGAATTATTAAGCAAAATTTACAAACTTCTGCAAACATTAGGTGAGTCTTCTGATATCTGGGTTAGTTGAGTTTTCGATTACCGTTGTATAATGATTTTGAAGTGCACCACAGTTATATTGTTAAAATAATTATGAAAATGTGATATGATGAGAATACCAGTGAGATGATATAATAAGGGCGGTGGGTCACGGTTAGGTGACTAGAAGTGCTCCTCAGATTGCTGGTAGAACCGTTTATTTCAGACATCATTCTAAACATGGAAAGCAAATAATAACTCAGATATCTATACACTCACACTAGTTTTGCTAATGGATGTTGAATAATTTCAGGTGATGCTTGAGTGCATGGAGGAACCGGTAGCAGGAAAAAGATAATTTAAATTATTCATAGTTTTTTTATTTGTAATTACTGCATTTCAATTCCTGTCTCATATTAAACACACAGTTAGCAAGCTCTGGAGATTTTGGATATGAGATCACTGGGAATGTTTAAGGAAAGTGATTCTTTTTCAATGAATAATTTACTTTTGTTTCAAAATTGGAATGAATAGAATGAGATTTTATGAAAAATAAAAAAAGAAAGAGGTCTCGGGTGGATTTTTATCTCACTGGCCGGTCACGAACGGTGTTCTTAGAAATGGGTCGTGACAGATGATATACCCCTGCGGGTGGCCTCCCGAACCTTATTACTGGCCTATATTTTGAACTTGATCCTAAAGTAATTCTTGAATCATAAAGAGGATTGTAATATACCTACTGTTGATAGCCCATTGTAGGGACCACTAATGATCCTTGAGGCTCCGCTTGTATTCTTAAAGGTGACAAGTAAGCATTTACGACTTCGACGAGTGGATTAGCCGTTGATGTCGCTCCTTGTTCATGGCCACTCATGGCCTTCTTCATTGCTAAAATCAATTCTTGGTTTCTTTGAGCATTAGAGTTTGAAAAAGCCACCACGAGTTGTTGCACCATCTCATGCACAACAAACTTTTTCTAACCATTAGATTGGCTGGCTTCCTGATCACCCATTATTGGGTGTTAGTTGACGTTTTCCTCACTGTTGGCCTCTACTGAAGCCACCTTTTCTTGAACCATCTTATCATGCCTTCACGTGCTCACTATTTTTTCCAATTTAATATGTTATCCCGCCGAGCGTGCCAAAAATTATTAATCAGATAAAACTATTTTCCATCAAGATTAATAGGAAAAATGTCTTATCAACCGATTGTGTTGAGCAATGTTTTCAAACCCAGACCGGACCGACTGGTTTAGCCGGTTGATCCGATGACCGGGCTGGCCATCACTGGGCTGGCCAACGGTCCGGTCAAACCCATTTAATCAGTTAGGAGTGAAAATCGGTGATTTTAGTGAAAATCAGCTAAAATCGCGGTTAAATCGGTAACCCAGGCAAACCGATACCGGTTTACGAAAATCGACTGGGTCTGTAAGTGTTTAAGTTTAACTAAATTTTTTTTTATTTCTTTTAATTTATATTTTTTTCAAAGCCCCACAAAACTATTTATTTTAATTATTTTTTATTTTTTTGAATAGTTTTTTAACTGTGATGTGGTAAACTTTAATACTTTTTACTTGATTTATATTTTATTATGTTTGTCACTTATGCTCATTTTATTTTAACTTGAAAAACAATGGTGCTCTAAATTTTTTTTTATGGAGAATCTAATTATTTAATTAGAATTATGCTTAGATTATGAGATGCTCTTATTTTTTTATTTTAATTGTGAGTTAAATGTTATTTTTATTTAATATTTATAAATTTAAAAATTATTAATGATGTAATTATGATGTCACGGTTTAATTCCGGTTCAATTCCGATTGAACCGGTAATTCATCCACCCGTTCTTTTTTTCGGTTTGCTCAGCTATCTAAGTTTAAGAACATTGGTGTTGAGATTCAAAAGAAAAAGCGAATTTTATTGCTAATGAAAGTGAAAGGGTAACAATGCAAAGGAATTGAAAATAATAGGATCTAAACTTAAAATGACAAGAAGTTAAAAAACGAAAGGGCTGATGCTGGGTATTGTGTCCTCATCTTTCGCGAAGCCTATTTATAGGCGTTGAAAACATTTCCCTTTCAAATTTCAAAAGAATAATTATTTCATCTCCTAAATTGTTGATAATTGGCCTAGCTGTTCTACTAGTGAGAGCACATTGGTAGTTATATACTTTAATGTGTAGTTATATTCTCATTCTTTTGCTGGTTTGTTGCCAAATGTTCATTTTCAAGCGTACATGCCTTAATTTATTAATTGAACGCTCGACAAGACTTTTTTACTCTACTTAACTTGTAACAAGCCATGTCTCGACAGAAATCATATAGACACCTTCACTTCGCTCAAGACGACATCAATTCCTCTATCAATGAATTTTGCCAAATATAATGTAAACAAATATATAATCCTACCAAATTCAAATTCTGTCATTTTATTTCATAGTATAGTTTATCCCTCATAACACCATTCACAGTCGTGTAATATCCAATCTTTTTTTCCCATCATTTATTCTCATTTTATCCCATGATATAACTAATCCTCCATAATCTTATTAATAACTAAACCCCTCCTAAAATAATCCTGCAATCAGATGTGCTCATAAGTTTCAAAACCAAAGCTGGTATAAACAAGAATGAGATTGAAGTGCGTTCTATTCACCACATAACTAATTTACCAGAATGACTTCGAATGCTATTCAATATAATCAATTGTATTATTACATGCAAGGGTTTGTTGGCATCCAATTTTCTGGTCATGGGGCCATAAAATGCTTAAGCATGCCCTGTTGAGAAGAGAACAGATATCCTCCCATTCTTCTACCTCTAAAAGACGCAGCATAACCAATAAAACGCCGTAAAAATACTTTCAACATTCGTTTCAACATAGTTCTCGTTCACTGCACTTGTTCGACATAAAAGCAGTTCTCTCTTCATCCATGGTTGATGTGTTGCTCTGTTCTTGCAGCAGTTTGTAGGTTACAATGGGTGTATGAGCACTGGTATCCTCGAAAATGAAAAGCTTCTGTGAATGGACTAACCACAGCCAAGTCCAAAGAACTACGAATCGTCACATTTTCATGAAATAGAATTCACTCTATTAGATGAGAGGAGGGTTTCCAATATTAGGCCAATAGGTATCAGAGTTTTTAGTCATATGACATTGATCTGTACTTATATGTCGTCCAATACTCTCCGAGATGGGCTGGCCATATCACCGTACCGATACATATACTGATACCACAATTTAAAACCTTAGATGAGAGAATGCACGTGATCCATTACCACGGTTCAGAGTTGTTGGAGAGGAAACTTTTACCATATGAGGAACTACTCCAACCTTCCTCCATCAAAATAAGGTTGAGGCGGATCATCAATTTCTCAACAGCATCTTCCTCCAGGTCACTTAAAGAATCAGATGATTGCTTCTGCATGAAAGATTTTTGCAATAGTTCGATCTTTATCAGTATGTTGATCAGATGAAGAAAATTAAATGTTACTGGTTCTGGTTCAGTATTAGGAATAAAACCTACCTTTGCATCCTGATAATATCCGAGGAAATGCAGTGCCTCTTCATAAAATCCACAGTGATAAAGGAGAACACTATAATCTCTTAATTCTTTTGGATCTGTTTCCAGGAGGATGAGGCGTTCACATGCTGTCAAAATAGCAAGCACCAGGTGAGAAGTATAAGATCAATGGAGTATATTTTTTGTTCCCCCTTTCCTTTTGATATTTTTTCTTTCTTTCTTTTGAGAGAGAAGGTGCATTTCAATAATCCATTGAAGTTGAAGGCATGTTAAGTGTAATGCAACTTGAAAAGTAACAGATAAGTACTCCATGGTGGATTGGCTAACAAGTCAAGAGATGGGCCCAATAGGTATGGTAATTGATAGACATATAAAAGTTCATAGCAAAGCCATGTTTCGCATGTCCCATGAAGAAAAAGTTATTCCAATCACCTCTCTCTCTCTCTCTCTCTTCATTTTTTTCTCCTGCTGATTTCTATTTCTTGCACCCACAATTTAAAATGAGTCCATGTACCATGTACCATGTACCATGTACCATGTACAGTATCTAAGACTGAAAAAAACCCATTGAATCTTAATAGAAGCTTTATGTCATGATTCACATGTTAAAATCTCCTCATCCAAATGCCATATGACTTCATCCAAAAGGATGAATTTGCCTTCAGATGTTAACAAAACCACAAAAGAAAACAAAAACAAAGAAAGAAGGCATGTGTTTATAAATAAGAGCAGTCAAAATGCCACTTGACTGACAAAATAGCTTCGGACATGCTTCCAGAAAACATTGTCTAAGTGATTCTGATATACAAATAAACCATAGTGATTTGGGAACATACAACAAGCATTAGTAGATGCAACAGTTAAAAAGAGTTGTGATACAATTACTGTTAATGGAAATGCTTAGAAAAGAGAAAAACCTAAATTGACATGTGATGCTATGATAATAATGGTTATTAATGTATTAAAATTTAATTGAAAATATAGTTCTTGACATATTAGAATGGAGAAAAATAATTAATGTCGCGACCCAATCATACAAGTGGTCAAAGTTGCTTCTTTAGTAGGATGCCTCAATGTGTGAGATGGCAAAATGGCACTATACACACTAGAGGTCAGCGGCGAATCCAAAAATTAAATACAGTAAGGGCACAACTCCAAACATAATAGGAAAAGAAAATCACAACCAAGCACAACGAATTATCATACACATTAATGCATACTTTTATAGAAGTGTCTAAAAATTAGACAATTACAAAAATATAAAAACATATTTTACAATTGACCACGGAGGGTTTTCATCTTTTGGAAGTTTTGTATAGTAGTACCACTAATAACTCCATCAAAAAGCTTCTCTCTATGTATAGGTATGAGCCATCCATTGATCTATCATTCGGTTCCACAATCATTTGATATTCATTGACTAAGAAAACTATCTCGACTGCAGCCGTTGCAACTGGTAAGATTACTGCCAAAGTTAAGAGCAAGTATACTAATTGATATACATTCTCTTCCAATTTGCACCATCCTTTTGGTAAGATCAGTAATTCTATTCATCGTGAGATCGCTTGTTAAAAATATAAGTATCAAGCTGATCATCTAGTACCATCAACTCCATAGGAAAAAAAAATTCTCTTGGATAAAATCCAGCAAGGCGAATCTACTTTTTCTTATAAAAGCTAGAGAAGGAATTGGATGGATTCAAACAAGCCACATGCAGAGTAGCAACTCACTTTTTGCCTCAGTTAAACAAGCATTGAGTTCTTGAAGTTACATATCAATAACTGTGTAAACTAGCTCAATGCCATAATGATGTAGGTTTGTCTTCTCTTGAGCATTACCCATCCTTGCCCTCTAACTACAAATTTATCATCCAAATTCGCAACATCAATTTAATTCATGTCACAAAATGAGAAAACATAATTAAGAAAAATTGTCCATCCACTCTCCATCATTAGTTGTTGCAACTTTTTGGACCTGTCAACTAAAGTTATGGAATTGACAATATGTTAATCTTTCTTTTGTAATGCTTGTGATAACTCATATGTAATTGTCAATCTCTTTCATCAAATGAAGATTGAGTACAAATTCAAAAGTTTGTATTGGGCCCAACAATACCTTTGCTACAATGATCAACAATCAAAAATCCTGAATTTTAAATTTTATCTCAATAATCAAAAGCCCTAATTTAGAACCCTCAATTTAATTCACCCAAACAATAATCATGCATCAAAAGCCCAAAAGTTATCTCAAAAATCAAAATAAATTAAAACCCTAATATTAATTGAGATATGAGAGAGACAGAAGTCAACTGACCCCATGAAAATTGAAGCTTGAAGTCTGGTTCTGGACGATTCGACGAAAGCTTGATGATTGATGAATATCGAAAGACCATAGTTTTAAAAAGCGGCCGTTACCGTTACATAACCCGTTACATATAGGTTTCGGTGCCTCCCGTTACCCATTGCGGTCGATTTAGTGATGTAACAAAAAATCTCACGTGTAAAGACCGTTACAGTTTCCGTAAAGGTCGTTATGGCGACATAAAGGCCCGTTACGGTACTACTACAACCGTTAGAGTGACTATAGTAGCTTTTCAAACTGTGAATCAATTAAAATTATTTCTGAGCACAATTTCTTTCTCATTTCATCACAAAAGTTTTCATAGCAATCAAAAATCTCATACTTACTTAAGTGAAGCTTGATTTGCAAAATTTACATAATTTCTTGTATTTTTTTGACTTTCAAAAATGCCAAAAAACTATTTTTTTGTGAATTTTTTCAAAATCTATGCAAAATAAGATTAGCATCTTTAGATCTTATTTATTATAAGTTAGATTCCTATATTTAATATTGTATTAGTTTATAACTATATTTTAAACTTTAAAAAAAATACTTATAAAATTACTTGTTCAAAGCCTATACAAAGTTACAAACTAAGTTTTATAATATTTAGAGTTTAGTTGTTGTAAATTAAATTCGTATATTTAATGCTTGATTACTTTTTTATTTTTCTTAATACATACTCAGAGCAAGTTTAGAATATTTAGATCTGGATTTTTTAGGTTAAATTCATAAATTTAATGTTTAGTTACTTTCTATTATTATGATTTATAAATTCAAAAAAATAGATTTTAAAATATTTGTTCAAAATCTATATAAATAAGCTTAAAATCTTTAGATCTACGTTGTTTTATGTTATACTTGTATATTTAATAATATATTATTTTTTAAAAACATTTTAAAACTACAATAAAAATTAAGACATGTTGAATCATGTCTAAAAAGTGAACAAAGTTCACCGAAACTAATTTAAACTCTAATAAATATAATTTTAGAATAAAGGCATGCTTATCAATTAAATTTTAGTGAGTTGTGCGAAGAAGAAAAAAATTCACAGCTCCAGTTACCGTTACTATTACGTTATGGCCGTTACACCCTGAAACTGTGTTACTGTTACTGTTACGCTGGCAAATGTGTTACGAAGGCGCTAGGAAAAAATGGTTTCATGGTTTTATTAGCAAGCTTGGGGTGATTAATATCTATTCTCCAGCCTTACGTTATAGCTTTGTTGGCTTTCTTCTAGCTCTGTCCTTTTGAAGCCGTGAAAAGAAAAAGGGGAAAGCAATCTTAAGTCCTAGAGGTCACGCCAGTCGTTTGGCAGAAATGGGTAATTTGCTCAAGAAGTGGGAGAGCGAAAGGCTTGGAAAAGCTTGGGTTGAAGAAAGAAGGGATTGATGGCTTCAAGCTCAAGGAAGGTTCACATACTTCAATCATCAAGAAAGGCCTCAAATCCACCACGTCGAAGTCGAGAACCTACTTGAACGTGTGTCTTCGTGGGGCGATTTGAAAAGGAGTCTATCTTTCTTGTAGTGCCTTATTCTAAGAACGAGAAAAGAAAAAAAGGCTAAGGAATTCTGGCTTGCTTCGCCCTAGCTAACGGCCTTCCAGCTTTTCTTTCTTTCATACTTCATCAGATTCACGAGAATTTCTTAGGAAGTCGTCCATCCATGGGACACACCTTAGCCAGCATCCAAACCATCAAACTGCCTCCGCTTGATTACTTAATGAATGAATGCAATAAATGCGTTGTTAATAAAAAGCATAGCGGACGAGGGCTTCCTGACCATTATGTCTTGTGCTTCCTTGAAAGACTAGCTCTTTCTTACTCGTTGTTTAGCTGGAAGAGGCTATCTACTTGTGCTCCTTTCAAGTGAGATGTCCATCTTAGGCAACCATCTCTTCTTTAGCATTTCTGTATCCATCCAACCTTGATTTGCTACCTCTCCACTTCAATCTGATTATAAAAACCAAATCTAAGTCTTTGTATTCTCCCGCGAAAGGAGTTTTCTCTGAAGGTAAGACTTGAAAGAAACAATGAAGTAAAAGACTTGACTTTGCTTGAAAGTAAAGGGTTTTCTTCCTTGTCCAGCACCATATGTGGTCTACAATCATGAGAAAGACATAACAAAATCAAGTAGACGGTTGCTCTTGTTCCGAACTTCCTCTCCTAGTTGAGAGTTGGTTATGAGGCACGTAGCCCCTTGTTAACTGGAGGATTAGAGAAGAGTCATAATGGTTTAAATGGTGCTATCTGGTAGTTCCTGTAAGAGAACAGTGTTGCTATTGAAGAGTTAAGGATAGAGAGTAAAGAGGAGCATAGAGAGTAGACATTCATAAACAAATGTTTGTCGTTGGGGTTTCAAATCTTCCTTGACTTTCTCATACAATACGAAAATACGAGCGCACAAATGAGTGGATGCTATGCTCTTAGTCTATACAATATCAAAGAGGAATTAAACCCCTTATTGTTCTTTGGAAACTCTATACCAATTGATGACCCCAACCACAAACAAATAAACGAACGAAGGCATTTCAGGGAGTAGCCTCTACGCGTCACCACACAGTTGGGGAGCTCCACCCTTAAGGGAGCCCATCCGTCAATCAGCTAATATTTGATAGTCAACTAGCGCACTACTTGTCGATCACCACAACAAGTTAAGCTTCCTCGGATAGAAGCTTGAAACAATTGTCAATCAAAGTCCCTTTTAGCTTTTGAGTTCCTTAAGGGAACATGAAAAGAGTTAAGAACCCCGTATTCCCACCGGCCCTCTGCCTTTTTGAGATTTCTTTACGCCCCGAGTAGATAGTAACAACTTACCGTTGCATCAAAATCGAGGTGCCAAGTTATTAGTACCTAGTATTTTTACAATTTCATTTGGGGCCTGTGCCCCGACTGTTACACACCACCTCGGCCCCTACTAGAAATTCTCTCTTATGTCACCTTACTCACTTAGGGCCTTTGGACGACTAAGTAGCTCCCTCGACTTTCACTTCGGGCTCGGGGACCTCCGGCATCTTGGCTCACCCTGGGTTCGAAATCAATTGATTGAGACTCCTCTTGCTTGGTCCAAATGCTTAGATAATTCCATGCGTCTAACCCAAAAATCCTGTAGCACATGGTCAAAACATGATATGTTTTCAAATTTGAATACTAAAAGAAACCTAACCAAACCAAACTAAACATTTGTTTCAATCAATTAGGATTGACTACATGAATCTTTTTACGTCATTCTACTTTATTAAGAACCATATCTTCGGTTAATTTTAATAGGTTCATATTTTTCTTATTACCGCATCTCATGCCAATTTAGGTCTATCCCTCTACCTAGTGTTTTTATTACTAATGATTTCGTCGTTTTTTCTTACTACTGCATCAATTAGTCTACGTTGTATGTGTCCAAACCATATTAATCTATTTTCTCTCAACTTGCCCTCAATTGGTGCAATTCCTATCATTTCACGAATCTTTTCATTCCTAATTTTATCTTTTCTAGTCTTACCACGTATCCATCTTAACATTCTCATTTTCGCAACACTCATCTTATTTATGTGATTTTTCTTAACAGCCCAGCATTCTGTCCTATACAAAATCTACCATAAAAAAACGTTCCACTGCCAATACACCATCTTATTTATGTAATCTTTTTTTTAGTTTTCAAATTTGAATACTGAAAGAAACCTACCATTAAAAAACGTTTTCCTTCCTTTTGCTGATACCTGTTAATTTACTATTTAACCTCCACATTTGAATCTTATCTTCTAGCTAATCTACACACAAAAAATGATGCCAGTACACTAATTTATTAAAATTCCATGTCACACCATGTTTCACTACCAACACAAGGTGATATTTATGATCATAGTTCTAAATTGCAGTACCATAATATGTATCAATCTCAATGATACGACCATATATCAGTCGATATAGAATAGTATCGGCCGATAACTGATAGGTATCAAAATTTCCAAATCCCGCTACGTATCGGCCGATACGATACGTAATGTACTATATTTAAAACTTGTTTATAATATTTAGTGATTGGAACAAAGTTATCATAATGACCCCAGATGCCGGGAGAAAGAAAACCATATGAATAGCATACCAGATAGAGCACGCCTCATATCCCCAAAGCGTACACTAGTCCAAACACCACGTTCTAGCCTATGCTGAGCAGCCTTGGCAGATGCCAGCCTAAAAGCACTGCAACAGATAGGTATAACCATAACGGTTAGAGGGAAAAGGAAAACAGGCCACAATTGAGGTCTAATCAGAACTTTACATAAAAGATGAAGGGCAGGGTTGTGTTTCAATGCATCAAAATACCTTTCTTCAACATTATTTGATCCATCAGAGTAGTTAGCAGCATGCGCAGCCCTTAAAAATAAACTTCTGGTATTATCCAGTTGAAATGGCCAGAAAGCATTCTTCAAATCCCTCAAGGTCTGCACATCAAAAATATCCACAAAAATAAACACCGCACAACTTCTGGCACTGAAACTAGACTCAAACAGTCCAAAAGAAAGCCTAATATATACAAATCACTATTAAAGATCCTTCCTTCCCTAAGGCTCAACTTCTTTTGACTTGATAATATGTAGCAGTCTCGTCATTCTTTTGAGTCAGAGTTTGATACTGGTGGAAACAAGCACCGAGGAGAGGGATGTATTGCTTCAAATCCACCATAATTAAACGTATTAATAAGCAAATAAAATAATATAACGATTACCTGAAGCCACTATACATAATGCGTTCGAGAATCTGATAAAATTCGAGCTGTGTTTATTCTTAAGATTAAACAGATAAGTAAAGTTGAACATTCGAGGCTTCCTTGCAGTGACCAAGGTTTCGATGTCAAGTGAAGGTGGTGGATTCGTTTTTGCATCTTGTCCGTGTCTCTCTCAATCCTGATGAATGGGTCTCCAATTGGGTTCATCCAGGCATCGAAAGGGTTGCAGTGTGGATTCGTTTCAGGGAGGCCTTCTACAGGTACATGGTCAGCTACTAACAGTTTCTCACCAGCTATATGCTGATGAAACATTGATTTTTTACGGGTGCTGAGCTCGCTCAGATGAAGTATCTCTGTTGTGTTCTTCTTTACTTTGCGGTTGTGTTTAAAGCCAAATCAGAGGTATTTTGAGGCGTAAGCTTGGGGCTCTTCCGGTACTTATTTGGGCCGCCTCTTATTATGGGCGAATTTCAAGGCGTAAGTAGTTTAGGATGGGGTGGTGGAAAGATTTCAGAGAAGGCTGGCCAGGTGGAAGCATTAGTATCTTTTTAAGGGAGGTCATCTTACTCTTCTTAAGAGAATACATTCCAGACTACTTACTTTTTGTCAGTTCATACTATCTTGAAGTCTATGGCCAAGAAGTTAGAGAAGTTATAAACAGATTTCTTATAGTTGTTGGTTTGGGGATGGGCTATTTTGTTTGGGCTTATGTAATTGTTTTCGGCTGACTGGGATGGTGTGACTAGGTTTTTTTTTTTTTTTGGGGGCGGGGGGGCGTCAAGGTTGATGGTTATTTGGCTGGGTTAATGGGATAGATTAGTTGATGGTGGGTCGGTTAGGGTTTGGTTTTGGGTGTGGGTCAAGCAAACATCAATCGGGTCGGGTCAAAGTGGGTCATGAGAGCATATCTTCCTCTCTGCTAGGGTTCGACAGAGGCAACATAGAAGGAGAGAGTGAGAGACGAGTTTCAATGAGAGTGGCTTGTGACGTAATGCGATAGAGCTTGCAATGGAGAGAGGAGTTGGTGACAACTGTGACTGAACTGTGATCGCGATGGTGTTTGACTATGGTTGCGTTACAGAAGGAAGAGGGAGGGAGGGAGGGAGAGAAAGAGATTTAGGTTTCGGGAGAGAATCGACCTTTGGCAAATCTAGTGGCTAGTGATGTCAATGGTGATGAAAGGGTTCGGCGACAGTCGACAGTGCAGGCAGGGAGGGTTGCCTGCGTGAATCTAGTTGAAGTTGATGGTGGCACAGGCTCTTGACTGGAGCAAGATGGATTTTGACTGGCATTGTGATGATGTTCTAATAAGTGTTGCACAACGATCCTGATTTGTTGATTGCGATAGTTTCTTTCTTTTCTTTACTTTTTTTCTTGAACAAAGCGGAGAGGAAAATGGGGAATAAATAAATAAATAAAGAGAGGAAAAGAGGGGATCTCAAGCCGAAACTCTTATACGAAAATAATGCAGGACGTGGAGGGACAAGAATGGAAGAAGAGTAGGGCAAAATGGTCATAGCCCTAACACAAGATTACAATCTTAAACTCAACTTTTTCATTAATCAACTCTAGATTATACATCAAGAGGGCTATTTATTTGTAGGCCTAAAATCCTGCTTTTAAAAGTAAACAAGAATACTAAACGAAAAGGACATAAAAATAAAATTTTTAATAAAGATAAATTAGAATCTTAAACTAAAAGGAAACAAAATAAATTCTAATTAAAATAACTATAATTAAACTAATTATTTAATAGTTAAAATAATATTGTAAATGAACCATAGTGTTCCACATCAAATATTGTTTCAAGCTTCAGATTTTAGTTTTAGGCATGAAACATTTTTAAAGCTTGAGAGGTTTTCACAGTGCTTGAGTGGTCCTTCCCTAGTCCCTGTACCATCTTTTCTACCTTTGGACTTTTAGCTGTAAATTTGGGTTCCCTCATTTTTTCTTTTAGTAATGACGGATGGCCAAATTCTTTTCTTTAGTCATTCATAGGAACTTTTACCACTTCTGCTCTTCTCTCCTCAGGTCCTAGGATGTGTCATTTCAATAGGGAGAGTGGATTGAGATTCATCAATTTTCTGTAGAGTATTATTAATTTAGATAAGAGATCATGTGCCATTTCAACAGCGAGAGTGGACTCAGGTTCATCATTTGTCTCTTAGGAACAAAACTCTCATGGGGAAATGGTATCTAAAGTTTACACAGACAACGAAAAACCATATATGGCCTCAACACAGAAATTCTGGGACGCCAATTCAGCCATTAAAGAGAGTAATTTACTATCTTCAAACTTGTCTCCAAATGTAGGGCTGCATACAGATCAATTTGTTAATAGTATTACCAACCCTAAACCAAAGAGACAGAGAAGTTGCTCACCACAAAAATAAGCACAAGACCTAGCGGAAGGTCCTGCTAAACCAGGAACCTAACCAATCTGGGAAAAACTGGGATGGTTCTGTTTGGTTCTTGATTTTATTATACTATATATATTAACACTTGCACACAATATTACTAGTCCCTGTCAGCACTGCGCTACTTCTGGGCAAAAGCATTGTGGCCAATGAAGGCTAAAAATTTGGAAAGCAATTTATCCAAAAAGAGTTATATCCCACCGAGACTAAAAAAATGTTCCTTGTTTCTATATAATATTGACCTTGATCAAGAAACAAAAACAGTGGGAACAAAAAAAATACGCATATAGAGTGCACCACTTAATTTTAACCTTGACATACTAAATAGGCATACATTTCATGATATTATTAATGCCATGAGCATACCACATCCATAATAAGAATAAAAAACGCATAAAAGAAGATGAGTGCATTGGCTCAACAACTACTAAGGAATCTCAAGAAGGCTAAAGAACATGTGCGGGCAAGAGAGCAGAAATTACCACCATCAATAGAGATTGTGGTGTCATAATGTGCGGTTGATCAGACTCCTTGCTTTTCTGTTTATGATAACCTCTAGGTAAACTATAAAGATCGCAGGGGAAAAAAATTTCAACATCAAAATCCAAGAGACCCCATAAACGAAGCATTTTCAGGATTTCCGAATATATAACAGAAAGCATAGTAGCTGAGCCTAAGCGATGTGTCAATACCTGATTAAAACAAGGAGATAGAGTAGTTATGAATAAAATAAACAGTAGGTGAAGAAATGCATGAAAATAAAAAGTGGCAATCCATACTGAAGGGAGATAAAGAGCACGTTGCTCTGATTGATTTGTTGCATTGGTTCTCCTAAAACCCTGACAAAGAGAAAAGCACATCATGAATTTCCAAAGAAATGTTATTATAGCAAGGGACAAAATTTAGTTTTCTCTTGGATTTCATATATATAAGATGCAATTTCGGAAAAAGAAAAGGGCACATATAATCTCTTGACACGTTTGAACTGTCATCATTTGCTCTTATTCTAAACAATTACTTTGCCTAGCCATCAAAGATAATATAAAGAGGGAGAGAGGCCTTGTAAGTATGCAAGAGGCCCTTTGTATAAATACCTTACCCACATGATGAAAAACAGGGAAAACCAACATCCTAGATTATGAAGAGGAAACTTTTCACACACTGGGAAAAAAATTAGCTACCAAAATCACAAGTTGAACTATCATGAGAACACAAACTTAAGACTGGGAAAGGCATATGACATAGGTTAATTGAGTTTTGATAAAATAAAAAATATAAAAAATTGCTTTGCTCAATGTTAGGGCAATGGCTTCAATCCGGTTGGTGTTTTTAAATATGTTCTTGGCCTAGACCTAGAGTCTGCGACATATATCTTACATGTCATTACTTCGTACCCGTACCCAGTGCGTACCCATGGCGGGTGTGTACCTGGTGCGTGTACGGCACTATTTCCAAAGTACCCGTACTTCATAGCTGGTAGATATGGCAAAATGTCGGTTACAGATATTTTTTAGTGTAATGAATGTAAACTTGCAAAAATTTCAGTTGTCCCTTTTAATAAAAGCATGCCTATTTCTACTTCTCATTTTTCTATTGTTCATGATGATATGTAGGGTCCTTCACCCATTGTTACCAAGGGTGGCCCCGTCTGCAATGTGCCCTTCATTGACGATTATAGTAGGTTCTACTAGATCTATCTTATGTCTCTCAAATCTAATTTATTTCGTATTTACCGCAATTTTCACTCTATAGTTCAAACCCATTTTCTACTACTATAAAAATTCTAAATTCGACTTTGGGTGGGGAGTACTTTTTGACTGAATTTATTGATTTTGCTTGCTTCTTCTGGTACTAATCACCAGTCCTCATGTTCGGACACCCCAACCTAGAATGGTATGGCTGAGAGAAAACATCGACATGTCCCCGACACAGCTCGATCTCTCCATCTATCCTCCTCTCTCCCTGCTACATTCTGGGGTGGAGTCGTTCTTACGGTCGTTTATCTTTCCAATTGTATGCCTTCTTCTCTTCTCTCTGGTATCTCCCTTTATGAAAAGCTTTTCGGTCAGGCTCCTAGTTATTCCTTGCCTCATGTTTTTGGCTCTATCTGCTTTGTCCTTCATTCCAAATGCGAGCGGAGCAAACTCAGTGCCTATTCTGCCCTATATGTCTTCTTAGGGTATGACCTTTTGCAAAAAGGGTATCAATGTTATTATCCTGTTTCAAAATGCATGTATATCTCGCGTTATGTCGTGTTTCTCAAGCATCTCTTTTATTTTAATTTTCCTCCCAAGTATATCCTTGTCTCCAAAGATGAATTGATTTTTCTGGATCCTTTTCCTCTCGATGTGCCCTCAAAGGAATTTATGTCTAATCTTGATCTTCATCAGCACCCTCCCTCATCCTGTCCCTCTCTGCCTTCGTCCTTCCCTTTAGCTTACTCTTGTCAGGCAGCTACTTCTTCTCCCTCATTGCCCGCCACCTTTGATCCTGCTCTTACTGCCCCTTCGGCGTTCGATCCTGCGCTTACTGCCCCTTTGCGCACTCGTACACCACCAGTAAGACTTAGTTTCTTGCATATGTGTTTCTCTCCTTCCTATCGTGCTTTTTTTGACTTCTATTCATACTTATTTTGAGCCTTAGTCTTATAAGGAAGCATGCATTGATCCTAATTGGGCAATGCAATATCTAAAGAATTAACTTCTTTTCAAAAAACTAATACTTAGGACCTTGTTCCATTGCCTATGGGTAAAAATCTCATTAGAAGTGTGTACAAAGTTAAAACTCACGCAGATGGTTCTTTGAAGCGTTACGATGCTCGTTTGGTTGCTAAAGACTTCACTCAAGAAAATGGTGTGGATTACGAGAAAACCTTTTCTTTTATGGCTAAAATGACCACTGTTCGTACCCTTATTTACATCGCTGCAGTTCGTGATTGGCCTCTATTTCAACTAGATGTAAAGAATGCCTTTCTCAATAGCCATCTTAATGAAAAAGTCCATATGCGTCACCCTCCAGGTCTGTCTCATGCCTCAGGCTTGGTTTTGACGTTTTCATCGTGCCCTCTATGGTCTTAAGCAATCTCCTCGTGCCTAGTATGACCGTTTTCAGTTTACTGTTACTCATATTGGCTTTCATCCTAGCGCCCATGATTCGGCCCACTTTATCTGTCATACTTTTGTTGGTATTACGGTATTGCTCTTATATGTAGATGACACGATCATTACTGGTCCTAACTCTTCCACTATCTCTGACATCAAGTAACATCTCTTTTGGTAGTTTGAGATAAAATACTTGGGCCCTCTTCAGTATTTTCTTGATATTAAAGTGGCTTCTTCTCCCAAGGATTATCTTCTCTGTCAGACTAAGCATACTTATGAGGTTGTTCATCATGCGCAATTCAAAAATGATAAAATTGTCGACACTCCCATTGAATTGCATGTTAAGTTCTCTTCCACTGATGGTGTGCCACTTGAGTATCCTTCACTTTATCGGCAGTTAGTTGGATGTTTAGTTTATCTTACTTGATATAGCTTATGCTGTTCATGTGGTTAGTTAATTTGTTTCGGCTCCTCGCTCTATCCACTGGGCAGCTGCACTCCATATCATTCATTATATTTTGTACACTATCTTTTAAAGTTTGTTATTATCCTATACATCCTCGTTGACTCTTCAAGCGTATGCAGATGCTAACTGGGTGAGTGATATCTCTGATTGGAAGTCTACTATTGTTTGTGTTTTTCTCAATGACTCCCTTATTTCCTGGAAGAGTAAAAAACAATATGTGATCACCCGTTCCACTGCCGAAGTTGAATATCGGGCCATGGCCCATGCTACTATTGAAATTGTCTAGCTTCGGTGGCTTCTCTTTGATTTGGGTGTCCCTTATACTTCTCTTACTTTTCTATACTGTGATAATAAGAGTGCCATCCATATTGCTCATAATTTTGTATTTCATGAGCATACCAAACATATTGAGATTGATTGTTATTTTGTCAGTCATCGTCTTCAATTGGGCTTTATTTCTTTACCGTTTGTATCGTTCACCTTACAACTTGCTGATTTCTTCACCAAGACTCACATTGGGGCTCGTTTTTGTTTTTTCCTGGACAAACTCTCGCTGCCCTCTAGGCTCGTATCATGTGTTTGAGGGGGTGGGGAGTGAGAGTGTCTGCTTTTGTTATTTTCTTATAACTAAGGGGTAGTTTAGTATTTCTTACATTATTAAGATTTTTGGTTTTTCTTTATATATACCATGCAATTCATCATTAGCTGTAAACTTTTGATTAATATGCAATAATAATATTCTTTCTTCTGTTTGCCATCAAGATTGAGCACATGCCTAACATTTTCCATTATACTTACAAAATGCTGCCCTTAGGTTTGAACCTACAACCCATGTTTTGAGTTCTATAAAATGCACAGGCATATGTGTGTTCTGTTTTATTGTAGTAGTTATGCTGGTTTGGTTTTATTTAGATGTGACTATTATTTTTTTGGGTAACTCAACATTTCATTACCAAAAAAAAAAAAGATATTATAATGAAGCTCAATTCACGAACACGACAGTTATCATCAACTTTATTTACTTACACTTAACTGCCATCACAGAATGAGACCCAAAAAAAAAAAAAAAAAAGACTTCATTTAAGTTTGGTCTCAATTTAATCCAAGCTTCAATGAAGTGACAGAAAAACTAAACTTCAACTACCATCACCAAGGGAGTTAGCTTGTAGGGTTGACCAAAAGTGATAGTGAAAGCAACAATAATAGTAGCATGGGGGTGGTGTTCTTATAAGTAAAACTTTTGCCTCATACCATCTCCAGTGCAACCATATAGTGAAATAACTGTATTTTTATAGAAGATAGTACATGTACACCTCAAAGAGTTTCTTCTCTCTTTTTTTCTGCTTTTTGTAATTACATATTGAGAATTGAGAAGGCCTAAAACCAATAAATGGCACAATTCAACTTTTGTTGTCCCTTTGTGTTGATTGTACAGATACACCACAAATTCAAGTCTTTATCTATTAGGGAAAAGATAAGAAGCAGAAGTTGAATGGTAAACCTAAATGCATGTGAGATCCTTGTAATGTTCAAAATAAATATGGTACAAACAACTTATTTTTTTTTGAACAACGGTACAAACAACTTATGCCAAAAGAGTTGAGAAAGAATAAAAACAGAATAGGAATAAAATATTCCTCCACTCTATTTAGAAGAAGTAAAATCACGTATAAAGGGAAGGCAGTAACCTTTCCATTCTATAGAAATATTAGAGCTTCGAGGACAGATTAAAATGGAATACTAAATCAACTGAAATGTACCTTGTCAATATACAAGTATATCTAGAAGAAATAACTGGAAGAAATACAAGAAGTATCAAGAAGAAATACCTTGTCAACATACAAGTATCTCTCTAAACTTTCAATAATCTTCTCGGGTGAGGATCTGAATGACGAGCTATATTGAGAGCAGAACTGCATAGAATGATCGTCCAATCTCTCAAGGAATGCATCCACTGGTAGAGGAACAGAAGAGTGTGAAATGAGGGAATCATCCTCTGCTGCTATATAAAGGACTGTTTTCCCCAAATCAACCCCTCTATTTATGCTAATGCTTGTTTCCCTCTCAATATTCGATAGTTTTTGAATCTGAGAGCAGAAACCCTCCCTTGCCACCTGCCAGCCATTTACAATACAGCAAATATGCCACAATGAATTAAACATTTGAAGAACCCATAAACATTACCCAAGCCCTTACAAAACCTTTAAAAAATAAATAAATAAATAATATCATCAAATTCACATCCTACCCAGGTTTAGAGTTCACACTCTAGAAGATGAAGAAGAGGCAACTATTTTCTTATGTATTAAATCTTACCTAAATTGAACAGTCATTCAGAAACATAAATGAATGAAACTCAGGAAAATCGACCAATTATAAGAACCAGTCATTTAAATAAATGAATAATCACCATTGAATTTAGATATAATTTAGTGCACGTTCACCATAATGTGTTAATGTCCTTGTGTAGGCAATCCTTCTAGAAAACTTGAACATCATTTTGCCATTATTTATCTTATTAATCATTCTATTAGTGCACTTAGTACTATTTTATTTAATTACTCTCAATGCTTAAAAATGGCCTTGGAAGGTCCTTCTGTTTGAACCCGTGCAGGACAGACATATTCAGTGCATGCCACATCTCATCCCACATCCTCACATTTGCCATCTCAGGACCTATGAGAATGCAATGTCATTTTTTACACATAAGAACACGAAAATCTTAAGTCAAAAACAAAAAAACAAACTCAAATAAAACATTAGTGACCCATATCAGATTGAGTATTTCGTTGCAAATCGATCAGACCCCTTTTGTTGAACTTTCCGCATGCTCTCATTAAATTTGAGTATCTGGACTGATTTGAAGAATTTTGGTTGCTCATCAGATATTTCACACCGAATCCCATAGACGATATACTGACCATTTTTCTTGAAGCTTGGCTCAAGCCCCACTTCAAGCCCTTCTTCAAAGCTCTTCAAGCTAGCTACAATCAGCACACAAGAATATGAATTTCATGTCCAATACCCAAGAAGGATTCATGGAGCCTATCAAGCATTTAAGCATTCTCAAAAATATTAGTTGCAACAAAACAGTAGAAACCAAACTTTTGGCTTTCACTCGAAGCCTCGCTCGAGCGGGCCTTCGAGCAAAGGTTGGGTCGAGCCAGTCTTTGTGCATTCTTCGAGCCAAGAGCTTTCTGTTTACTTCCAGGTGTTGGTTTTGATTTACTTTGGAACCAGATTGTGTTAGGATAAGTCTATATCCCTTAGGCATGCTTATATTAATTGTATACTTTGGAGCTCCTTTCATGCCTACATAAAGAAGTGAAGTTAGATGACTCAAATGTGAACAACAAAGAAGAAAAAGAAGAAGAAGAAGACGAAGAAGAAGAACAAAACACTCGCTCCGCGAATTTGAGTTTCGAAGTGAGGTTCTTTGTTTTATTTCTTTGAGCATAGATCAAGGTTTTCAATTTGTTATTCTTTGGTCTATATTCTTCATCTAAGCTACTACATTTTGAGCTTGGAAGATTCAATCAACCATTTTTCCTCCAGAGAAATTTCCTTGTACCTGTGAGTTGAGCGTTCTTGTATAATTTTCTAAGAGTACACCGAGTGTTCAGAGCTACCTTGGAGTGGAGATCGGTTTCTACCGTGGTTCGTGAATCCGTGTTAAAGAGCTGGTCGATCGGTGATCAAAGCCAGATTCAGTGTGGAGAACGAGCTGGACGTTTGTGATTAGATTCAAGCGAAGTAAAGTGCTAACTAAGGGATTGGTTGTAAGTCATTATACTTGCTCATTGCTTCTTCACTAGTGGATTCATTGTTGTCCAGTGCCCATGGTTTTTGACGAGTCTTGGATTTTCCACATTAAAAATTATTGCCTCTTGTTTGGATGAATTTTTATACTTGATGCATGTTCTATATTTCAAGTACCTTAGTTAGTTTAATGCTTACTAATCTATTAAAATTTTAAAAAGACCTATTCACCCTCCCCGAGGCCATCCATTACGCTATTTCATAATGACAATGCAAAACAAAATAAAGTACAACACAACAAACCCAAAATAAAAATTACAAAGAGAAAAAAGCCAAACTCACCCATACCTCAAACATAATCAGGATAAAAGAAAAAGATTACACAAAATTTACCACAAGAACACGTCATATATTCATCACAAATGCAATGAATTCACCACAAGAACGGATCATATATTCATTATAAAACCAATGAATTCACCACAAGAACACATCATTTATTCACCATAAATACAATGAATTCACCTAAATCCCACCGAAATTAGGCAATGTTCACAGCAGATCAGAATCAAACAAAAAAAAATCCAAGGAGAAAGCATTATACTCTGGCGTGGGTGGTATCGATTCCCGAAGCATCGAGGGCGTCGTGCAGCACGAACTTGTGTCCATTGGCTGCTCCGAGTTCCGATCGGCAAACCACAGCACTGCAGCGATGTGAAGATGAAGATAGCGAAACAGAACGGCACAATTGGTATTTTGAGAGTTTCCAAAGATCCAAAGAAGAAACAGGTGAAAATGCGAAGGGGGAGGTTCGGGAAATCCCGGGAGAGGGTACGGCGAACCCACTCATCGTTTTTTAACGTCAGAGGTATTTCCACTGTGTTGCTTTCGACTTCAATAGCGAGAGAGGTTGAGGATTGAGCAACTCCCAGGGCCTCAGCGTATCTCTTAGTTCGTACTATGAATGTTTCTTATTTTTTATTTTTTAATATTTAAGTCCTCGTTTGGCAAAGGACTTAAACCAGATTTTTTTTTATTTTTTGGTTTGAAGTCAAAAAACTAAAAGAAAAGAAAATGTCATTTGAGAGCTAAAGAGTTTTTTTATTAGTGTTTTAGCTTTTTTGTTTTTTTACATAATATAATTTTATATATTTTTAAAAATATCATAATTTTTATTGTATGCATTAAATTTTTTATAAAAATTATATTTATAAATCTATTTTTATCAAAATCTATCAAATAAAATATATGTTAAATATAAAATTATGTAAATAGAAATTTTTTAAAATTATAATAATTTTTTTTGACTTAAAGATTTTTGTTTTTTTTTTGACCTTTTTTCATTTTATATTAAAGTTAATTTAAGTTAAATTTTTTAGCTTCTTATTTTATTTTTATTTTATTTTTGCTTAAATTCATTTCTACGGCTCACCAAACAAATTTTTTTTATTTAACTTAAAGGAATTTTAAAATCTAAGGCCCTATTTGGGATAATTGCTTATTTTCTTATTTAATTTTGTTTATTTTTGTCTTTATTAAATTTTTTTCATCATTTAGTCATATTATAATTTTTTTTATTTCTCTCATTGAGAGGGGTCGAAAAAATAAATTTTTTTAATCAAAATATAAAAAAGCTCAAAAAAGACAAAAATAAGTTAATAGTTAAATTTTATATTGCTTATTTTCGATTTTAGTAGATTTTTTTATTTTTAAATCAAATTTTTTTACTTATTAGAGGTAAAAAATTTAGTCAAAAGATAAAAAAAAATTCAAAAAAAAATAAAATTAAACAAAATTCTTAATATTTAATCCAAACAAGGCCTAAGTCTTCTTTTGGTGTGGGGGTTAAACCAGACTTTTTTTGTCTTTTTGTTTAAGGTTAAAATACCAAAAAATATCATTTGTAAACTTAAAAGCCTAGCTTTAACTTTTCTTTTTTTTTTTTACATACAATAGTTTATATATATTTTAAAAAAATTGTAATTTTTATTATACATATTTATTTTTTATAAAATTTATATTTTTAAATTTATTCATCAAAATTTATCAAACAAAATTCATATTGAATATAAAATTCTATAAAAATAAATTTTAAAAATGATAATAGTTTTTTTTTGGCTTAAAAGTTTTTTGATTTTTGACCTTTTTCTTTTGGCTTAAAATTACTTTAAAACTAATATAAAAGCCTAATTTAAAACTAAATTACCAAATAAGGCCTAGACCAGGGATTGGAAAAACGTCACGCTTTCGCGTGTTGGGCCACTGATTCACGTGCAAGATTGTGAGTATGAATTATACGAGTACTATATTTTTATTAAATTTATTTACTAAATAATATAATATAATTATAAATATTAATGCAAGTGGAATGTCTAATTTAAAAAAAATATAAATTTTTCAAAAAAATTAGATTATTTGAGATAATTTTTTTAAGGTAGTTTTTTTTTCTACTTTTTATTAAAATATCAAATATGTATTTATTTTTTTACTTTTAAATTGTAATCTCTAAAATAACGACACCTATTTTTTTTGTTTTTGTGAATAAAATTAATTTTTTAATTAAAGACATTATGTTTATTTTGTTTTTTTAAAAATTAAAATATTTAGAATGTGTATAGATTTTTTTTATAAAAAAAAATTAAAAAATTAAAAAAATTTTAGAGATACCAAACAAAAAAGCTTAAAAGTTTTTTTTTGGCATAAAAATTAACTTTTTAAATACGCAAAAAAGAAGCTATATTCTTTTATTAAATTAATTTACTAAACGATATAATATAATTATAAATGTTAATGTAATCAGTTTCATATAAATTCTACTTATATTTAATATTTGTAACACTTGATGCATCAAAATAATAAATTAATTTAATAATAGAAATTAATTACCGTGGCAATTTCGCTTTCAAATATGTGTGCAATAACCAAATATGATTATTCTCACATAAGTAGAAATGACAAATTTTATATTCTCTCTCTATGAATTTTATGTTTGTACATGAGATTCAAGAGGTGGATTGATGGCTACCCCCTAGGAGGTTTGAAACATGGATAATTAAATTCTGTTTATTTTTTGGATGTGTTTAGAATGTGAAAATTTTGGTGAGGTTTTAGAATGACTTTTTATGGCCCAAACATGCCCTAAAGTGATGGATCCTAATCTCTCCAGAAAACAGTCCACTTGAAGCAATTATTTAAAATTCCAAAAGAAAAATCTTCTTGAGATGAGGCTTTAAGCCAAAAGTTAAGCTCATGAGATATTTTTCAATTAAAATTTATTTCAACTCAATTGGGAGGGCGAATTTTCATATATCTCAATTTTTTCAAATTCGGTCAAATTGAGCGTGTGATAATTCATCTTGAAAATACTAGCTAACATGTTCATCTATCATCATCTCAAGTTTCATAGTTTATTGAGGAAATTAAGGCCAAGATTGGCAATTTTAATTTTTTAACTGTTTTGCTAAAAACGTTAAAAAGCCAAGGTATATACGTTGCCCGTTTGTCAAAAAAATTAAAAGATTAAAAAGTCAAATCAAAACACAAACTCTTATTACTTTTAAAATACAATAATACTTTTTATTCATAACTTATTTATTATCACTACTAATTATATATAATTATTAATATCAAATATATAGAATGATATATTATCTACTTTGAACAAAAAATAAAAAAATTAATTTTTTATCCAAATAACCAATTTTAAAAAACTAGTTTAAAAACTAATTTACCAAATAACCTCTTTTGAACTCAATTTAAGTTTTTGCCAAAGAACACGAAAAAGTAAAAAAATAGCTTTAAAACTAGTTGTCAATCGAGCCCGAAGTACGACTTTTCAATTTTTAATTGAAAGACAGCCACGTGGAATTTCTGATCAAATTATAAAAAATGACTTACTTATGTCTCTAAGTTATATCTTTGTCATGTACAAACCTCGCGGTCTTGTGTAAAATGGTATTCAATGCAAAGGGTCATCTAGTTTAGAGGAGAGTAAACCTGTGACCCTAACCCTAGCCACGGTGTTTGGATAGTTCACAAAAAAATGAATGGCAGTGCACTTTCAGGGCCAGTCGTGACTAATTGAATTTCTTAAGCAGATATTTAAAAAAGGATTTTATATATTTTTATATTTATAAATTTTTTTTAAAAATTATTATAAAAATTTAAAATAATACAATTGTCATGCTGATTCATATTTTACCAATATTTAAATTACAACTAAAATAATATCAAACAAAAGCAAAAGTTACAATATTATAATAAAACAAAAAAATTGAACCAATAGTAGCAAATAGAATTAAAAAAACAACATAACATAAAAATATGCCAAACAAAAAAAATAGAATTAAAATAATAACAAAACATAAAAACATGTTTTATGAAAAAAATAGAATAAATAGTTTTAAATAAAATAAAATTACCTTCAGTAAGTTAATCAGTTTCGAAAGAGGAAGAACTCAGAGAAATAGAAACTGAAGAGTGAAGAGGAATAACCCAGATGGGCCAAAACCGAAGAACCAAAGAGTGATGACGGCAACTGTCGCCGCCGCCGCCATCGAGCTCGTTCCCGTTGGCTCCAATAACGCAATGATGGGTTTGGTCCGTTACTCCGTTTGGATGAAGATGATTCAGATTCAGTTGAAGAATGAATGAAGATGAAGCTTGAAGCTTCAAGGACTAAGGCGCCATTTGGTTTGGGTAGAGGCTATTAAGAGTTGTTGCCTGTTGCTGAGATGAATTTTAGGACAAAATCTCATAAATTAAAATTGATAATGGTGTATTTGGATTTGAATTTGGGTTTTTTTGTGGAATGGGCCCTTTTAATTTAATATATATTGTTTTGAATTTGTATTTAGATTCCTTTGGACTAGGCATTTTTAATAGAATTTTAATTTTATAATATTATACAAAGCATAATAAAAAGTATTATAAATTTTAAAACCTTATTTTTTAGCAAAAATTAAGAGCCGAGAGTGGCTGCTTTATAGCCAAAATTGAACGGCCGGCCCTATGCACTTTAGGGAGTTTGATCCTTAAGAGACTCCTTGCATGTCACAAATCATCTTCACATGCAAATGCAAACTAGTTATAAGAATTGTGGGTTGTGCTTATTCTTGGTACATATCTTGTGTGTTATAATTCCAAGGGAGGCCACTGCACCCTCTCAGTTTATTTTTTTTTTTATTCTTAATTTTTAACAATTTTAGAAGATGTCCCCTTTGAATTATATAGTTGCTCCCTTGCCCCTCTAAATTATAACTTTGTCCATAATATAAAAAGGAGTATATTACTCATCTTCAACCTTTAGTTGGCCTAATTTATATTGCATCTATTCGGCTCTCTCCTCCCGTCTTGCCGTCATAGCACCACTTGCTCGCAACGTGCCACCGCTCACCCTCTGGCGTCTCTGTCGCTCCTCACTTGCTTTCTATTGCTCACGAAACTCACTACTCACCTCTTATCGCTCACTCGTTACCTCCGCCTGTATGTCGTCTTTGAATCATCAATCCTTAAAAATCATATATTTATTTGCCTAATAGAAGATAATGTTTCATACTTGCCTAACAGTAATAGAAGTGAATTTGTGATTGTATGAATATCTTTTATATGCCAACACAAATTTGTGATTATATGAATATCTTTTATATGCCAACACAAACTATACAAGTGACTTTGTGAATATTTTAGTTTATGTTATCTACCAATACAAATGATAAAGTGAATCTGTGAATATTTATTCATGGATGATGGAGATTGGAGCCTTCAGGAAACTAAACAAATGCTCGGTTTATTTTGTTGAACAAGTATTGAGTAAATTTGCTTTTAATTATTATTTAATTTATTTTTTAAACTGATATCATGAAGATTAAAACTAAATGTTGAAAAAAATATACAAATTGGGCGTGTTTTTTAATTTTCTCAAAAATTTGTTTCTAAAAAAATTATTTTTTCATAAAAACAAGAACGAACATTAGACAACTAAAAGTAGATTTGTGATCTGTTTAAGGTAGAATAGATTCAAATAAAAAAAGTAAAATAAATTCTAGCTACATTCTAATTGTCAATTCAAAATTGATTGCCTTTTTTATAAATTTTTTTTATCATGTTATACTAATCTTGATCTTTTTTATATTAATCATTGAAAGATTAATAGTATTCTAAATGAAATTATTATGTATCGTTTTCAAAATATAAAAAGTTATCGCGATTAGTTGTCAATTAAGTTATATATTATCAATATACATGAACTTTTTAAGTAACACCTCATTTAGCTATGTATGATTTTAAGTATTTATCCCTCTAAACATGATTCTTAGCTCTTTCTGTGCTGAGGAGTTGATGATGGAAGCACTAGAACCGCATCAAGGTTGAAGATAAAGCTTCCTTTCTTAGCTGGTATTATATTTATTTCAAATGTTCTCTTAGTTTTTAAGCTATAAATTGTATATTGTGCTATGCTTTCAAAATACTTGATTAGCTACGCTTAAGAAAGAACTTTTTACTAGTGTTTTCTCTTTGGAATTGAGACACTTGGCATTTACTTTTTGAAATAGGTTATGGCATTTACTTTTTGAAATAGGTATGTTGTTATGCTTTGAGCTGAAGTATGAAATTATTGTTAATTTTTGAAAGAAGCTTCTTCAGCTTGAAATGATAAATGATGGATTTAAACATTGTCGTTTTTCTAAACTCAAACAATATATTTTTGTTTGCAAGTGAGTTTTCCCTATAATGGGTATGTGTTTGCCATGAAATGGGTGTTGTGATTTATGCTCGTATGGATTGCAAGTGCCAAGTTCTTGCGGGTATTTGGCCTGTATGAGTTTTTTCTATAATGGGTATGAGTTTGCGTATAATTGGTGTGAGATTTTCCCAATAACAGTAGAGTTGCAAGGTATTCTCTTGCGGGTTGTACCTACTATTAGTGACAAAGAGTGGCCCTCATCTCCCTCACACCATAGATGTGAATCATGAATGCGATTACCTTACTATCAGAACTCCTAGTCATGAGGCAAAAAAGTTACTGTAATACATAGTATGTGTGCGTGCTTGTGATGAAGTAAGAATTGCTTTTCAAGTATGAGAATTTGGCTGTAAAAGCCTATTGTTGGAGATAAATTGTTTGCAAGTAGTTGCAAGTGAGAACTATACTGTGGGAATTCTAAATGAAAGATTATTCTCTAACACAAATAAATGGGAGATTTTTTTATTTTTTATGTGACTTATGGCTGGAAAGCTACCATCATAGATAAATTCTTTTTAAGAAATTTTTTGATGAAATCTGAGATGAAGTTATGCCAACAAATAATGTACTTGTGAGTATTTTGTTGAAATGTTGTTTTTTAAACTCCTAATTTAGTTTACTTTCTTTATTGTTGAAACTTACTTTTCATTATGATGCTAAGCACATTCTCATATAACTATTTTGGTTGCAGATCATGGGTCGAGCTAGAAGTCGACCCACCTCAACGTGAGAGTTGGAGGTTGGAAGGCTAAAATTTGTTCATCCGTTTGCATATTAATTATTTCAATTGTAACCCTTATCAGGCCTTGTAGAATTTGAGTTTGGTTTTTTTTTTTCTTTGATGTGAGGAGTTGAGTTGCCTGTTAATTATATTTCTTGCCCCACTGATGTCACACTTTCCTCCTACGGGCTTGGTTAGATTTGTATTTCAACGAATGCTCGGAACAAGTGTCTAGCTTGTGCATGTTTCAATAGTTATGTCAGACCTTTCTAAGCAGGTAAAACATTTGCGGGAATGGGGTTTGACATTATCATCCAGTGAAAGGTCATATACATGAACGACAACTAGTCAATGTGAAATGCGAGATTACTGAACAACGTATAAAATCTATCTAACCCAATATTTACATCAAGTCAATGTGAAACCCAAGAATACTGATCAACCTATATACTCTACCTAACCCAATATTTGCATTGGCTTGAAACCCGAGAATACCGCCCAATCTATATAATCTATCCAACCCAATATTTACATCCACAATGCTACTTCTACTCATATTAACCAGCAGGAAGGCCTTAAACATCTCAAAAACTCTCAACATTGAAATTAAAGTAATAAACTTAGATTCATCAACATAAGAAAAAAAATAGTATTATCTGCAAGCTATAAATGAGATACAAAGCCCTACATTTGTATCCCTACCTATAATAAAATCATCCACAAGGCCCACCCCATGGTTCTTGCAACTATTCTCCCTAATGCAATCATTACCAAAGTAAAAAGAAATCAAAACAAAGGATCAGCTTACCATACATCCCTAGGATCCTTAAAATCCTATGCTTACCATATACGATGATAGACTTAGTGTCTATCACAACAAGACACACACTAGTCCATCTACTCCACCTAAACCTAAACCTTTTTCTAACAAAGAAAAAAAAATCTCCAATCTATGTTATCTTTCTCAAAATCTACTTCAAAGAATTAAAGCTTTCTTTTTAGATCTCCTACAAACTTTAATTCCTCACTAGCAATGAAGACAAAATTGAAATTTTGACGACTTTCCAAAACCTCCTTGCGTTGGGGAGAGAGTATATCCCAAAATTGCTCTTAATTTTTTTGGCAAAACTTTCCTCAAAACTTCAGGCAAAGATGTAACCAAACTTAGAGATAAAAAAATCATTAATCCTCAACAATTTATCCCTTTTAGAAATGAAACAACTAAATGACCCTTGCAAGCAATCCATGCTGTGAACAAATTCCCCCAAAACTTCTATCAAATGTTCTTAAGCATTTTTCAATTCAAGAGTCTTGAAAAACGTGTAATAACCTTCTAGATATAGAGGTCTATCCTTTCAAAATCAAAAATTGCTTCTGGCAATCCATGCTGTCAACAAATTCCCCCAAAACTTCTATCAAATGTTCTTAAGCATTTTTCAATTCAAGAGTCTTGAAAAACGTGTAATAACCTTCTAGATATGGAGGTCTATCTAGAAGGTATATCCCAAAATTGCTTCTTTAATCTCCATCTCACCGAAAGGCCTTTTCAACCACTTGGACTTTGCTGAATTAATTGGTGCCCAATCCACACCCAATAGTAGGTCTCACAATCCCTCCAATCCAATGGCCATCCAATGATTTTATTATAAATTTAAAACTTAGAAATTGGAAATTCCACAAAAACACCAAGCCCCAATCTCTAATCTTTTCATAAACTTCTTTCTCCTCTTACTATCAACTGTCCTACGAAACAATTTAGAATTATTGTTGCCCGCTTTAATCCACTACATTTTATGCCTATGGATTCAAAAAGTCAGCCATTGAATACAACTACCTCCAATTTTGTTTATAGCTTAATCCAAGATTTCAACGTACTCATATCAAGGTTGTCTCTAGATTCAAGGTCATCCATCTCCTCATCGTACTGACTAAATTGCTCTTTAAATTGTTCAAATCCCAATGTTGTGAGCTTTGTCTACAGAGAAAGCTATCAGGACATTAAATAATACCTCGCTAATCCATATATTTAAAATATCTCTTTTACCAACTTCAATTTTTTCATAAACTCTTTGACGCTATCCACTTCATTTTGTGACCTACTTAGTCCATTTCATTTTACCTTTAACCTTGAGAGGTAGAGATCTCTGATTGTACTTTCCAATAATGAATGTTTACACTCTATGTGAGAAAAATTAGAACTACAATTAGTTGATTTTAGACCATATGATTTTATTAACAATTTTAGAAAAAATAAATAAATAGCCCCTACACTGTCCATGCAAAATAAATAAAATGAAAGAAAAACAAATGAATAAAAATAACATAGCAAAAAGAAACCACAAAAACAAAGATTAAATTGATTGTTCCAAATGTTCTAATTACACACCAGAAAACAAGCACCAGAGTCCTCTCAACTCTAATGCTGTTTAACAGTTGAGATGCACATTCCGATTTTAATAAACAGTGTCCGGCAATCACAGTCTAAATTTCCTTAGGTATGAGCACATAGCAAATAATAAAAGAAAGGATCAAATAAGAGCTTGAAAATAGAAGAGATCCAATGTGCCATACACATTTACTGCAGCACCCAGATTGATGCACTCTGATGAAATCCATGGATTATCCCAACCAGGGTGTGTTCTTTTCCTTGCTGTCTTTACGCTTATTAAACGATTAATATCTGCTACATAACAAAATGACAACAGTATGAACAATCTATGAGGACATGTCCAATCTTAATTTTGATAGAAATTAATACAATCAAGAAAGAGTGAGTTTTGTCACTGGCCAATCAGAACCAATATAGTGCCTTGCTTGCTAGGAGTTAATGAAATAGATGAGACACTTTCTAAGTTTTTTTCTGCACAAAGCTTTCTTACTGCAGAATCAGCATCATTCAGTAAGTGATCAGGCTAACAGGTGTGACTCAATTATCAACAACGGACAAAACTCGATTATCAACAACAGATGGGTAGTTGCTGAATTATTCTATCTATGGGTCTCATAAAGCCAATAAGAAATGGAGAGAGAGAGAGAGAGAGAGAGAGAGACGGCATACACTCCAAGGAAAATTCATCCAGATATAATAGAGAATAATACGAAAATATCTTTGATATGCATTTTGAATATTGGCATGCTACATAAAGGGTATTAGTATCCTGCTAAAGATTGCCCAAAGGAAAAACAATTTAAAAACCCATCGAATCCATAAAGAGCTGCATATCAAATGCAAAGGTGGAAACTTCAACGAAACTCATGCCACATAAGTGCACCCCGAACATAACAAAACGACAAGTCACAGTTGACAAGAAAACTAGAAACCAACCTTTAACTCTATACAACCCAACATGTCAAAAAGGAACTACTACAAAGATAAGAAAATTGATATTGCAGTTCTGTAAAAAGAGTCATAAAAGGTAATGGAAAATTGGGGCTTAAGGAACCTGTAGTGAAGCAACTAGTCCTTCTTCACTAAATGGGGCTTCTGTCCCAGGTGCCAAACACTGAGCGTCCTCAATCCGCACTGCAAGTTTTAGTTCCACCCATCAAAGCCAATGATTCTGTATATTGGAAAAAGCTTTTGTCTTGTAGATGGCAACCTAGAACCTCAAATTGAGGTTGTTGATTGAAACAATATCGGAAGGAGGAGCAGAAGAAGAAGCCCGGTGTGGGTAAAGTGCTTTTAAAGAAATTTTACTTGGTGGCTGTGCATTAATAGCTAGGAAAACATCTAAAGCAGTTGAAGAAGCATATCTCCAGGAAGTAAAGCAGCAGCTTTGGTCACCTAATAGAAGTATAAAAACAATGCACAGTGGCAACTTCCTCTACTCATGGAAAAAGGCTTCCCAAAGACATCCTAGCAAATCCTTAACTTCAATTGCATCTCAAGAACTAAAGGGTAGAATAGGCGAAACACACCTCCTCAAGGTTTCTAAAAATACTTCCCCTTCTCCAACTTAACCTGTTTCACAAGTAAAACCCAATTAAAATTAAAAACCAACTCTTTTGATGAAAAACTGCCTAGAATAACTTAAGTTCAAAGAAACTGAAGTCCAAACATCTTTAAAAAGTAGTACTTGTCACACAAAACAAAAAAACAAAAAAAATCTAAAAAGTAACAACAGAACCATCCTGAACTTCTCAGGAATAACAGCTAAAAAGTAGCAACACCAGAACCCTAATTATGGAAACCAGAAGGAATTGAGGACACGAGGAAATGTGAATAATAGATACCTTTACTCCAAAAACCCTAATTATTTCTAGTCAGAACCCACTAAATAGCTAAAAGAAAATGGAGATTTCCTTTAGTAAAATGGAATAATGATACGACTGCTGAAGAAAATATTTGAGAAACAGCAACGCAACGTGAACAACTATCCTATGGTTAGAGAACATATATAGCAATGAATTGGATAAAAAAGTGGTCCAAAATTTTTCTACGAGCCAAATTGTCCGTATAAAACAGATGCAATTTAAAAATGTCAAAGTACACCAATGGGTGGATGCAAACAGCATTGTACTGTATCACCATATCAAAGTATAAATATTCAGACATGCTATAGTTATGAGAAGCTATTCTACAAACAGAGAAATCGCAAGGACAGTCCCTACAGCCAACAATTCATTGGAAAATATATCAAATCAAGGACATAGAACCTTTAAATTCTCAAAGTAACAGCTTAAAGTGAATCATTCTTCACCATTGTATATACCTCTATTGAAAATGAATGAAAGTATGGTTTCCGTCAGTAATATACCTAAAGGAGTTAATGGTTCTGATTCATAGACACCGGGAGCATGACTGCAAGATTCATCCGTGCTATATCAATGCAGATTTGAAAAGGGAATTTATCGCGATTTTGACCCTGTTCTGTCGATGAACCCTTTTCCCTCGCTCAGACAAGCAATACAATGTCAAAACAATGTCTCCTCATCCATCTTCCCGTCGGACTATTCCCACTTGACAAGATCTTAAGGTTCATGTTTTTAAAGCTACACGGTGCCAGGTTCCATACAATATTAGAAGTCGTTTAAGAAGCTGCCTCTGCCATTTCAGTCATGTCCTCTTCTACATAATCCAAGTCCAACTTTGGGTGCACATTCGGAAGATCAACGACACGATTGTTGATCCTCCTTTTTTTCAAAATAACACCCGATTCCTTCAATAGATTAATGTACTTTTTCCTTACTTTCGATAGAGGATGAGCCTCGATTGCTAAATCATCACAGTAAGCTTCTTTCAATATCGCTGTGCAAGTCTTGTTCCTCAAAGATAAATAGAACATATGGGGATGCCGCTCAAAGGCCTTGTGAAATTTCTGCGGCAAGCGCAAGTACTTCCTAAGGCATAGAAGCTTCTTCCTCTCAGCAGCATGCTCAACAAAGAGACTAAGCAACTCGTGAAGCACACCCACAACCCGTTTCTCCGAAACGTCACTGTAAGGATTCAGACCTGAATAATCATCATACGGCGACACATACGGGAGCTTCTGAAACTCCTCCAACCAATTTGAAATCTTCTTCTTCAACCTCAGACCCTTTGACGGAAAAAAGGGGAATGCAAGTGCCTCCATTGGGTTCCCGCCATACCCGCATTTCTTCATCCCATTCTTCTGCATTACAGACAAAACCCTTTTGTCACTCGCAACAGCCAATCCTTTCAACCCGTCTTCCATCTCCACAATTCTGAAACACCCACCAAGATTCCCTTCCGGGTCTCGCAGAAATTCATCCGGAAAGCCCATATACCACTGCATCCCCTGAATGATCTTCAATGGCAACCTATTCTGACCACTCATCAATACCAGTTTCTTCAACCTCTCTTCAAGATCAGCTTTGCAGTCCCTATAAACCTCGTGCTCCTCTCTGTCAAGCTCGACAGCTTCTGGGGTCAGCCTAAACCATGGAAGATTGTGATTGGGTCCAGTAAACTCCTGAAATACAGAAGGGTATTGCCTCAGGAACCTAGCGACCTTTGTGGGTACCCCTAATTCTTTACCTCTCTTCGACACGGCAGAGATGGGAATGCAACTGTCGGGTGTGGCGGCGATGCAGTTCTTGAGAGCAACTAACGGTTTGAGTTCAATGGATTTGTAGATGGACTCAATTGAGTCATAGTACGAGTCTTTCTTCCAATTCATGTACACATCTACATAGTTGCACTTCTGGATGAATACATGATTATAATCAGGTGGGCATTTGAATATAAAGGGACAAATCGATGGTTGAGGAGAGAACAGATGTTTTAGATTTCTCTGGCCAGCTCGGTTGAAGAACATTATTACTAGAATTTCTAGGTTTCTGCAATTTCTAGGGCTTTGGTTTGTCGAAGGGATTAGACTTTCTTGAAGGTCCACCCCTCGTCATTTGGCTTTTATCTTCGGGTGATTTTAAATACACAGATTCGCTTAATACACTCATTAATTTAATAAGTTTTAAATACACCTTACATAAAATTTTAAAAATTATTTTAAATATAGACAGACTTGCTAAATACACTAACTAATTTAATAAATTTTTAAATAAACCTTATACAAAGTTTAAAAAAATTAGCCTGGCACATGTTAAAATACAAAGATATCAATTGCTAAGTCCACTCCATCAAAATTTATATTAATTATATTTTCTCATATTCTCACTCACCTAAAGTCTCTTCCACTATTTCTTCCATTCAAATCTACTGAATTGTCAATTATAACCTTTGTCGAAACAAATGGTCATCCAAGAGGATGATTAGCAATGTAATGTAATCTAGAATAATCAATTCGATCAGCTATTTAGACCCAAACTAGTGATACACAGTCGATTTTTCAAAATTAACAGTTGAGATGAAAAATTCTAGCCATTGGTTCCGTTTTAGTGACTAAGGAATTTTAAGGAATAATTGTTATAATTGTATACTAAAAATTATGTATTAAATTTTTAGTATTATTTTTATTTATTAATAAAAATTATTTTTTTAATTTTAATGAGAATCTGTATGAACAATATATGAGTTTTATTATTTATTTAATGTTGTGCATAAGTATTTTTTATTCTACATTGTAGTTAATTTGGTGTGTAGAGTTCGGTTTACACACGAAAGACTAAATCGGTTCTTGTGACTAAATCGGTTCTTGTGGAATATAAATTTTTGGCTTCACAATCTTAGATGGAATTGGACGCACTATCGGTAGGGCTGTAGCACAATATTTTAATAGATCTATTTTGATTACAGGAAACGGTATAATTTTGACTATTGTTCCGACTCGTGTGTTAGTACACCGTATGTGTATTGAACATGATTGCATTTGGTTAATTAATTTTAGAAAAAATTTGAGTTTAGTCTTGTTTTTTATAGGAATGCTAGATTTAATCCCAACACTTTTTTTTAATAGATTAGGTCCCATTATGTTTAAAATTATTTTATTATGTCTACTATACCTCTATTAAAGATACAATCTTTTTTGATTTAGAATTTTTTTAAAGATTTTTCAAATGTTGTGTACCCTTAAATCAAACACCTCCCCCTCTCTCTGTGTGTGATGGGCGAAACTGCTCACCACTATAATACATACAAATGATACATAGTCACATACAAATAATATATTTTCAAAACTATTTTACTATACACATAAATTTGATACATTTTTAAATATACAAATCATTAGTTTTAATATATGTTTCAACTCATCGCAATCAGATGTGACCACTGATACATTTATCAATGGTTAGTGAAAATATTTTCATAAAGAATATAAACCACTGATACATTTCAATTTCAGTTCACTACGAATATGCCACTGATACATTTATCAATATTAAGTAACTGTTGCAATAGCTTCTTATAACATAGTTTTAAATTGATAAAATATATCAGTGATTTAGGAAAGCTATGTGTATTTTGCAATAACATGTAACTGATAATTGTATAAGTGTTCAACAGATAAGGGCTTTCAAAATTGTTCAACATAGAATTTGCAAGTGATAATTGTATCAGTTGCACACTGATCGTATAAAGAATATGTATCAAAATTAATTATTATTGTTGGTGGAAGAGAAATAGGAAAAGAGGCGGCGGTGAACCAGAAACACCATGTTAGAGAGATGATGGTGGATCAAATCTCATGCAAATCAGAGGGAGAGAGAGAGAGAGAGAGAGAGACATATTTAGAAGGTCAGCGCAGGCGAAAAACGGCGACGGTAGCGAGAAGCGGAGGCGGTGGTGCAAAATAGCCAGCGCGGATTAATTTGGAAGCGACAACGGTAGAGCATAGGACGAGGAGGAGCAACGGCTCCCGGAGGATGAAGAGCCGGCGGAGGAGGACGAACAGAAGACAGTGGAAGACTGATCTATTGCACCTCCTTATCATGGAAGATATCATCCGAGAATAACAATAGTGTAACTGATTCAAAAAATAAGAGGGATTAGCAAATTTTTTATTACCATGGAAGATATCATAATATTTGGTTGTATCCTATAATCACGTGGATTAAATGCTAAAAATATCACCACCTCCTATAGGAAATATTGCACCCTATATTCAAGAAATTTAAAAGAAAAATGAAGAACCAGATATTAAAGGGCACAATGAACAGAAAATTTATAAAATTTAAAAAAAATGACTAAAACCAATACAAAATACGTGGCGGGACTAAAAGTTTTACATACTTAATAAATGTGACTAAAACTTAATTAATTCTCAATTTTATAGTAACTATATAAATTAATTTACAATTTATGATTATTATAAGTGCTTATATTCTTAATTTCGAAATAATTAATAGACAAGTATATTTAATGTTTGTAATTTTAATTCATTAAATAGTGCGATCTTTTACAGGTCAATAATCGCGGTGAATTGAATAACAGCATTATTTATATGGTGATATTAATTATTGACGAAATTCACGCCCCGACATAGGAATTGATGATAATCCCTTAAAGAAGCTGCTTATAAGTTTTAATCATGCTAAATCTTGCAAGTGAATTTTATAATTCGACATATCAAATAAATTAAGTAGAAGGTGTTAAGAAATTCTGGAAGAGGTCGATTAAATATAATTGTCAGTAATTTAATTTAATCAACGGATATCTGTAATCTTAACGTGGGGAGAATAATAAGTATTTAATAAGAAGAGCTCAAATAACCAATTTTGAGAATAAGAACATGAGTACAATTACAGTTTTTTAGTGGTATAATTTATAATTTATGTTTTTAAAAAATCGCTTCTAGGTTGAAGTAAGTTTTCCTAATTATGTTAGAAGCTCGTGTCTTATTTATTTTTTGGGTTCCTACTGTAATA
>JAOTRH010000024.1:11474561-11487780 GCA_034768845.1 Heliamphora exappendiculata | reverse complement strand
TTGTTGAACAAGTAATATACATAATAATATAGTGTTATAGGTCAACAAAAGCAAATAAATCATTATTAAAATTCATATATAAGAAAATAAGTCAAAAAATCATATATTGTCAAAATAGCTTAATTTGACTTAAAAGACTACATCTATTTAATTAATTTTTATGAAAATTATGATAATACATGAAAGTACTATATTTATCATAAACACACTAAAATAATAGGTCTCAGTAGGAATATACACCAAAAAGATATATTAAATTAATTTTTAATATATTTTTTTGCACAAAAAGGCACGCAAACCCATGCAAAACCTCTTGATTGATATGAGATCAGGTTTTTGTCTCCCAAACTGATCCCTAGCTGTGTTTAGCTTTCCAAAAATCTGGCTTTGTCCCCTAACAGCTTGAGCTATATTAAATGAGCTATGTGAAGGAAAGAAAGTACGAAAATATTAATTACTTTATTCCCTAGCACTTTTCATATAAGCTAAGCGCAAACACCTTCTTCTCCTTGAATATTTCGGTGGAGAGAGAGGGAGAAAGTCCAGATTTTAATGGTTCTTGAGGGTCCATGGGAGTTTGAGAGAAGAAAGAAGAAGAAGGAGGAGGAGGGATTCGAAAAAAGGGTATTTGAAGAGCATGGTTTTAAACCTAAGTCCATATCAACCTTCTATCCTTCTTTGGCCTCTCAAAACAAGTAAGTAAAATATCTAAACCTTATATCTAAGATATCTCAAAATATCCCTCAATCCATCCCTTTAAACACTTTAAAAATCAAAGACCGAAATCAAGCTGAAAAGGTGTCGTAGTAACAAATTTGGGACTGTTGTGTTTTTGAATTATATGAGATGTTGTTGTGTACTGTTATCTTTGAGTTTGATAACCTATAAGTGTGATGGAGCATTAATATTAAAGTCTAAAACACAAGCATGTAAAGAAATGGAACAAAAACTTGACATGACATAAGTAGAGGACTTAAACTCCAAGAGACTTGATTTTTGAGAACCTTGATGTTTCTGTTATGAGATTTGAAACGCCATAACTCAATTAAGAAAATTGATCTAAGCGTGTTCATTATGTTCAAAGTTATATTTTTGTGTTATTTTTCATCCAAAGTTGGTTTCAACTCCTTTTCATAACCAGACCTCAAGATATTGCAATTTTACTAAAATGTATCATTTTTCGATCAGTCAACACCACGGACTTGGAAATTCTATTTTACGATAAGATCTGAACTTTGGTCAAAACATGAAAGTTGTAAAAACCATGTATATCTATATACCCACAAAAAATGAGAACAAAATATTGAGTTTTGAAATGTCAAAACCCCTTTGAAAGTATATGTTGAATTTCAGTCCCCAAGGAACATTTTGTTACATATTTTTGTGTAGCCCCAAACCCTTATTTTTAGAGAGCTATTCCAAAAGTGGTCTACATGAATATTGTAGCTAATATATTGAAATACTTTCTGTCTTAAAATCAGACCTTAGACCCTCGAGATTATACTCCAAAACTTTTTCAAACCCTCTGTCCAAAATCGGCTCTGCTGAGTTTTGGCGACTGACAAAACCTACGTTTTAAAATGGCCAAAAAGTTTAACTTGTTTTAAACAACTACTCTTAGATCTAAATATGAAACTTGTAGGGAAAATGTTGAACTAGGACATCCAAAAAAATGGGCTTATTTAGACTTCATTTGAAACCCCAAAACCGAGAGCAACAGAAGTATAATTTTGGATAAAATCTAGAGAAAGTGCTGAACCATTTTTGCTTAGGATAAAATGTTCACCCATTTGCCTTAGGATTTGGCATTGGTGTTAAATATGAGAATTGTAGAAAATATTTTTATCTAAATGTTGTATAAAAATCATAACTTGATTCTAAGTCTAGATACTCCAAAATCTTATCGGCTCTTTTAATTTAATACTTGATTTTTGGTTTTAAAAGTTGTTAAGTGTGAATTGAGTACCTTCGCTGTGAGACCCGAGTTTTTGTATAATGATCAATTTGAATTAGTTGATTAGTATTTCTAAGTGAATGTATGATGGTTTAGAACTCAT
Organism: Heliamphora exappendiculata; assembly: GCA_034768845.1. Classification (NCBI taxonomy): domain Eukaryota; kingdom Viridiplantae; phylum Streptophyta; class Magnoliopsida; order Ericales; family Sarraceniaceae; genus Heliamphora; species Heliamphora exappendiculata. The sequence goes on along the minus strand of JAOTRH010000024.1, from coordinate 11,485,723 downwards.
GCTATCATATTGAATCATATTTTGAGAATTGTAGCTTATACTTCACATACTTGTACTTTATGCTTTGCGTGTTATACCATGAATCTTGTCATTCTAATTGATGCAATACTTTAGATGATTGTATTTGAGATCCATACCATATATCATTGACATTTTCACTTACATCTTGGTATATTGGAGTCCATCTGTGCAAATCGTTGTTGGGAGGGGCTGTGTTGAGATTATTTTTCTTGGTTCTAAATTTAGGGCGTCTCTAGTTGTCATTTTTCAAAAATATTTTGGGATGTATTCCCCTTGTACACCTTGGGTGCATCCCCAGTGTTACAAAATTGGTTTATACATCCTGGGTGCGTTCCCGGTGTTTGAAATGGTTTATTATGGATATTCTTGGGCACCATGGGTTCGTTGCTAGCATTTTGATTTCGTTAGCTTGGACTTTGGGTAATTCAGAATGAACCTAATTCAGCTGACCTAATCCCACTACGGTGGTAATTCGGAGAGAGCCTAATTCGGTTGACCTAATCCCATTGGGTAATTCGGATAGAGCCTAATTCGACTGACCTAATTCCATTGCGGTGATAATTCGAAGGGAGCCCAATTATGGCGGTCCTAAACCTCTCATCCTGGTACTTTGTATAATGTGAATGTCTCTTGAATTCTCTTAGACTTTGAGTTGATACCGGTGAAGGAACACGCATCTTAAGGTGGAATTTGTCGGCCTGGATAAGAGTGGCTGAATAATTGGTAGGCCCGCCCCCACGCCGTTGCCATTGAGTAAAATAGATGTGGCATGAAACCAAACGATGTGGTTACTATTCGCAACAAGGTGCGATGATGGCTTTGGTGATTAAGTCCCATTAAGTCTACTCAGGTGATTCCCGGCGTGGAATCCCTGTTATAATCTGGGTGCATTTTGGGTTGGACATCTGCATTTCATATATGCATGTTTATTGACTTATCTCCTATCTTGTCATAAATTTGTCTGTCTCCTTGACTATAAACTGTACTGGGTGCTATATGGTATGTGTTGCGGTGAATTTTGTGCCGTGAGATTAGTTATAAGGTTAGAGTGCTTTGCTTTTGGGCCTTAGTTCATGGCATTCGTGCCACAGGTGAGGAGAAGTTCTTTGAGGAAGTCATTCCTGAGGGAGAAGAAGAGTTTGAAGAACAAGGTGAGTTACAAGAGCAAGTGGATCTCGCTGATGCATTCTGAGGAGTTGAGACCTCTATTTTTGTTCTTATATTCAGTTCTCTTGTGCTTAGTGTAATTTTTAAAATTTCTTGGTGAAACTGTAATATTTAAGTACTTTGAACGGTTCAGAACTCATTTATGGTACAATAATTAACGTGTGTAAATATGAATGAATGACTAGAATATCCCTTTATTTATATTTATGTATGTCCCGATGTACCCGAAGGATGGGGCGTCGCACTGATGACATTTTGGAGACTTGTAATTTTTATAATGGACTTTAATGTTTTAGAAGTTGAAATTTTATTTTGTTTTGAATATTGTATTTTATTTATTAAAATATTTTGAACACATACTCCTAGGTAGTCTTCCATATATGTTATATAAGTATTATATATATATACATATTAATGTTGGTTGTAGAGAATTATGAATGGCAAATATCTTAGGAACTTTTGTACAATTATAAAGATGTAGGGACTTGCGTGTAATTATCGAAACTTAAACTTTTAAGAACTCTTGAAAGTAATTTGGATGTGGACTAAAGTGTCTTCTCATGAGATTTATAACTTATTATGAATTTTGGTATTTTAGATTATTAGTGTAGTATCTTGAAGATTTGGGATTAAAGTACAATTATTGGAAGTTATAGAATTTTAGGCCTTTGAATAAAATGCTCTTTTCAACTTGGGACTTGTACTTGATTCTTTTATTATTTGGACTTGGAGTTTGTGTTTTGCTATTATAGAGCAACACATATAGAGTGTTGGGTTTGAAAGATTACGAAACTAGGATCGTATTTCTTAAGAAGAGTTTGGAGATCAGAATTTTATTTCTAAATTTAGCTTCTTAAGGTTTTGAATTAGTGTCTTAGAGTAGTTAATGATCTCTGAGATTAGAAAGTTTTCTTTTCGTATTAGGATTTCGAGTTAAGTTAGAGTTTCTAACCTTTTCAGCGACCTATGATCTCGTGAGCTAACTATTGCTAATATTAGGGTTTAAACCGAGTCATTACAACTAGTGTCCGAACCAGGTCGTTACATTAGCATGCTGTCAAACAGGGAAAAACTTTGGCTCTTCATCTTTTAATATGGGCCACTTGTCCCAATCTGCATACAACAGCATCAGCAAGCAACACTGCAGCAATACAGCTGATCTGTATCTTTTCATATGTGTTGCTCTTGAATACATGTAGCTCACGAATACTTGTTTTTTCTTTTCTTTTGAATTTTTGGTTCACTTTATCTGAAGCAAACGTTGGCCTATTTTTTTCCATAGTTTTTCCCAGTTAATCAAACACGCATATCGACCAAATCGACCAGCTTTGAAATTACATACAGTTAGCTTGGTTTCTCCCATTGATCGGTCAAAATCAGTTGTCTAATGCATGGAACAAAAAAAATCGATTTAGAGGAAGATAGCCTTCAAGCACTGACTGAGTTGACCAAATTTCGCCCCTAAGCATGACGAAACATTGAAGGTGAGTTTTTGTTGTCATTTTTTGTTATTTTGTGAGTTACTTTTGTAGTTGGTTCACGTTTTGCTCGGCTAACCAGGGCTGGACGCAATGTACTCAATTGATTGTTAACTTTTGAACATTGTAGATTCGTTTGATTGTTGATGGTCGAACATGTTAGGATGTGTGGAGCCAAATAAGCATCAAAGCATGAAATTTTAAAAGCCAGTGCTAACAAAACGTTAGTTAGGCGCTTGAGTGCAAGCACTTCGAAAGCCAGTGCAAGTTGGGCACTCGAGTGCTAACCGTCTAGAATGAGGTGCTAGCAAGGCACTTGCAGCACTTAAGCACTTGACCGCACTATGGATTCTAGAATGTGGCGCTAGCAACGTGCTCGTCAAGTGCTCAATCATTGCCACACTGTAACATTTTTTAACCTCGACTTTTATATCGTTTTGACAGAGTTTCTGCTAATGAGAATAGAATGCATACCTTTGTCTTCTGATGTGTTGGCTATTTATAGGGAAGAATATACTTGACCTGCTTTAAGGATCCTAGCTGACCTGAGCAAGTTGGGTTGTCCTCTCTCTGACTAAGATATAGCTGTCAATCTGATAGTGACTTATCATTGCCATCACGCTTTCATACCTTTTTGCAAATTACTTTTGTTATGTCAAGCTGCCCATCCGTACTCAGGCCCAGTTTGAGTTAGGTTAACCTTCCTTGACAATCTGGCCTCAGGGGTGGTTCAACTGTCACTGGCCCTTATCATAAGTATCACCTCTTGATAAGTGTATCATGGGCACAAATTACCATATATTGTACCCCGAGCTCAGCTTTTTAGGTCTCTCAACACGGGTTGTTCGGCCATGGACGCCAAACAACCATTCTTTTGGAGCTCGGCTTGGAGTCCCCTTCTCGAAGTTCGAGTCGAATCTTGTGACCAGTGCTCGGCCATATCTGCCCCGAGCTCTTAAACTCAGTAGCCCTTACTCCGATGCTTGGCCCCATATCCCAAGCTTGGATGGATAACCCGAGGTGAAATATTATGGCAAGATGTCCTGCGCTACTGTACAACGTTTCACGTGAATGTCAGGTGACTCTGCTCGAGATTTATCCCCCTCAATTACTATAAAAAAGTCAAGACTATTTTATGGGTAGAGGATGTGTTGTGCTGATATGACAAGTAAATTATATTTTGTATTCTAAACTTTAAAAATTTATTACATTTGTTATGCATAATCACTTTATGTAAAATTAATATTTTTAAAACTCCTTTGTCATGATCTATAAAATATGATTCATATTAAATATAAAAATAAAATTCAATATTTATTAAATTTATAAGTAGACATAAATAAAAAATGTTATTACAAATACAAATAAAATAAAAAGTTATTGCATGCAAGAAGCTGAATAATACTCACAACTACTTAACCAATCTTTTAAAGTTGAGAAATCTTAAAATTAACAAAATTAAATTTTTAGTTTTACTAAACTGAAAAAATTAAAAAAAAAACATCTGTTTAGATGCACAAATTTGGTAAATCTTCAAAAATTAAGAAATTTTTTTATTTCAAAATGGAAAAATGTTGAAATTTCAAAACTAAAAAAGTTCTTCAAGTTCAAGTTTCTTTCATTGAGAATTTTTTCATTTTTCATAAATTGATAATTCTTCAGTATATCAAAAATTAAGAAATTTAAACAAATTTCTCTTTTTTATAAAAATAAATAAAGTGTCAATTCAAAATCACAAATGTGCCAAATTTCTTAGATGAAAAACTAATTATAAAAAATAAAACTACTTCACAAGTTACAATCTGGAGTTCAAAACTTTATACTTTAAAGAAGAGAAATTTAAAACTAAGAAATCTATCTATTGTGAAATTGAAAAAAAAATTAAATATTAAGAAAGTTTTCATTTCAAAATTGAGAAATTTTAAAAACTCAAAAATGAAAAATTTCTCAATTTCATAAAAGATGAAATTTTCAAATGTTTATATTTATTTTATTTTTTGTTTACAAAATTTCATATTCAATATAAATCTTAATTAATGGATCTCAAGTAATGAATTTGAGTTTACTTATATCACGAAAAATATATATATATATATATGTTGGAAGCTGTAAATTTGTTAGAGTTATTTGAAATTGAGTTTCACTTTTACAAATGTTTTAGAACTAAATCCCATTCATAAGTTGACTTTTTCATTAGGTCCAATTTCAAAATTTTATAGCTATTTGGGTCTATTATGCCCTTAATTCACTATGTAAAGAAACGTCCGGTATTTTCATGTCTATTATGCTTAATTGTTCTATTTATAATTTGACGAATTTTAAAAAACTGGAAATTATTCCATTCTTAACACCTATTATTCTATTATGAGCTAATTTCAGAATCCACTGTAATTCAAAATCTGTTGTGTGAAAGTTTTGGGAATTAGCCAATTCTTAACAAACATTATTCCATTATGAGTCAAATTCCATTATGAGTCAAATTCGAAAATCCACTCTATATCATAATTTGTTTTGTTATGAAATTTTGGAGTTTAATCCATTTTTAACGCACATTATTCCATTGTGAGTTAATTTCGAATTCATTGAACATTAACAAATTTGGAACATTATCATTGTGAATATTCTCATTGTGATATGCACGTAAACAATTGTGATTTGAAACATTATTCAATTATGACAAATTTAAAACATTATTATTGTGAACATTCTCATTGTGACCTGTATACAAGCAATTATTATTCGAAACATTATGATTTTGAACATTATTTTCAACATTGCAACCATTCTCATCTGCCAACTTTCTCATTGTGAACATTATCATTTCAAACATTATTGTTAATAGTACGAACATGCTCATCTGTCAACATTCTTATTGTAAACATTAACACATTATCATTTGAAAAATTATAAACACATTGGGAACATTCTCACAATGTCATTTGACACATTATTATTAACATTGTGAACATTTCTCATATGTCAACATTATTATTGTGAACATTATCGCAATGCTATTTTGGAACATTATTGTTGACATTGTATATATACTCATAGGTCAACATTTTTATTTGTCATGAATCATCAATTTGCAAGCTCCTTGGTAAAACATTCTCAATGGAAAATAAGTAAAACATATAAACACATTTTGAACAATCTCACCCGTCAACTTATGAACACATTATGATAACATTGTCATTCAGAACATTATAAACACATTGTGCGCATAGGTGTGTGATTCTTCTCTTGTTTTTTACAATAAGAACGCATTGTCATAAGAGTAATAATGGGCTCATGGGGAATATAAGTGTGTAGTTCTTCTTTTGTTTTTGGCCTTATGGCCCATGTTAATACCAAAAAAAAAAAAAAAGAAGAAAAACAGAGCTTGAGTCGAACATAATTTTCATCTAAAAACGCCACTTAAAAGATCCACAGTTGGAGAAAAGAAACCCAAAGCCCATCGTCTGAAACTATTGATTGTTTCAATCTGTACTGGAAAATTCAGTCAAACATGATTCGTTTGGTATGTCTTCTCCTGAAAGAATTTGGATCATAGGATTTTATTCTATTTTTGCTTGTGATATTTGATTTCAAATCCCCATCTTCCTAATCAGGAGTTTTTTTAGGTCCCTTCTCCTGTTATTCTCCTCTGATTTCTCTAATGGAAGACTTGTGAGGTAAAATCTTAGGAGCTGTTGGACTTTGTTTCGTTCGTGCCGGATGAGAAAGGAATGAGATAAAGGGGTATATTGGGAATGCAAATTGCAAATAGGACTGGATGGAATACAATATTTGTAACCGGACTTAACAATTGGAATCTTCTAAAAGTAGGACTTAAGGCAAAATCACCCAAATTTTTAAAACCTTAACAAGAAAATAAACACTTTCAAGTCATAGCAATTTAGGCGCACTACTACAAATTCACATTAGATCAGTACAATTAATTCAAGAATCTTTGAGGGGTAATGTCCAAAAAAAATAGGACTTTAACCTATTAAAAAATTTATCACAGAATCACTCTTAAGCAACTCTTTAATAAACAATTAACTCTTCTTTCCCCCCCAACCCAAATGAAGGATATAACAGAATGAAAATCCCACCCACACACAGAGTGAACAAAATGTGGTAACACTAAGGCAATCTGCACAAGTTGATGATAGAAATGGGTCATGAAGGGATTTTGGATTTCAAAATCAAACATGTTGGATGTTTCCGTTGCTTTAAATGATAGAAATAAACTTGAGCAATAAACAAGTTGAGATTTACAAATACTAAATCTCCCCCCGCCACCCGCCTCCTTTTTTTATGGAAATGTAGCATCGGGAAACACACTTCTATTTCACAAGGTAGAATGGAAATAACCCTTGCATCCTTTTATATGATCAACCTACAAACTTCCCCCTTTTGGCACTTACTATACACTATTTTGATCGTCATTAATTCCCAAACCACAGATTTCAGGGATAGGCTCGTTTGCCACCAACATATGTAGCCTTGACCGAAGCTGATCCTTCAGCCGCGAAGTCATCCCATGAATCAGTGGACAATACAACAAAATCTGCAAATTTACCAGGTGACAATGACCCCACATCCTTGTCCAGGAAGCATGCATGAGCAGCTGACCTTGTGTACCTGTTATCGTAGGGTTCATAATTTCACATCAGACTGAATTTCAAATACGAAACTCAAATTCCATATAGCAAAAAAGAAATTTCAGTTTATGAAATAAGTACTGCAAAATGATCTCGGGGCACATGGAGCAGTCAAATTGGGAGCACAAACCTTGTCTTTTCAAGTCAGACCACCACAAATACTTAATAGTAAGAGAAACTGTATAATATGACTTCCAGAACCCCCAAAATTATCCTATGGATAGTAGCTCATTGCAAATGCCACAGTAAAATAGGTTCATTGTATATGCACTGTGAACCAGAACGAAACGCATTCATCACTAAGGGTATTTAACATGTTCTCTAAACAATCATTTTAGTTTCTGAACTGTTTTAGATGTATCTTGTGAAGAACCGTAATTTTCAGAGGTAGAAACCTTTGACTGTTTTTTCCAATAATGGACAGTTCACACTTAGTGAAATACAAAACTTAGGATTAGCATGGGTTGATTTTACACCACCCCATTTTATTCACGGTTCTATATCTGTTGCCAAGCAATCCCCACCCTGCACCTAGAAAATAAAATTATAGAAAATCAAACAAAGCAAACAATAAACCTGAAGAAAAAAAAGAATTTAAATGTTCCTAACGATCTCATTACAGTGCAATTTGCACTATAAGACATGCACCAGCATCCTGTGTAACACTTGGTGTTTGACAGTTACATAATTGAAATTTCTACATACACCAGCAATTGGCAAGTACTGCAAGCAATAGATTTGTTAAGTTAGCAATTGTCCTAAAAGTTTAAGTTATTAGAAAATAGGCCCAACAATATATATTAACCTATCCAACAAGATTAAATAAGAACTTGAAAATAGAAGAAATTTAATGTGACATACGCATTTAATGCGTCAATCAGATTTATGCACTCTGATGATATCCACGCATTTTCCCAACCAGAGGGTATTCTTTTCATTGCTGTCTTTACACTTCTTAAAGGATTAATATTGGCTACCTGAAAAACAAAAACAATATACAGTAAGAACAACATGAAAACATGTAACTTGCATGCCAGTCATCTCTAACAGCAAGCCTAAGTTTTGATAAAATTAAGTACAATGAAGAAAGAATAAGTCTAGAATTTCTCACTGGCCAATCAGAACCGAAAGCCAACAGTGCATTTTTAACAAGTAGTGACTGAAAGAGATAAGATCCTTTCTGAGCCCTTTCAGCGCCGAGCTTTCTTATTGCAGAATCAGCATCATCCAGTAAGTGATCTGGCTGTTAACAACTGGGATTCAATCCAAAGGTGAATTAAGAAAAAGGTTTAGGGTTTCTAATAATCTCATTTATCCCTAAGTATTTATATTAAAACAATAGGAAGTTTAAAATACAAAAATACCCTCCAAACATAAATAAGAGAACTAAACAAAAAATGACTACTGTAGCACTCTCCTTCAAGCTAGAGTGTAGAGAACAAACATGCCCACTTGAAGGATAATTGCTCAAAAGAGGTACGAGATAAAAGCTTCGTGAAAACTAGACCTCCGAGCAAACATACAGAGCGGAAAATTGTTTCCTCAATAACAAATTTCGAATGAAGTGGCAATCAATCTCGATATGCTTAGTTTACTTGTGGAAAGACTAGACTATTAGCAATGAAAATAGTGGCTTATTATCACAACACATCTTCATTGGAGGAGGAGGAGGAGGAGAATCAAGAACTACTTTCAGGGTTGGATCGAATACTATTATACCAAGTTAAAGTGCAAAAGTTGGTAAAAATAGGGTTAAGAGGATTGAATTGAATGCTCTGATACCAAGTTGAAGTACAAAAGTTTGTAAATATAGGGTTAAGAAGGAGGAGGAGAATTAAGAAATACGTTTAGGATTTCTAATCAGCCCCCCTTTACTTCTATGTATTTATATCAAAACAATAGGAAGTCTAAAATATAAGAATACCCAACCAACATAAATAAGAGACCTAAACAAAAAAAAACTACTCTAACAAAGTGCAAAGGAGATTTCTATGAAAGCCATGGCATATAAGAGCGCACACAACACACCTAAATGACAAGCAAACTCGAAAGACAACCTTAAACTCTATACAACCCAACAGCCAAAAAAGGCACCATAAAAAATAAAAAAGCTGATGTTAGGGTCCCTAATCGACAGCCATCGATGTCAACGCAGAAAACTGGAGCTACAAGAACCTGCACGGAAGCAATAATTCCTTCTTCACCAAATCGGGCTGCTGCCCCAGGTGCTAAATGCTGAGCATGCTCGATCTGCAAGGTTTTGTCCAGATGGAAGGTAATGTTTCATTATGCTAAATAAGAGGGAAACTATGCTGCAGTGAATCTTCTGACAAAACTAATGTTAAACTATTTCATAATCTTCTAGTGATATTTACCCTAAATCGTCGGTCCCTCATCCCATTTGTTGAAACCACTGACTTGTACATATCCAAGATCAAGTCATTTGCTCTATCACCTATAGCATGAACGGCAACCTGGAACATCAAAGTTAAAAATTAGTGGTTGCCATAGTGCATTGTTATGCAGAAAAAATGGAAGGGTTTCTATAATGACGCACCTGAAGTCCATATTTTTCCAATGCGACGGTCATGTTAAATAGAGTTTCAATGTCCATAACTTGTAGGCCACAATTCTGAGGATCATCAAGATACGGCTACCGAACACATGAACCACATCTTATGTCAATAATATTTTTACTGGTGAGATTATTGAGAAGTATACAATACAGCGTGAGAAAAGATAAGTAGGCTTCTGACAAGAAATGTGCATGGAGAATTCTTACAAAAGCTATGTTCATAATGAAGTGCATCATTACTATGTGAACACCCTTGGATGTGTTGGGAAATAGTAGGTGTGTGCTGAGTTTTACAACCAAGTTTTGATTTCAAATATGCAGCTGAGTTGACACACTCCTAATATCAATAATACACATTCATCAACACTCTGGGTGTGCTAGTGCCTAGTGATTAAATGCATTTGTTCACCAAGCGTACGTCTAAGCTTCAAGTTTGTCCACTAGAAAGGGCAATGCGTGGTCTTAGACCTATGGTGGGTATTAGGATCTACCCCTTTCAACTGGATCACAGTTTTGCGTTGTCACTCCCTCCCCATTTTCTCTATATTGAAATTCTCGATGGGTACCTATAAAAGTTATTAAAATGTCATGTCACCCAAAAACATAATGGAGATATAATGACAACTTTGTAGAAAAGTTCACGTCGGTTCCAATCTTCTATTTTTCTTTTGATTGGCAAGTTTGAATTCTTCTAGTTGTTCTCATCAGCAAAGAATTCCAAGTCAAATGATTATCTGACAATAGATATAGTCTACAATACACATTATGCCCACATACAGAATAAGCCAAGGGAAGTGATTGTAGCATATGGAAACGCATTAATCTCCCTAAGCCTATTAAATGGTTCATGGATCCAAGAATATCACCATTCTCACCTCATAAAAGAGTGCACTATTAGATCCCAAAGATCCATCAGCAAAAGCCTTAACGCCTCCCAAATAAAGCCATTGACTCAGCTTAGGACCTTTCTCATGGATAAGATGCTACCAAGGAAATTGAACTCTTAGGAGAGAAAATTACAGATAATTCTGTTAGCGAATCCAAAGGCATGATGCAATTAGAAAATGGCCCAAAAGGAAAGAAATGTCTATGAAACGAATTGAAAGTAGGAAAGGTTAAAGCAGATATCTGCAGAGATAGTTTGCTTGAAAAAACAACAGAATTGAAACCATTAATGGCATAACATAGAAGAACAAAAATAGTCAAACACGTAGAATTCCCAGCATTTGTGTGTATGTGGAGAAAGAGAGAGAGGGAGAGAGGGAGAGGGAG
>JAOTRH010000024.1:11450862-11474461 GCA_034768845.1 Heliamphora exappendiculata | reverse complement strand
TTTTAATATTTGCATTGATTATATACTTGCATACCTTGCTTTATTGCAATATTAAAAAATTTCTGAAAAAGTTTTAAATTCCTTATTGCTACAAAAGACCCAATTCACCCCCCCTCTTGGGTTGCCTAGATCTAACATTTCCTATGACTCACCATCTTCTACGTATAATGCCTTTGTTTCCTCTCTGTCTTGTATATCTATTCCATAAGGTTGGAAGGAAGCTCTTGCAAACCCTAAGTGGAAAGAAACTATGGCAGAGGAGAGGATAATTTTGAAAAAGAATGGCACCTGAGAGTTGGTATCTTTTTTGGAAGGAAAGTAAACCGGTGTTTTGATGTAAAGAAGAAAGTTGATAGGACAGTAGAGAAGAATAAAGTCAGACTTGTTACTAACAGTTTTACTCAGACTTGTGATGTTGACTATTAATAAACATTTGCTCATGTAATAAAGTTGAATTATATTTGAACTTTTCTTGTGTTGCCGATTCGGGTTGGCCTCTCTAACAATTATAGTTGAAAATTGCATTTTTGCATGGTGACTTAGAAGAAAGAAGTGTACATTGATGTCCTTTAGGGTTTCTCCTCTCATGCAATTGAAAAGAAGGTATGTAGGCTAAAAAAGGCTCTTCATGCACTAAAACAATCTGTTGGAGCCTAGTTTAACATATTTCTCAAGGTTATGTTAAAGATTTGGATACAAACAAAGTCATGCAGATTATTGAGACAAAATTAGGGTGTTAATCAACCCTAATAGACATCATCAATACATTTAGAAGAGCAATAATATTACAAAGACTATAATACCCACACCTAAATATATTACCAAATAATCCCTCACACTCCCCCTCAAGTTGGATAATATATATCATAGAGACCCAGCTTGTTACATAGCAACTCCAACTGCGGTTTGCACAAAAATTTAGTGAAAATATCAGCAATGCATGCCTATAGCCACAAAAGGAGTAGCTATCACACCACACTCCACCTTTTCTTGAACTAGATGACAATCGGCCTCAATGTGCTTTGTTATCTCATGAAAGACTGGATTTGATTTTTGAAGCAATATAGATAGCGGCCTAATTATCACAATACATATTCATAGGCAGTTTTACATCAACAACTATCTCTTTAAGAACGTATTTCATCTACATGATCTCGTAGGGGGTATGGTCCATAGCTCTATATTCGACTTTTGCACAAAACTTCCCAGCAACTGTGTGGTTCTTACTTTTCCAAGTGACAAGATTGCCACAAAAAAAGGTACAATATCCTGTGTCAGTGGTAGATCTCCTATTTGATGAAGTTCCTACCCAATCAGAATCTAGAAAGACCTCAGCACGTAAGTGACCATTAGCTCGGTAAAATAAACTACGACCATGACAAGACTTAAGATACTTTACAATTCTAAGAACCGGTTCCCAACGTGAAAGGCGAGGAGCTAACATATTCTGGCTAACCACACTAACAGCGAATAAAATGCCTGAAAGGGTAATAGTAAGATAGTTTAGCTTACCACGATACCACGGTTTTAAATATCTCTGATACTATTACGTACCGGTCATTACGTAACAGTATCTAGAGCTATGAAGCACAGATACAGACAAAGACATGGACACGGCGATTACAAAAATATCATGACACAAATATATTTTTATTTATATACTTATCCAATGTTTATAAATAAAATATTTACAAACAACCTCCAAAAAAGGTTAAAAAAACTAAAAAGATAAAAAAAAACAACTAGAAAAGAGATGGAGAAAAAAAGTAAAGAAAAAAACAAAAAATGACTTAAAATGTAAAGAAAAAACTAAAATTGTAAAGAAAAAAACCAAGAAACAACTAAACAGGCAATTGTCGTTGAATCATTCAAAGAGTTGAAGAAGGAAAATCCAAAAAATGACAAAATAGGGGAGACGAAGAAGAAGAGAGAGAAGAAAAAGAATACAAGTAGAACGAAAAATAGAGAGAGGAGCTACCAAAAAATAGAAGGAAGAAAAGGCAAGTGCATACTTAGAGGGCGATTTAAAGGTCGTTGGTGATTGTTGCTGGTGAGATTGAGGTCATCGGTGGTTGTTGGTGATTGTTGCTGGTGAGATTGGATATGCATATTTGTGTTGCTACTACCAAAAAAATCACAGTCATATAAGCTGATACGATTTTTTATCAATGTTGTATCATACAACTAATATTTTAATCGATATGGTCGATATAGCTTCTGCTAGTTGAAATTTCTCATAGAGTAAAATTCTCATCTGTGGAGCGGGGAAAAGCGTAGAGATCGGAAGGCTTTCTATTCAATTAGATTGAAAGGGCCACTGAATTAGGATTTCCTATTGGTCCAGGTCTCCTTGTTAGAAATATAGTGAAATCACCTTTCTATTATTTTCCCGAATCTTGCTACAAAGTAAGATGTTTACTTCTTAACATAACCTATATAAATAGGCAAAAACAAGGAAGGGGTAAATTTATCCCGATAGTACAGCACACTCGGATTCAATTTAGGTCACATTTTTCAACTTATTTTTTCCCTTTCTATTGTCGCTATCCTCTTGTTTGAAATACTTTAAATCTTTGGGGCTTAATTTGAAACTTCAAGATTTAAACTTAATCTTTCTCCCTACTTATAAAATTGTTAATTTGTTATTGATCCATTATGGCATATTTGCTTCTAAATTCAAACAATTTGGTTAAGAGCATTTTTAGCAACTAGTATTGTTGTATTATTTGCATCATTTTACCAAACAATATTGGCCTATTTTTGCTTTATCCTACAAGGTGAAATTTGCTTGTCAAATGAACTTCTTTGGCCTTAAAAGCAACATCAAACTCAATGTAACTCTAAAAAAACATTTTTGGGTGCCACATTATTGACTAAAAATTATTATAAGCATCCAAAATGTGATAAATAGCAACATAATGTGCTTATCAATGAGGTTTTTAGCATTTGCTAGTTCAAAAAAAAATCAGGAGTTCGGTTTTTAATATATGTTACACAATGGCAGATACTCCCGATACCTGTTACATGCGACTACGACTGTTAAATTGGCCGATACCGCTATTTTAAACCATGGACTATACCTATCAGGGCTAAATATTAACTCTTGATCAATGCAAACCTTGACATTAGGATCCATAGGTGTCTCGACTGGTTTCAAGTCGACCCCAATAAACCTGTCTCTGTCAAAATATCCATCATATTTCCTTTGCAATAACCTGGTTCCATCCTTGGACCAGGCTACCTCAATATCTAAGAAGTACCTAAGTTTACCCAAGTCTTCATTATGAAACTAAATTTGAAGAAAGGTCTTTAACTTAATAGAATTTTTCCACCCTCAAATGTGAGAAAGAACACAGAATGATTTGCTTGACAGCACCACATTCCAAATTTCAAAATTGCATCACCGAACTTCCCAAAGCAAGCTCTAGTGATTGTTTAGGGTCGTAAATTGCTTTTTGAAGTCTACATACTTGAGTAGTCTCCTCCTGAGTAACAAACCCAAGAGGTGGCTCCATGTAAACTTCTTTATAGAGATCACTATAGAGGAACACATTCTTAATGTCTAACTAAAATAATTGCCGCCCAAGATTGGGAGCAAGCGAGATAAGAATCCGAACATAAACTACTTTAGCAATGGGTAAAAAGTTTTCAGCATAATTGACGCCATATGTCTGAGTACAACCTTAGCAACAAGATGAGCCTTGAAATGCTTAATTGAATGACGAGGAAGATATTTCATAGCGAAAACCCAACGACAGCCAACAATGGATTTTTCAAAGGAAAGAGATACCAATTGCCAAGTATCATTGTCAAGACGACCAGACATCTTCCATAGTTGTTCTCCAACCGAAATAGATAAAGCCTCTTGAACAAAATGAGAAACACATACAGAATAAACAAAAGTACTAAAAGCATGAAGTGAAGGAGATAAATGATCAGCTGAGGCGAACTAAGATATAGGATGAGAAGTATAACTACATTTACCTTTGCGAATGGGAATAGGAAGAGACTCAAGGTCAAATGGAGCAATAACTGTGGAAGGAGCCAAAGGAAGAGCAGGTAATGAATCTCATAACATGGGAGTAGAAGCAGGAGGAGGTACTTAAGGGTTAATGAAGGCTTGGAACGATGAGCATACACCTTTAATGGCAGCATAAAAGGAACTAAGGACAAAGGGATTAAACAAGGGAGATATTGTGAGGGAGCACTGGAGCAAGGAGAGGAAAAGAATGACAAAGGTTTATGAAAAGTAACATTGGTACAGACAAAGTGGCAATGAAGTGTGGGAGAATAACACTTGTATTCCCTCTGCGTCCGAGAATATCCCAGGAAAGCACACTCGACTAACCGAGGATCCAATTTCTCTTTACCGAGATCTAACACATGAAAATAATTGGTACACCCAAAGATCTTAGGAGCTAAAAAAAGGGGATGAGTTGGAAATAAAATCATATGAGGAATTTGACCACCCAAAACCGTAGAAGGCATACGATTCACAAGGTAACATGTTATAAGAACATCATCACTCCAATAAATTTTAAAGACATGCATTTGGAATAAAAGAGCTCTTATAACCTCCAACAAATGATGCAACTTGCGCTCCACAATTTCATTTTGTTAGAGAGTACGAGCGCGAATACGAGCACAAGAGGTTTGATGAATAATACCACGAGCATCAAAGAATTGAGATAAGGATGTATGAAAATACTTACGTGCATTATCCAAAC
Source organism: Heliamphora exappendiculata (assembly GCA_034768845.1). NCBI lineage: Eukaryota > Viridiplantae > Streptophyta > Magnoliopsida > Ericales > Sarraceniaceae > Heliamphora > Heliamphora exappendiculata. The sequence continues at coordinate 11,469,734 of JAOTRH010000024.1, read as the reverse complement.
GAAAAGTACAAAGGGAAGCATCAAACTGAGTTTCAATTTCCATATAAAATGATTTAAAAACAGAAAATTCTGATCTATCTTTCAATGGATAAAGATATATTACTCGAGTGCAATCGTTAACAAAAATCATAAAACACTTAAAGCTAAAAAAAATACTTCACATTCATAGGACCCCAAATATCTGAATGAACTACATGAAAGAAACTAGACACACGACTCTCAACCTGAGGTAAAAACAACACATGGTGATTTTTACTAAACTGACACACTTTACAGGGTAAAGACTCAACAGAGCCACAAAAGGGTATAAACAACTTTTAATTCCGAAGGGGCAGATGGCCATAACAACAATGATACTGGTAAGAAGTGACAAAAGACTGAAGTGCCACAAAACTAGATGAGTTATCAACAACAAAATAATAAAGATCGCTCCTCTCATGCCCACCACCAATCCTATTGCCCGTCTTGAGATCCTTGAAAAACACAATGGGTGGGAAAGCTGGTGACTAAATAGTTAAGAGATTAAGTTTACTAATAGAGAAAGACAAAAAAGAAACTGAGGACCATAGAAAACAAAATCTAAAGAAAGGGAAGAGTTGAGAGGAACAATGCCCAAACTAGTAATATGAGTGGTGGAACCATCTGCCAAGATGAAACTTGACAATTTACTAATAGGATGAAGATTTGAAAGTATAGCAGATATACCGGTCATGTGATTAGAAGCACCATAATCGATAATCCACACTCCACAGGGTTTGGGAAGCAAAAACATGTAAGGGATCTACCAGTTTGCTAAGATAGCGTGGCAAAGGACACTGCAAAAGGGGGCTGTGTAGATAATAGATGATGGTATTTTCCCCTTATAAAGACCTCTGTTACAAGAGCCAGGTGGAATAATAGATGTGACATCTGAATCATGAATATTAGCTTGATGTGTTGTATGACGTCCATGAAGATCCTAATAGTGCTCAACAGTATGGGTTTTCAAACCACAATCAATGCATTTGCGAAGGCCACGATCCTTACCACAACCAAAGCCACAACCTCCCTAGCTATGCTCACAGTCACTACGACCACCACAACCACGATTACTACTAGAAGAGCTACCTCTAGAATACCGAACCACGTCCATAGTAGTGACTAATGCAGAACAATCATTTGGTAATTGAACAAAGGGGCTAGGGTCTGATAAGTAAGCATGTCGAAGTCGACTAAAAACCTAACTAAGAGAAGGCAAATCCTTGGCGCCCAAAATTTAAGAGCGGACGCGATCAAAGGACTGAGGCAAACCAAAGGGAAGCCAAGAAACATGCATAAACTCACGTTGCTGCTGCATAGATTTAACATTAGCAATAATTGGTTCACAGAGGTTAAGCTATTCACATATACCTTTAAACTTAATATAATACCCTCTGAAGATAAATCATCAATAGCAAGAGAGAAAGTCTTATGAAGGTCATAAATAAGGTGGATATTATTAACCCCAAAATATAATTCCTGGGTCTATTTCCACACATGTTTAGCAATAGGTAAAAATATCATAGTACCACTAATTTTGGGATCCATACTATTCCACAAACGAATCCAAATCTGAGCATAAGTAGCATTCCAATCAACATATTTAGGATCACTATTAGTCGAGAGGTCATCAATCAAATATTGATATTGTTTCTTACCAAGAAAATAAACCTCAACAGCCTTGGCCTTAGCCCATGGGGCTTGGTCGACAATAATGATAACAAGGGCTAGGGTTTTGGTTGGGGACTATTTAAGTTAACTTAACCTTGCTCTGATACCATGTTGAGACAAAATTAGGGTGTTAATCAGCCTTAAATACATATCATCAATATATATAGAAAAGCAATAATATTACAAAGATAATAACCACACCTACTAAATGTATTACCAAACAATCCCAAACATAAGTCATACTATATCATCGGACAAGGTAATAATAGGATTGCTATTCTTTTTGTGTATGCTGATGACATAGTAGTGATAGGTATAGATGTGGAAGAGATATCTCACCTCAAGGCACATCTTGCAAAAAAGACTTAGATTAAAGATTGGGGTCATTGAGATGCATTCTTGGGCTTGAGGTTGCCAAATCTGATAAAGGCATCTTTATCTTCTAGAGGAAATATAGGTTGTAAATCAACAAACTACTCTTCTATTAAAGCTTATCATCAACTTAGTGCTCGTGTTGAAAAGCCCATGGGTGAAATGAGATATCACAAACTAGTGCAGAGATTGATATATTTATCTCACAGTAGAGCTGACATGGTATATGTTGTGAGTTTTTAGTTAATTCATGCATAACCCTTATACAGTACATTTTTATGTTTATCGCATTTTGAGTTACCGCAAGTACTACAGAAAGTAATTTTTCTTTCCACTCATTGTCATTTGGATTGGAAACATTTACTGATGATGCATAACCCTTGTTGATGTAGAAGATCTATCTCAAACCACTATGCTTTTATTGGAAGAAATTCAATTAGTTGGCAAAGTAATAGCAGACGATAGTAGCTAGATCTAGCGCGGAGGTTGAATACAAAGCTAAGGTTATACGTGTTTGTAGAGCTTATGTGACTCCAAACATTACTGGATAACTTGGCTGTAGGATAGCTTTATATATATTGTTAGATCTATTTCTTAACAGCTTAAACTTTTGAGATAATTAGTGACTTAACATGGTGTAGCAGAGTTCTGGTTCTAAAAGGTCCTAAGTTCAAATCTCGTCTATTTTCCTACTGTGCTTGTTATTGTGCACATGTTTAGTGTAGTTTGTTCGTCTCTCCACGTTAGAAAATCGCACGTGAGGCTGAGTATTAAGTATCTTTATACATTGTTGGATCAATTTCCTAACAACTTAAATTTTTGAGACAATTGGCGACTTAACATTGGCAATTCATGATAATGGGCCTATAAATTGACAACATGTTGCTATAAATATTGCTCGTAGTAGAATGAAACACGACAATACAAAGCATATTGAAGTTGATAGATATTATATCAAAGAGAAACTGAGCAATGGTTTGATTTGTATACCTTATGTGAAATTAGAGGACCACAAAGATAATATATTCACTGAAGGGCTTAGCAGTGAGGTTTTTCATCTCATTGTGTGCAAGTTGGGCATGAGAGACATGAACCACCTTGAGGGAAAGTATCAAGTTACATATTATATTTTGCCTAATGGATGAGGGAGAGAACCCTAATTTTTCATTCTCTCCCTTAGGTGACGCATATTGCTTATCTTCACATTTTTCTTTAGTTTGTTTCCTTAATTTTTCTTGTTGAAATCTAATTTCTTGCTTCTTACCCTAACAAATTTGCTGGGATGCTATCATAAGAGTAGTAACGCTGGGACTATAGCTATCGATCACTAAGAGAAAATAAACAAACCATTACATATTATTGTTTACTTCAATCGAAAAACAGAACATTAGGAAGAGTGGCAGTCTTATAAAGAAGCAATTTAACTAAATCATACTTGTAGGCGTGGCCATGTATTCATTGGAAAAAATAAGCAAACCCTGATCTTCATCTGTGCAGAAACATCACCCCATCTATACACTTCTGCAACAATAAGAAAACATAGAATTAGTGATGGTTCAAAATGTCTTGCTCCTGTACTGCAGGAATTCATTTTCTCAGCAGTAGAAAATTTTAGCCAAAATATTCTCTAGAACTAAATATACAGTCCAAGTGGTGCATTTTGATGTCCTGCAGAAATTAAATCATTTCTTTATGTTTTATGTTGGCATTTGAAATGAGTTAATGAGCTTTTACTAGCATTCAAACAAGTTACAATCCACATCTTTTTATTTTTTTTTGAAAATTTATTTTGAATATTGCATCTCAAATTAATATTATTATAATTTTAGCAATTAAGAAGATGGTTCCATCATGATGATATTTATTTTCAAATGCTACATAAAGCACAATAAAATGATATGTTTCTGGGGAACATCTGAAGAATTCTCAACAGTATGCAACCAACACCTGAAAAATCTTCCCATGGAGGCTCTGCTGATGCACCAGGAAAATATCTCCCAAAATCTACAACTGTTGTCACACCCCTCATCAAGGCAAGATTGCTGGCTCTAAACAAAGCTTCCCTTCTTTCATCTACTGATACCTCCGGGATGCGTGATAGAATGAGCTTCATGGCAGAATCAATCAGCAACCCAGTTGGTTCTACATGTGATGGTGCCATTAAAATAACTAAATGTTCCATGACTAAATTGTTTACCATTTTAGATTTTGGAATAAATTTCACAAATAGAAGTGCTTGTACTATCAATTGTTCATTAGTATTACAAGTGAAAGGCAATAGATTATATAGGAGAAAGAGAGCAAGCAAATTGACAGCAGGATGATCAAATAGCTATTGTGCACCAGTAAACACAGTATCACAATTTTTCTGTGATTATTTCTAAGAGTCACCACATGCAAGAGTTATGCCAATTCATGAATAAGGTCTCTACCCGAGTCCTGAGAGTGGAAGTACAACATATATCTCTAGGTCTGGATGCCAACATTGGTAAAGTTAAGCTCTAGCACCTTCGTACAAAAAAAAACATATATGAATGAATAAATTTCATATGCCCTAGTACAACTTTAAGCAAGTTGTTATACAAGGACTTGCGAATTGTCAAGTTCTTAGTTTATTAATATTTTGTATTTTGAGTGGATGTACTTACAAGTGGAGAGATTTACATTTTGCAGTTCCTGAAAATATAATGAATAAAGAAAGGTCTAACCTAAATATATGCAAACCACAATAATTATATTAGAAGAGACAACTAATTTGCTGGCGTATGAGATACTGTTTGGTATCTTAGGACTCAATTCAGTAACATTAGCATTGTAGAAAACTTTTAGTAGCAGAAACTATAATGATGATTGCCAAAGGTCAAAACAGGTATCATAATTGACATGGTTAAAGCGACAAGATCATGGGTAATGAAAATAATAAGGAGAGAGATAGACCTAAATTGACATGGGATGCCGTATTAAGAAAAGATATGAACTTATTGAAACTAATTAAAGATGTGGCCCTTAACTTAGGATAATAGCGTAAAATGTTTCGTGTAGCCGACCCCAATTAATTAGGACAAAGGCTTAGTTTGGTTTGGTTAGCACTGCAGTGGTGACTCTAGAAATTTTAATAGGTGGAGTCATTCACAGAATTAGACCCCTATTTAATATAATGGTTTATTAATTTATTATTGTATTTATAAAAAATAAAATATAGATAAGTCATTTTTTCAAAATATATGTTTATTCGTTAACTTATTTTGAATATTGGTTGTTTAAAAGAATTTGACGTACTTTTTAAATTTTTTATACAAAAATAAATTTTTTTGTTTAGAGAATAAAATTTCAAATTGAATATTATTTCGTCATTTTGTTCTCCCATATTGCTCTTGACATTCTTGTCTAAAGACAGAATAAGCTACTTATGCTACTTAAGCTTAGCTAGTTTTTATCATCAATCCTATTGGGTTATTTAATAACTTATAAACTAATAAATCACTAAATTGAAACTAAAAATTTTTCACTTATTTTGTAGGAGAGTGACTTTTGAACTAATCATTACTTAATTACATTGTTTGGAGAAAAATTATTCAGTGGTCTTAGTTTTTGATTGGGGTCAATTGCATTTTTTAGTGATGTTAATTATAGATCAATCAAAAAATAAAATACTATAAACAATATAAATGAATAAAAATCCAAATGGGGTCCATTGACCCCACCCAGTAAAGGGTGGAGTCGCCCCCAGTTAGCTGGGCCCTCCCTCATTGCATTAAAGATGAAATGGCACACCATTATTCCCTAAACAAATTAAAACCTTTTACATGAGCTCTTCTAAATGTGTAAACTATCTTTGTTAGACACTTGCATATATGGGAACGTGTGTCGAACATTCGTAGTTCGATAATTCCGAGCATGTTTAGTAATTCAACTTATCAATACCACCACATAAAACTCTCATATAAAGCAAAAACATGCACATTGTCTCCTTTAAAAAAATATAAACCCTAGAAAATAAAGGAAGAACATTATAAGATACGAATTTCTTGGTCCCTCGTCCTTAGACATGACAATTAGATGAATTCGACAATTATACATATGCATGCACTAGGTTTGAACTAATCTATTCTTCTTTATCAGAACTATTCTAAAACCAATATCGTAACGACTCATGTAAACTATAAACAGAGTAGCTTGAATAAAAATCCTAACAACACGACCTAAAATGTTTATGCTCAAGTTATTAAAAATAGTCTAGAGGTCCCAGAGTAGTATACTTAGTGCACACTAATGAACTATTTTGTGCCTACTAATAGGCTGCTATCCACAACGACAGAGGAAGAAACGGCATAAGCAATGAGGACGTCGCGTATTTGACTAGGAAATAGTGTAATACCCCATTACACATCAGTCGGATATGAAAAATAAGTTTAATGTATATGGATAACATTTGGGCTATGACTAATAACTTAGGAAGCCACGTTAATAGGCTATTTCAAGTCATCGAGTCAATAGTCCGCTTGGGTTGTTACAAATATCCCTCCAAAAATAATAAAAGTTAAACAAAAGTTTTTTTTGACAATTAATCTCATAAGCAATAACCAAAATATACAATCTCTCTCCTCTTTCTCTCACTCTCGCTCCCCTCCTCTCCTAGGTTGCTTGCATTTGTAGCACACCCACACACACGTCTGAATCCAACACTTGCATTTTATATGCAAGCTCAATGTACATATTAGGTAATTCCACTGAAAACCCATGTTAGTTCACCACCTCTTTTTTGTTGTTTATCATGAAGTATAGATAACATCTTATCTGACCACCCAAGTCAATAATATAGAGTACTTCAACAAAAGTTAACATCCCTTGTATCCTGGATCCCTCCTAGATTATCAAGTTTCACTTTTTATAAACTAGATTATATAATACAAGCGAAGCTCTAATCCACTGATTAGGTTATAATCATTATTATTAAATTTTAATGGTGAAAATGAAATAAAGGCAAAGAAGAAGACAATAATTAGCTCTGGAAGATATGCCATGAACAAAACGTAAAATGCAGAGCAAAGCAACTAAATGAGTGGAGTGGGGAGCGGAAACAAACTGACTCACTACATGAATGGCAAACGTAATATCGCAATAAGATATACCAAACACACAACCAGCTCTCGATAGACAGTGGGATCCTCAATAAGACCGTCATCATAAGGAGAGGACTTGGAGTATCCACAATCTCATCACCAATGAGGTCGGCGTGAGAATATATTATTAGGGATACTTTCCCGTTATTAGGATTGTTAGAATATATTATTATTGTTATTTGAGATTTTTTCATTATTGTGATTTGATTTTCTAGTTAGTCTATTACCATTATTAGGATTTCTATAACCTATAAATTTGATCTATTTTTTCATTGTAAATTAAATATTTTGGCTCAATATGCAATAATAGTAGTTTTTACTTTAGTTTCTATCATGGTATCAGAGCTAGTAATACCCTAGCCACCGCAGTCACCGTCGACCACCGCTTCCCCCTCTGACAAAATCCACTTCTGCATTCGAAACCCTAGCCTCCGATGATCTCACCTCTGCATCTTAGACCTCTCGTCGACCTTACCTGTCGTGACCCTTTGTTGCCTTGTTGCAACCTTCTGCTGCCTTCGCGACCCTTCGCGATCTGCAAACCCTAATCTCTTCACGATGTCAAAACCCTAGATTTACTTCTTCGATCGTCGCAAACCAGCCACCCTAGTTCCCTCTCCTTCGATCATCGCCGAAACCCTAGATCTACACTTCCTCGAGTTGCGAAAACCCTAGCCGAAGGCTTATACGACTACAACCAGCACCGACGACTTCGTCGGGTCCTTCCTCTTCTCCGATCATCGCCGTCGACACCCAATACTCGTAGATCAGCAACCCTTTGGCCTCAAAAACCCTCAACCAAGACTCCTTGATTGCTGACAACTTTGCCGGACCTCCTTACCAACACCGGTGACCTCGCCAGACCTCCTCTAATACTCCAACGACCTCACCAACAGCAATATTGGTTTGTGGTTTCAATTTGGTACTGTTTGTATTGCTTAGTGATTTTAGCTTGGTACTGCTTGGCTCCTTGTTCTTACTTTTGTTTAGCTCCTGGTTCTCCCTTAACGCTGTTTGGCTTCTGGTTCTTATTTTTGGGTACTATTTGGAATTAGCTTTGGAATTAGTTTTGGTACTACTGGATCTTGCTTTCTGTGCTTTAGTTGACAACAAATTGCAAGCTTTAGTACAAGATTGTATGGAAATTCTTCACAAGGGGCATGAGTTTCTCTTTTGACTCGAGAATTTAGATACGAATTATAGCATGTGATTTAGGTTTTCTCGCCTTTTAGTGGTGCTTCAGTATCTGTAGTACATTCTCTGTTTGAGCAGTTTCAGATCACAGACCATGCAGGTACCTTTTGGGCTCCAATCTCATGCATCTGCTATGCCTACGTTCTCTTCAAGTTTGCATAGTTCTTATCTCACTAGTATTTCTCCCACTACTTGGATATTTAATTCCGGTTCTTCTCATTATATGACACCTATTTTGTCCAATCTTAGTCATTGTACTTCCCACACTTCTCTAATTTTTATTTCTACTGCCAATGGTGTTTCTATGCAGGTTGTTTCTATTGGTTCTGTTATTTCTTCTTCATCTACTTCATTATCTATACCTAATATCTTTTATGTTCCCCAATTGACTATTAGTTTATTATCTATTAGTCATCTTTTTTACTTTGGGTTTAACGTTGTGTTTTCTTCCTCTGATTGTATTGTTCAGGATCGGACATCTCATAAACAGGTTGGGACCGGGCGTAGGATTGGTGATTTGTGTTGAAAAGTTTGCATCTACCTTTAGGTTCCTTCTCTGCGGCTTTATTTCTTTTTCTTTAGATCAGCACTATTCTCCTTTTTACATTTGGCATTCTCGGTTAGGTCATCTGTCTAGTAACCACCTAAAATAGTTAGCTTAGTTTGGTTGCTTAGGTAAAGTGCCTATCAGTGATATTTCTGAATGCAGTAGTTGTAAACTTGCAAAAATGTCAGATCTACCATTTCCTACTAGTACTTCGCTCTCTACATCTCCTTTCTCCCTTGTTCATGCTGATGTGTGGCATCATTCTCTCATTGCAACAAAAGGCGGGTCAGTGTATTGTCTCCTTCATTGATGATTATAGTCGGGTTTTTTTAGTGTATTTGATGTCTCACAAATCGGATTTCTTTCGTATTTATCGCACATTTCATTCCATGGTTCACACCCAATTTTCTACAACTATCAAGACCCTCCGTTCTGATTTGGGTGGCGAATATTTTCTTACCAAATTCATTGACTTCTTAGCTGCATTTGACATTATTCATCAATCTTCATGTTCCGACACTCCTGCATAAAATGGTAAAGCTGAAAGAAAACATCGGCACATACTTGACGCAGCTCGCTTCCTTCTTCTTTTATCATCTGTCCCTGCCACTTTCTGGGGAGAAGTGGTTCTTACTGCAATGTACCTTCTTAATCGCATGCTTACACCTCTTTTTTCTGGCATTTCTCTTTATGAAAAATTGATCGATCACCCTCCTAATTACTCTTTATTACGATTTTTGGTTGTATTTGCTTTGTCCTTTTTCCCAAAAGAGAGCGGAATAAACATAATATTTGTTCCGCTCTGTGTCTTCTTGGGTTATGGTATTCAACAAAAAGGATATCGGTGTTATAATCCTGTATCTAAACGCCTTTACACCTCTCGTCATGTTGTGTTTCTTGAGCGTCTCTCATATTTTACTCTACCATCCAAATATGCCCCTCTTCCCAAAAATGATCTAATTGTTATTGATCATTTTCCGAATAATGTACCTTCCAATGAGTTAACTCGTAGTCTTGACGTTTCTGAACTTCCTTCTCAATCTCGTCCTTCCGTTGTTTCGTCTCTCCCACTAGTCTAATCTCGTTGGCTGCCTCCCCCTTCTCAACACATATCCACTAGTTCTGACACAATTCCACTTATTTATGTGAATCATGATCCTCCTAAACAACGCTATCCTTAGCGTGCTCGTACTCCGGCGGTAAGACTTAATTTTTCTAATACCTGCTGTTCACCTTCTTATCGTGCCTTTTTATCTGCTATTCATACTTACTTTGAGCCTCAGTCCTATAAGGAAACCTCTACTGATCCAAATTGGATCAATGCCAAGCACGAAGAATTAATTGCTCTTTAGAAGACTCATACTTTGGATTTAGTTCAATTGCATGCCGATAAAAACCTTATTGGATGTAAGTGGGTTTACAAAGTTAAAACTCATTCTAATGATTCTTTACAGCGCTATAAGGCCAAGTTAGTTGCTAAGAGATTTTCTCAGGAGTATAACATTGATTATGAGAAAACTTTTACACTCGTGGCTAAGATGACTACAGTTTGTATTTTGATCTCTATTGTTGCCATTCGCCAATGGCCTCTATTCCAGTTGGATGTCAAGAATGCATTTCTCAATGGGCATTCAGTGAGGAAGGTTATATGCGCCCTCCTCCAGGTCTCCCTCATCCTCCTAGTACTATTTGTTGTCTTCAGCGTGCCCTTTATGATTTGAAACAGTCCCCTCGTGCTTAGTACGAGCGCTTCCAGTCTACGGTTACTTAGATTGGTTTCACTCCTAGTTCTTATGATTCTGAACTGTTTCTCCGCCACACTTCTACGGGGTTGGTTATTTTGTTATTATACATGGATGATATGATCATCACTGGTTCTGATTCTACTGCTATCTCTGAAGTGAAACAGCATTTGTTTCGTACATTTGAAATAAAAGATTTGGGTCCATTGCGATACTTTCTTGGTATAGAAGTTGCTTCTTCCCCCACGGGTTATCACCTCTCTCAATCAAAATATGCAACTGAGGTGAGCCACCGTGCTCATCTCACTGATGATAAAGTCGTGGATACTCCCATTGAGCTGCATACTAAGTTCTATCCTTCTTATGGCGTTCCTCTTGAGGATCCCACTGTCTATCGAGAGCTGATTTGGTGTTTGGTCTACTTTACTGTGACTCGTCCTATCATTGCGTATGCCGTACATGTGGTAAGTCAATTTGTCTTTGCTATGCGCACCACTCATTGGGCAGCTCTGCTTTGCATTCTGCGTTATGTTTGTAGCACTATTTCTCAGAGCTTATTCTTTTCTTCATTTTCACCATTGACTTTTCGGGCTTATGCCAATGTTGATTGAGCTGGTGATCTCTGATCGCAAGTCTACTACTAGATTTTGTGTATTTCTTGGTGACTTCCTCATTTCTTGGAAAAGTAAAAAACAGTCTGTCATTGCTCGTTCTACTGCTAAAGCTGAATACCGTGCCATAGCTCATGATACCGCTGAGATTGTTTGGCTCCGTTGGCTCTATGATTTGGATGTCTCTCTCTACTCCTACTTATCTCTACTGTGATAATAAGAGTGCGATCTAGATAGCTCATAATTCTTTCATGGACGTACGAAGCATATAGAGATTGTCACTTTGTTCGTCAGCGTCTTCAGTTTGGTACTATTGATCTCCCCTTTGTCTCCTCGTCATTGCAACATGCCGATTTCTTCACCAAGACTCACTTCTGTTTGTTTTCAGTTCCTGCTTGACAAACTCTATCTGCTCACTAGGCTCGCATCATGAGTTTGAGAGGGGAGGTGAGAATATATTATTAATGATACTTTCCTGTTATTAGGATTGTTAGAATATATTATTATTATTGTTGTTAGAGATTTTTCCATTATTGTAATTTGGTTTCCTAGTTAATCTATTACCATTATTAGGATTTCTATAATCTATAAATTTGATGTATTCTTTCATTATAAATTAAGCTTTTTGGCTCAATATGCAATAATAGTAGTCTTTACTTTGTTTTCTATCAGGCACAATAGATTACCATATTCGCATATTTTGATTGAGACAAGAGAGAGCCTTTAGGTGAAGAAGTGACCTCTATACCAAGAAAGTAGCACAAAGGACCCAAATCTTTCATTTTAAACTCACGAAACAAATTTTGTTTCACTTCAAAGATTGAAACAAAATCAAAACAGGTGATAATCATGTTGTCCATATATAATAATAAAATAACCAACTCATCATAAGTGTGACGAAAAAAAGTGCAAAATCGCGAGGACTAGGACTGAAACCAATCTATGCTGAAAATGCACATACCAAGCACGAGGGCACTATTTCAAATCATAAAGGGCACATCGAAAACGACAACAGAACTAGTAAGATTGGGGAGGCCCAGAAAGGATTCTTGATATCGAATTGGAAAAGAATTCACTGACGAATTGCAGCAACAAAAATCAGAGTACGAACCATAGTCATCTTATCCACATGTACAAAAAATATCCTTGTAATCAAATCCCATTCTCTGGAGAAGACGTAGCAAATAATCTAGCCTTATAACACTCAAGAAAACAATCAGAATGAGTTTTAACTTTGCAAACCTACTTACACCTAGCAAGGTATTTACCTCCAGGCAATGGAATCAAATAAAAAAGGCAGCTCGGTGTATGAAACTCTTGCGTATGCGAGGTCCGACAAAAGGTACGGATCACAAAGGGTCGATAGTACGCAAGTGTTAGAAAAATCAAATCTTATCGGCGGAGTACAAGAATGTAAAGAATAGTGCCATTCAGGTGGACCCACAAAGATAGAGGGAACTGTGTCGAAGCTGGTTGCTGCATGTTAAGGCGGCAACGTACAAGAATAGACTAAAGGAAAAGATGAAACAACATAAGGACCAAACATAAAAGGAAGTTCAGAAACATCAAGTGCATGAATAACCACTTTGGAAGGCACATCATTTGGTACGGGAACAATATGAATTGAATAATCTTTAGGAACAGGGGCATATTTACATGGAGACTCAACTAGGAGAGTGGCTCAACAAAACACATGACAGGAGATATAAAGTTGTATAGATGCATGATCATAGACCGATACCCTTTTTGTTGAATACCACATCCCAAGAAAACACAGAGAGCTAAACGAGGGCTAAGCTTATTGCGCTTCCATTTGGGAAGGACAAAATAAACACAACCAAAAGACATATAACGCCGAGTAGTTAGGAGTCAAACCAATCAATTTTACATAAAGAGAGATTACAAAAAGAATAAGTGTGAGCGTGCAATTAAAAAGATATACTGCAACAAGAATTGCTTCTCCCTAGAAACTAGCAGAGACAGAGGAGGAAAGAGGAAGAGAGTGAGCTGCGTCAAGAATGTGTCGATATCTTTTTCTCAGCTCTAACTATTATGTAAAGGTGCATCAGAACATGAAGAATGATGAATAATGCCAAATGCAGCTAAGAAGTTGGTGAATTCTGTTAAGAAACGCTCCTCACCCAAATCTGAACAAAAGGCATTTAGAGTTGTGGAAAACTGAGTCTTAACCATAGAGGAAAAGATGTGACAAATACGGAAAAAATCAGATATGTGAGACATGAGATACACCTAGCAATCGACTATAATTATCAATAAAGGAAACATAACACATTGCCCCACCCTTTATTGCAATAGGACCCCACACATCAGTATGAACAGGAGAGAAAAGAAATGTAGAAAGAAAAATTCTTTTAGTCAAAGGGACCGATGATATTTTGGCAATTTTACAACTACTGCACTCCAAAATCTCATTAGTAGACACGGGACCCAAGAAAGTAGACTAAATTAATTGTTTTAAGCGTTCCCTAGATAGATGACCTAACCTTAATTCCAAAGATAAAAAGAAGAACGATGAGCTACATAAAAAGAAGATAGAGCCGTAGAGGAAGAGGCCAAAGGAATTGTACAAGCTTTCCAACACATATAAATCACCAATCCCACGTCTGATCCCAACCTGCTTCTAGAAAGCCTGATCTTGAACAACACAACTAGAAGAAGAAAATAACACCATAACCAAAATCAAAAAACCAACTAGTAGATAGTAAAATATTAGAAAACTGTAGCACATAAAAAACTGTTAAGAAAGTATAATTAAGAAGATGAACAAGGGGAAAGAGCTAATAGAAAAAGCTTGCATAGAAGCGCCATTTGCAATAGAAATAGTGATGGGAGAAGCTGAAAAAATACGGTCACTGAGGCTCGATAAATCAGATGGCATATGACGAGAGGAATTAGAATCAAATATCCAAGTGGGTGAAATACCTATGAAATCATGCAAAAGTGAAGAGAAAGTCGTCAAAGAAGACGCATTAAGTTAGAGCCAAAGGAGGCTTGCATAATCGAAAAATGATCAAACAGAGATTGCGCTAAGGAAGATAGGGCACCACTAGAGTCAAAAAGCAAATCTCATGCAAATCTTGTGAGTCAAAGTATTGCATCCAAAACAAAGTTTTAAATATCAGCCGTTACGTATCGTATTAACTGATACATATCAGGATTTTGAGCCTCTGATACCGATATTTACCAATGTATCAGCCAATACTATCCGATATTTACTGATACATGACCGTATCACCGATACCGATACGTCTTTCGATACAACAATTTAGAACCCTGATCCAAAATCTCCTACAAAAATCTCATTCATGATACTAGTGATGCTAATAGCTTGTAATTTATCATTCAGTCGTGTGAAAAACAAAAAATAGACTAAACTAACAAAATCTCGTAGAGAGTCAAAAAATCGTAGTCTTTCAAAATCTCGTGAGCAAAATATCATGCAAGTTCTCATCCCACAATTGCATATCCACATGTCAAAGTGAAACAGAGAACGGGAAACAAACTAAAGATTAATTGAACAAGAGAGCCTCACAATCTAATAAAAATCTCAAGATAAAGAATAACGTGCAAATTCTCATATCACAATTGCATACCCAAGTGTTGAAATAAACCAGAGAGTCAACAAAGACTCGGGAACTAGAGAGAAGAAACACAAGTCAGTTGAGGACCAAATAGAACCAGAGATGAAGGCTGATGGATGGTCACGAACAGACATGGGGCCAACACAAATCATCGAAGTGGATGAGGTCGCCGGTGCATAACGAAGGGTCGTCGAGGTTTGCACTGCAAAATAACAGTCGGGTCAGGTCGTGAGTATTGCAAAAAACATGTCAAATCTAGCTACTAAGGTGCACTAAAGATCAGATTTGGTTGCGTAGTAGGTCATCGGCGATCAAAAGTTGATCGATGGTAGTCGACGATGCTCAGAAGCCAAACAAACCCCAAGAGAATCGTCAAAGCAAGAACTACTCGGGTTAGAAAATGGACTAGGGAGAACACAGAGAGATTCGTTGGGTCAAAAAGGTTGACGGAGGTCAACGATGTTAGTCGAGGGCGGACATGATTGGACGTCACGAAGTTGGTTGACACTTTAGGTTGGTGCTTGTGGTTGCCAAGGCTTATGATGGCTAGATTGCAATGCTATGCTGATGTTTAGGGTGGCAATGGAAAGACAGAGGTTCAACGAAGGGCGATGGAGGAAGAGCGTGTTGAGTCATGCCACTGTTGGTTGCGCTAAAATCATGTAAAACAAGATCTAGTTACTGAGGGTGCATCGATGGTCAAAGAACGTCGGAGAGAAGTTGATGATGGTCATAGAGTTGTCGATGGTTATTGAACAAGTGGTTGTTTGACCAGTGATTGGATTAGGGCTTCAGTCTTAAAGCTGCTCTTATATCATGTTACAAAAGAGATGATGCAAAAGAGAGAAAAGAAAAATCTAGTATCTGCTGCAATTAACAAAAGGCTTAACCACTAAAGAAGAGTTACAGAGTAAATCTAACAAAACTTGAAGCCTTAATCTGAATGACTAAGCAACCCTTTAGCTAACAAGCAAATGACTAAATAACCAAAAGTACACTTTCACATCCCTAAGAAGCCCCACTAAAATCCTAATCTTCAAGACCATATTTTTTTTGGACAACTATAACTTTGGTGGGCTAACAATGTAGATTCAAATCGTGGGGGTGGGTCCTACTGCAATGACTTTGGTCAAAAATTAACCAAAAGCTAACTAATGTTAGGTTTTTACAAGTTAGGTTAACCCAAGATTTGTGTTTAGGTGTAAGATTCTCAACCCATGGGTTAGGTAACTAACTAGGGACAAATCAAGCTAGTTGGGTAATGGGTCAGTCTATTGCGTCCAAATAGGTCAAGAACCAGAGTGGCAAATGGGTCCTCTTATCTCTTCCTTCTTCGCCCAAATTATAGTTATGGAATTTATTTCTAGAATTTTCTTTAATTTAACTATTCCAGAGGCAGAATGATAATTTGGCACTTCTCCTAAATAATCCAAAATAAAAGATTACTGGTCACAACATAGATAATAATTGGCAGTGACGTTGACTTCTTTACAACTCCATTTATTTCAGAATTGGTTCAGAATTGGTAGAATATTCTAAAAAATCTTCTTATATCATAGATACTTTATTTGACATATGGATTGGAATTATGTCTAGGTTAATGTAGTTTCCTAGAAGCAGGAAATGAAAAATAGTTGATTGCTTTTGGTGCATTTCAGTCTGTTTTGTGTATTTTGAGGCTGCCAATGCACCTTGGGCTGCATCAGTGTGTCTCAATGGAAATGCTCCAATTTTGTTTTTCAGAAAAAGAAAATCTGCTGTATTTTTTCTACGAATGGCTAAACCTTCAGAAGTCATGCATCGTTCGTACCCCCATTTTTTTCACTTGTTAGCATGAAGAATGAGGCTCAAATTGAATTCCCAGATCATCCATGTTTTGGATTCTAGGAATAAGAAGGATTCATCGTTGGACATCATTTATTTTTGTAGTGTAGTACTCCGTTATTGTAGGGCTTCTCAAGATAAGCAAAGCCTAGATGGCGAATAGAAGGATTGCACAGCAAGGGAAGAAATCCTTTGAGTTCTTGGATGATGATGAAAATGGAGGATTAGGGTGTCAGAATAGGAGAAAGATCACACAGCAAGGGCAGAAGTAACTGGACCTAAAAGAAAATGGAAAGTGGGTTGCTGATGGTGTTGGATGGCCTAAATTTGCAACTAAAGGAACAAGATTCATCCTATGTACAGTTTTCGTGGTGGGGCCGGCTTAAGCTAAAATGGTAAGTCTTACCCACTTGGCCTAAGGCAATTGTTTTTCTAGGTTATAGTTAGAGGTTAATAGGGCTAAGTGAAGCGATGGACTTAACTAGGAGTTCCATTTTCTTAACGGCATGTCTGGTAGAAGGTCTTCATAGGAGGTGATGTGGTTTAGGGAAGGGCATTCTATGGCGGAATGGTAAAGGGTGGGGCGATCAAGGTGAGTGATGCATGGGATGCTAGGGTTTGGTTTGTCAGGAAGATAAACAACGAACGGGGACAATGGGTGGCGGGATGGAGAGGAGGCTAATTGACAAAATGAAGATCTGCATCGCCAGAGTCAAGGTCACAAAATAACCATTTTTTCATATAATGGAAAAATGCTAATAGGCAGGTTAACCATATTGATAAGATTTCGGCTTAGAATAGGCACAGACTGGGCGGTAAACAATTCAAAAACCTTTAAGAGGAGGATATATCTCGTCTGCAGGTACATTTTTAGAGGTGGCGGCAGTAGCTTTGAACGAGGCCTTAAATGGGAACAAAGCTGCAAGCTCAGATAGGATGAGTCTGACCTTTGTTCAAAAGTGCTAGGAGGGAGTAAAAAATGATGCCATGGGATTCTTCTCCCATTTTTATGAGGGCTGATTTGAGAAGAGTAAGAATGCATCCTTTGTGGCTTTGAAACCAATGAAGGGAAAAGTTAAGGAGATTAAGGATATTAGGCCTATTAGTTTTCTCAGGAGGGTCTGTAAGTTATTAGCAAAGGGGTTAGAGGGCACCTTAATGAGGTGTTGCCTATAAATTATTTTAGAATCCAATAATGCCTTTATTTTGGGGGGAGGAGGGGGTCGTAGATTCGTGATGTTGTGTTGGTGGAAAACGAAGACCTGGATTCTAGAATTAAAAGCGAGATCGCGGGCTTGATTGAAAAGTTGGATGTTAAAAAGGATTACAATCATATTAACTAGGGCTTTCTTTCTTATGCGATGAAGATGATGAACTTCAGTGTGAAGTGAGAGAGTGGTTGCAATTTTGCATTTCTACGTTAGGTTTTCAGTACTAGTATTTGTAAATTGGTCTCAGTGGATAGAGTTTCTTTATGGGTGTTATATTTGTGTTCTGTTGATGATAGTATCATTTTTCTCCCAATGCAAAACCTTTCAAGTTAGGATATTAGTGGATAAAAGGTGCTGCAGTTGGTGCCATCTCTGGTGCAAATGTGACTTTTCCATCTCTTGTGAGGATAGTAATGGATAGAGGTGCTGCGGTTGGTGAGTATGTCAATCCAGAGATAGTCTCCATTTTGGGATATTGCCTTTCAATGGTACTTGAGAGGATGGGACTCAAAAGAGTCAATATTACTTTTGGAGTTGCTTTATAATGTAGTTTAGGATTTAGTTCTTTTATTATACTAGTTATTTATTTCCTGCAACTTTATTTTGTTTAGATTATATTTCATGAAGTTAAATAGTTAGTATCAATTTAGGGTTAAAGTAGGAAAGAAGAGAAAAGAGAGAGAAAGACAGAGAGAATATTATTAGAAGAATAATGAGACTTAACTTCACATCTACACCACACCAGTATTTATATAAGAGACTCCAAACTAATTACAAAACGATCCTAACATATATAAGTAATTATCTAACACTCCCCCTCAAGCTGGAGCATAGAGATCAAACATGCCCATCTTGAAAAGAAAACGCTAGAAACCAGAAGAAGCAGCTAACGGTTTGGTAAGAATATCACATAATTGATTTTCTGAGTGAACATATGGAGTAACAATTTGCTTCATC
>JAOTRH010000024.1:11437626-11450762 GCA_034768845.1 Heliamphora exappendiculata | reverse complement strand
TAAAGTAGCAGTCAACCTCAATAAACTTAGTGTGCTCATGAAACACAGGATTATTAGTAATAAATATGGCTGCTTGATTATTTCAAAACATCTTCATAGGACGAGAAGACGTGATAACGAAGTCATGAATAAGAGATCGAACCTACAACATTTCAGACGCCGTATACTCTACTTCAGCACTGAAACGTGCAACAACATTCTACTTCTTACTACGCCAAGTGACAAAATTACCGCCAACGAAGGTACAATAACCAGATGTCGTCCACCTATTAAAACGACTACCAGTCCAATCAACATCACTAAAACCAATCACAGAGAAATGATCAGATGGACGATATAACAATCTACGGCCGGGGGCACGTTTCAAATAATGAAGAATACGACAAACAGTATAAAAGTTTGGCTGATGAGGAGCATACATAAACTAGCTAATAACACCAACAGCATATGTGATATTAGGACGGGTAATCGTGAGGTAAATTAATTTCTCAACAAGCCGCCAATAACGACCAACATCTAGGAATGGTTCTCCATGTTCAGCATCGAGTTTAACAGTAGAATCCATAGGTGTATCAACCGGACGAGCACCAAGTAACCCAGTCACAGAGAGAAGATAAAGAGTACACTTACGTTTGGATAAAGAGATCCCTCGAGAGGAACGAGCAACCTCAATCCCAATAAAATAATGGAGAACACCTAAGTCCTTGGCATGAAAATAATGAACCAAATGTCGTTTTAAAGCAGCAATAGTAGTAGAATCATCACCAGAAATAATGATATCATCAACATAAACAATCAGCACAATAGTACCAGCAAAAGAGTGATGAACAAACACTGAATGAGCATATGTGGAACACTAAAAACAGTATGCAATAACAACAGAACTGAAGCGATCAAATCAGGCACGAGGAGATTGCTTTAGACCATATAGAACTTTACGCAAGCGACAAACAAGATGCTCATTGCCAGGCACAACATAGCAAGGGGGCTGATCCATATAAACCTCTTCTTAAAAATCACCGTGAAGGAAAGCATTCTTAATGTCAAGCTGATATAATGGCCAAGAACGACTAACAGCAACAGATAGAAGAATCCGAACAGAATTAAGGCGAGCCACAAGAGAAAAGGTTTCCAAGTAATCAATACCGTAGGTCTGAGTATAGCCCTTAGAAACCAAGCGCGCCTTGAGATGTTCAACAGAACTATCCATAAGGTACTTCACTGTATAGACCCAACGGCATCCCACGGCTTGCTTCTTAGGAGGAAGACGGGTAAGCTCCCAAGTTTGATTCTTATAAAGAGCATCCATTTCCTCGTCCATGTTAGGAGAAATTAAATAATGGAAAGTCGTACCCTACTGGATGGACGAGCACTCTTATTTATAATAAAGTTAGAGAACACCATTACATCCATACACCCATACACACCTGATAATAATCATATAATAATAAGCTACCACTAACACCCCCTTCAAGCTGGAGCATATATATCAACCATGCCCAGCTTATTACATAAATATGAGACACGCAGACACGGTAAAATTTTAGTGAAAATATCTGCCACTTGTTCCCCTGTAGGAATAGACTCAAATGTAACAACTCCTTTCTAATATTCCTCACGGACAAAATGGCAGTCAACCTCAATATGATTCGTTTCTCATGAAATACTAGGTTTGCGCCAATATAAATAGGCAAAGTATTATCAACCCAGAGTCTAACAGATCCTATAAGAGGGAAATGTAACTCTGTCAAAATCTGTTTAAGCCGCATAATCTCAGCAGTCGCTAATGTCATAGCCCGGTATTCGGCCTCAGCACAAAACCGAGATACCACAGTCTGCTTATTGCTCTTCCAGGAAACCAAGTTCCCACCAACAAATACAGAGTAACCATATGTGGATCTCTTGTCAAATATGCAGCCAGCCCAATCAGCATCAGAGTACCCTTCCATTCCCATATGTTCATTATCAGAAAACTAGATTCCCTTACCTGGATTTTTGTGCAAGTACCGAAGAATGCGTAACACCGCTTGCCAATGGAGAACACGGGGATCAGACAAAAATTGAGTCACTACACTCACCGAATAAGCAATATGTGCACGAGTCATCGTCATAAGATAATTAAACTGCCCCATTGTACGTCGATACTGCTTAGGATCTGAAAGAATTGCTCTTTTTGGCACTAGCTTGACATTAGACTCCATAGGTGAGTCCACTCCTTTAGTATCCATATATCCTGCTTGCTCTAGAATGTCAAGAACATACTTCCGCTAAGAAATGAACACCCCTTTCTTATTCCTGGTTACTTCAATGCCCAAGAAATATTGAAGTTCACCAGGATCTTTCGTCTGAAACTTGGTCCCCAAGAACGATTTAAGCTCAACAATCCCGCCACTGTCACTACCAGTAATAACAATGTCATCCACATATACGACGAGTAATATGCAACCTACTGAGGTATGTCGAAAGAATACAGTATGATTCTTTGCTCACTGCCGAAGACCAAACTCCTGTACTACTGAGCTGAAACGACCAAGTCAGGCCATGGGAGACTGCTCCAGACCATATAATAAACGCCTTAAACTACAGACATGATTAGGGAACTTCCCCTGAGTAACAAGACCAAGCGGTTACTCCATATAAACCTCTTCCTCCAAATCACCATGAAGAAATGCATTTTTCACATCTAGTTGATACAAAGGCCACTGATGTGAAACAGCCAACGACAAGAATAAATGAACTGAGGCCATCTTCACAACAGGGGACAAGGTATCAAAGTAGTCAAGACCATAGGTCTAAGCATAGACCTTGGCCACTAAACAAGCTTTCAATCGCTCAAGAATTCCATCAGAATGAAGTTTGACAGCATATACTCACTTACAACCGATAGCTGTCATCCTAGGAGGAAGACTCACCAGGTCTTGCGTATGATTAGCCTCAAGATTATTCATCTCCTCAATCATAGCCTTACGCCAACCTAGATGAGAAATATCATCTACAACAAAGCAAGGCAAAGTATGCTGATCAAGTAAAGTAATACCCTTCTGGACAGTAACTGGCAAACCACGATATGTAGTATACAGGGGATGATCTCGACAACTACGATAAGACTTGCGTAAAGTAATAGGAAGATCACTTGCCTGATCAGAGACCGGATCCAAGTGAGAAGACACTGACTCGAGTAGAGGAGAGGTAGTAAGGCCTGGAGAAGACAATGATTCTAAGGATGATGAGATCACAGGTGCCTTTGGGGTAGCAGGAGAAGACTCCTTGGGAATATCAATCTGAGAACTGGTAACTAGAGAAGGTGCCACTGGTAAATCAGTGGAGGAATGATACAACAGAATACAATCTAAACCATCATCACCCGTAAAGAAAGGTGTAGTTGTCGAGCCATAGAACGAAGCAGACTCAACAAACACCACATCACGGGATACTATAAACCTTTGCAATTCCGGACTGTAACACCGATATCCTTTCTGTATTTTAGGATATCCCATGAAAGCACGCTTTAGTGCTTGAGCATCCAGCTTAGTCACATTCAGCATGGTATCTCTCACATAGCAAACACACCCAAAAATCCTGAGTAGTAATGAAAAAAGAATCTACTGAGGAAGTAAAACTGACAAGGGTGTAGTACCATGTAGAACAAAGGATGGCAATCTATTAATAAGATAGCATACTGTCAACACAGCTTCACCCTAGAAGACTTTGGGAACTTTCATCTGGAATATCAAGGCACGGGCGGTGTCCAAGAGATGTCTATTGTTCCTCTCAGCCACCCCATTCTGTTGCGGTGTGTCTAGGCATGACGTCTGATGAATAATCGCATGAGTACGCAAGAATGTACCCAACACACCACAAATGTACTCACCCCCATTATCACTACGTAGGATCTGAATAGTTTTGTCAAATTGAGGTTGGACTTCAATACAAAAGGTAGTGAACACAGTAGATAATTCAGAACGATTCTTTATAAGATAAAGATAAGTAATCCGAGAATAGTCATCAACAAAAGTTACGAAATACCGAAATTCAAATAAAAATGTGACAGGACACGGACCCCAAATATCTGAATGGACTAAAGAGGAAGGATGCATTGTTTTATTATTATTCCTAGACACAAATGGCATACGCAGGTGCTTAGCAAATCGGCATGACTCGCATTCTAACTATGTAATCTAACGTAAATTGGGGCATAGTTTCTTCAAACTTGGCAAAGAGGAATGGCCTAACTGACAATGTATATTCAAAATCTGAGACGATCGCCCGGACCATGCAACATCCAAAGTCTCATCCATCACATACAAGCCATCTACCACCCGTCCTCTACTGATAGTATTCCTCGAAACTAGATCCTGAAAAACACAATGATTAGAAAAGAATGTTACTGAGCAGTTCAAGTCCTTTGTAATACGACTCATAGATAGTAGATTAAACGAATTAGCAGGAGCATGTAAAATATCAAAGAGTGTAAGTGACAGAGATAAAGTAGCTACTCCCTTTTCTTTCACCTCTAAGGTTCCTCCATTGGTAACAATAACCATACTATGTTCAAAGGTCAACTGATAAGACGAAAAAGTACCTGTGAAGTGATTCATATGTGCAGATGCACCCGCATGTATCACCCACAATCTAGGGGTGGCCATACACGCAGATGGGTTACTTGCAACTGTGGCTGAGGGAGTATCGGTTGTGTTCCCTATCCTCATCTGGATGAACTGATCATATTCCTCCTGAGTCAGATCTATAGTCCTTTCAAAAAAAGAGGAAAGAGCATCATAATCGGCCACTACATTGACCACAGAAGATGTAGAACACCCATGTAGCTATCAACACGATAGCTACATGGGTGTTCTACATCCACCGCGACCTGGTGTCACGTCCACCTCGACCTCTGCCTCATCCTTCATCGCGACCTCTACCTCGGCCTTCGTCACCACGGCCTCCATCACAACCTCTACCACGAAAACCACCTCTACCACCTCCACGAAATGCACCTAGGGCTGTATGATTACCTTTGTCAGCAGCAGTAACACAATGCTCTTCTTTACTGATTGTTCTATTCATCCTCCTGAACACATCAAATAAAGATAGAATATCAGACCTAGTCAGAATCTGGGAACGTGCGGAGTCAAGTTGTTGGTTCACTCCAACTAAGAAACAAACAACCAAGAACTGCATCCTCTGCTCTCTGAATACCTCGTATCGACTGGTAAAAGGTACCAAACGATCATACACATCTGCCAACACCTTGAACTCTGTGAAGTAATCTGAGAAAGGCCGCTCTCCCTGCTGTATCCTAAAGATACTCCGCATCACATTATATAATCTGGACAAGTCGTCAGTCGAAGAAAATGTCTCCTCGAGTATGGTTCACACCTCTCGAATAGTTGTGGCATTAGCCACCAAAACCTCAATAGAAGACTCCATTGAATTCAACATCTTACTAAGCAATCTTGCGTCATCCCTCTCATCAGATCCCTTCTCAGGAAGATCGTTGAACAAATGATCCTCCTTTTTCATACCTTCAATTGTCAACAATACCTTCTTCTTCTATAACACGTGTTTGTAGTCCAGTCAATCTCGAATCCACTAAACGTGTGGATGACGAAAACACATCTATGATTCCTTGTCTTTCAGTACTCATTTGAAAGTCGCCAACCCTTGTCAAACTCTCCGTCGACATCACAATCTATCAATCTTAAGAAACCACAGACAACTACTCTAACAAATAATAGAACACAGCCACAACCTTAAACAATTATAAATGGACCACTAAACATACCTTCAAACTATCTCCATAAAGTCAAACACCCTGTGACAGTCCCCTTAACCCTCAAAACAATAGCTAGGGTTCTCCTCGGGATTGTCGGCACTAACAAGAGCAAAGCAGAGAGAGAAAGGTTGTCGGTGAGAGAGAGAGAGAGAGGTTGTCGGTGAAAGAGAGATTGTCAGCAACTTCTAGAAGTGGCTAGGGTTTCATGAGATGGCTTCAGCAGTAGGGGTGAGGGTTGGTGAAGGTTCTAGTGACAGAAGTGGCTGTCGGCGCTAAAAAAGGGGAAGGGAATGGTCTGTCGGCGCTGGAAAGAGGCTGAGAAAGGGTTGTCGGTGCTGAAGGGAAGGAGAAGAGAAGCTGGCGGCAACTTAGGGTTAGGGTTTCGAGGAGGCTGATGGCTAGGGTTCCATGGTGTTTCTGATACCATATTAGGAGAAAGAAAATAATAGAAAGTCGTACCCTATTGGATAAACGAGCACTCTTATTTATAATAAAACTAAGGAGCACCATTACATCCATACACCCGCACACGCCTAATAATAATCATATAATAATAATAATAAGCTACTACTAACAATCCATAGCACGTTTCCAGCCAAATAGAGACATAGCTTGCTTGTAAGAAGTAGGAATCGAAATAGACAAGGTAAAAGTAAAAGAATGAAGAGAAGATGGCAAACGATCATAAGATACAAAGTGAGCAATAGGATGTTGGGTGCATGTACGTTTACCTCAGCGCAAAGCAATCGGTAAGTCATCAGAACTAGGAGCGGAGAAGACAAGAACCTCTGCCGAAGAAGTTGAAGACTCCGGGCAATATGAAACAACGGACCCAGCTTGAGATCGCTGATAAACTTGCAAAGGTGCGTCAGAGGGAGAAGATGGTGCCATAGGTAGAGGTAGAAGAGTAAGAAAAGAGAGACTCCCCCTCACGATCACAAATGAGATCAGAAGAAAGTTGGCTACCAGAGAAAGTGAAGAAGGGAGTGGACTCAAAGAAGGTCACATCAGCACTGACAAAGTATCGGCGAGACTCTGGATGATAACAACAATATCCTTTTTGAGTACGAGAGTATCCAAAAAAGACACTTATGTGCACGAGAGAATAACTTATCAGTACCAGGATCAAGAACATGCACAAAGGTAGTACAACCAAAAACACGCGTGAGAGAGAAAGGTGGAAAGCTAGGATATAATAAGGAAAAATGAGACTGGCGATCGAAAACAACGGAAGGCATGCGATTAATAAGATAACAAGCAGTAATTGGAAACGTGGGCATGAAATAACAAGGTCCGAGCAACCTCGAGTAGATGACGGTGCTTGCGTTCAGTAACGCCATTTTGTTGTGACGTGTAAGCATAAGTCATATGATGAATAATACCACAATCGACACAAAAAGAAGTAACAGTAGACTACATATATTCTAACGCATTATCGGATCGAATAACTTTGATGCGCTTGCCAAATTGAGTAAAGATTTCATTGTAGAATGTAGAGAGAGCACAAGGCAATTCAGACCGGTGTTTCAACAAAAAAAAAGCTAATCATACAAGAGTAGTCATCAACAAAGATAACAAAATCAGAGTATCTACTAGTACTCGAAGTTCGAGAAGGACTCCAGATGTTTGTATAGACCAAATCGAAGAACTCGGACTGACGATGATGGCGACGACCGGGAAAGAACTACGGTAATGCTTGCCTAATTGACATGTTTCACACTCGAAATGGGACGCAGGAGGTAAGTTAGGGATGGCCAATTTAAGCTTAGCGAGTGAAGGATGGCCTAAGCGAAGTGCTACTGAAGAGGTGAAATGATAGCACTTAAGGAGGATGAAGTATGGGAAGGATAACTAGCGGCAATGTCAAGATAATAGAGCCCATCCTTCTAATGCCCCGAAGCAATCATCCTCTTGGTCTTGAGGTCCTAAAAAGCACAAGAAATAGGAGAAAAGATTACGGAGCAATGCATAGATTAAGTGAATTGACTAACCGAAAGCAAATTAAAAGAAAAATCAAGACTATAAAGACTAGAAGGTAAGGTCAAAGAAGGAGAGAGATGAAAGACACCTTGCCCGTGAACCGATCAAGAGGAGCCATCAGCTAAGACTATATGATGCTAAAGAGGAGTCAAATGAGAGAAAAGAGAAAAGTTACCAGACATACGAGAACTGGCGCCTGAATCAATAATCCAAGATGGAGAAGCAAAAGCCGCACATGCAGTATTACCCAAATAAGCTAATGTGGTAGTAGAAAAGGGCGGTAGAATCTCACACAAGGTCCAAACTAGCTTACAAAGCTGAAGATGGAGAACAGTAGAAGAAGTCTATACTTTAGCCATAGTAAACCAAACGGATGAGAAGAGGCCAAATCCAAAGACGAGCAAACCAACAGGTGCGGTCGCGTGACCAATTGGGGCAAAATCAAAGCAATCCAAGTAGAAAACCAAATGAGCCAAATCCCAACAGTCTACAAGCAAAGATAATGTCAAAAAATTCCAAATGAAGCCAAGAGCTCGCTGAAGTCGACAGCAAGAAACAAAGTAACCGAGAGCCCCAAACCGAACTCCCAAACCGAACTCCCAAATCGAACAAAGCTTAACAAAATGACAGCCGAAGGCGCAAAATCAAAGGCAAATCCAAGCAAAACAACAAATCCCAAATCGTCAAAGTCGAAATCTCCAAGCAAAATCCCCAAGTCGACCGAAATAGCTAAAACGAATTGAAATCCTAAATCGAACTGAAAACAAACAGAAATCCCCAAATTGAACTGGAAATCCCCAAATCAAACTAAAGGATCCCCAAATCGAACTGAGATCCGTAGTCGTCCACCGAAATCTCAAAATCGAACTCAAATCCAAGTCAAAAAAACTAAATCATCCACCAAATCTGAAGCAAGGAGCAGTCAGCGATGAAGAACCGAAGCAAAAACAGTGATTGAAGTCGAAGAAGAAGAAGGAAGGTCAAAATCTAGGCGATGAGCACCGAAACAAGCAACTGAAGATAAACCGAAGATTGACGCAACCAAAAAACCATGTCGCGATTGTAAACAAAGAGTCCGTACTTAGGGCTAAGGCCGCCGACACCAAGAGGCTTCGAATCCGTGAGAATTGTGTGCAAATCAACCAATTGATGCCCTAGAGAGCCAGTAGAGAGGATTTCGGCACCCATAGAGAAGATCCCAACAGTAGAAAACTAGATCGGAGCTGGCAAACCATGATTGGCGAAGAACAGGGGCGCCGAAAGTACGAAAAAAATATCAAAAAATCAAGAAAAAAAGGAAAAAAATCATAGAAGCATAGATTGGCACCAGTCGATCCTCTAGGTTTTTTTTTTTTGATTTTTTTATTTACAAACACGAATTCAAACTGTTGAATAGCTTGATATACACTGTTGAGCCCATTTCCTAACAGTTTAAACTTTTGGGACAGTTGATGACTTAATATGATATCATAGTTTTAATTCCATGAGGTCTTAGATTCAAGTCTCGTAATGTGTTTCCTTATTATACTTGTTATTGTGCATTTTGTGTGCTGGTGCACTTATTCAGTTTATTTGTCTCTCCACGTGCGAGATAAGATCGCACGTAAGGAAGAGTGTTGAATAGCTTGATATACAATGTTGGACTCATTTCCTAACAATTTAAACTTTTGGAGCAATTAGTGACTTAGCATAGATAAAGGAAAAAAAGAAAAAGAAAAAAAAGAAAAGAAAGAAGAAGAAGGTTGGATCGGGATGCTCTTGCACCAAGTTAAATAGTTAGTATCGATTTTGGGTTAAAGTAGGAGAAAAGAGAGAAGAGAGAAAGAGAGAGAATATTATTAGAAGAATAATGAGACTTAATTTTACATATACATCACACAAGTATTTATATAAGAGACTTCAAACTAATTACAAATGACCCTAACATATATAAGTAATTATCTAACACATGATATACTTTTGCTCTGTGGGTTGTCAACATATTTAAATTAGCATATGCCAGGCACATGAACTTTTAGCTTCTAGAGACGGCCAATAAAATCGTGACTACTAGTAAGGAAATCACGGTTTGACATATGCTTCTTATATAAGCCCAAGTTCTCTCTTATTTTCAAAACTGATGAGTGAAGGAAAGAAAATCAAAGAATCTGATTACTTGTGGGTTATCTAGAAAGAGTGGAATATGAGAATTTTTTAGGACGTGGAGACCATGTTTTGAAAAGTAGAGTTTGGGCCATTTTGTATAGTAGGTTCTCGGGAGGTATTGAGCCTTCCTTCACCCAATTTAGATTTTGTATAACTTTTTTAGTATGATGTATAGGATCTTGCTTAATTGGTAGAGCTTTTCCATAGTACTGATGAATAAAAGTGGCACCCCCTTGGTCTGAGTGCCAGAACAGTTTATTTGCTATAGCAATTAAAAGGCACCTTCATACACAGTCACATATATACCTTCAAAACTTACCTCCATCCGTGGTTCTCGTGATAGCTCCACCATTTGGATCTTCTGTTGAATTAGTAATTCCAGCAATTTTCAGTGCCAATGAGTTAGCCAAGCCCATGTGGCCATCCATCCTTGATAGCCAGACCTGCATATAATTGCATCTTGAGAACATGCCATTGTGAATGTCAATACTTACATAAATTTTAAGGGAATTTAAGATTTCTTACTGGATTGTAAGGTGTAACATCATCAATCCAAGAGGCCATTGGCATTTCTCCACCCCAAAGATCATTATTCCATCCACCACCCAATAACCAAGAGCCATGTTTCAGATCTAGAAAATTCTCAAGAATAACCATGAAAAGCTGTTAAGATCTTTCATGTAATATGTAACCTGCAGAATGATAACATTGGACAACTATAAAGAATTTTTTTGTGGGACGTCGTCTACAAACACCCTTTTTTCGTCATCTGGTGCCCAGCTTCTCTATTCTGGAACCTATAATCTCACATATTGAAGAAAAAAAAATCCACTTTATATGTTTAAATGGTTCGACTTTACTACAGTAGATGGCTGACCAATTACCCTGACCCCAAGTGCATAGTGAAGTAGAACGGGTAGCCAATGGGTTCTTAGAACATTGCGATTTGCAGGAGTAGAAATGGGATCATGTTTCAGGCCAGAGGTAAAAATTTCAATTTTTCTAAACGATCTCGAATTCGTTTCAGTTTTCAGTGAGGTAGCAGGAAATGACCCAAGGAACAAAATGCACTTTGCTTTGAACTAAGAGGCCAAATTCGATGGTGGTTTTTCCGTTTTAGGAAATTTTTGTTTTGGTTATAACTTAATCCAAAAGAATCAGTTTTTGACTAGGTTTTTCTAGAATTGTTCCTTTAAATGAGGTTGTAAACCTTCATTAGATTCTTCACTCTTGCGAATTCAAGAGCTTCAACTCCTAGAGTAACGCCTAGTGTAACAACCCACTGCCTACTGGCCCAAAACCTGTGGGAGGGGGTTCTACCAACTTGGTCCAAAAGCTTAAGTTCGCGTTATTTAGTAACAAGCCAATGATTCATTAGTTATTATTTTTGTTCCCCATCAATGTGAGACTGTCAGTCTTTTTCACTTCAATACATAACATTCAGGTTGCACCAGATGGCCCAATACACTACCTTGGGAGTTCTACCTCTTTTCAAACCTCTACTCTGGTCCAATACACTAACTTGGGAGTTCTACGCCTTTCCCAAACCTCTACTCTACCACACTGTCACGGAACCCATTGTAGAACGAAGATCGACTTTGATACCACTTGTAACGACTACTGGCCCAAATTTTGTGAAAGGGAACTCCCAATTGGGTCAAAAATTTAAACTCAGTTTAGTTACTAGTAAGTTGGTGACTCATATATTACTTAATATTTTTGATACCCAGTGATGTGGTATTGTCACAGGAATTCAGCACCTTGTGGCTTGTCATCAACATGAAATTGTTATATTCATTTAAGCATTTCTTCCAGTTTTTAAAACTTTGGCCATAGAAGTACATGAACATAATAAATTTATTCGTAAGAGAACATTGCGTACAGATTCCTCGAACCAAAGTGAAATCATATTTGTTAAAAAGCCTGTAACAGGACAATGCCACAGGTGAATTGTTCATTGATTGGTCTGGCTAATAGAAGTAGAAACCTACAACAGGACAATACCACAAGTGACTAGTTCGTTAACTGCTCTGGCTAGTAAAAGGTTCAGCCAACATGGTAGAAGTAGAAGGGGCATTATACAAATCAGTGCTGTGAAGTATTTCCAATGCAAGCCTAACTTAACTAAATGAATCACTATTGAGAGAAACCACACAAAAACAGGTCATATTTTGTTCCAGACAAAACTCCAGCCTGTCTAAGCCATTGTTACAAACTTAAGATCAGTTCCATCCATTTTGATCTATTTCAGGGAAATTGATTATTGACCAACAGTTACATGTTTTGAACACTTCCTTTCTGATTATTTTCCCATTTTCCAGTTCATATCTATAAAAAAATAACTGTTCAAATGCTGTTTTTCTGTAGGACAGAAAAGTATAACGGCCTAAGATTACACAATTATATATATTTACAACTAAAAGGGCAGTCCGGTACACTAAGCACCACGTATGCAGAGTCCGAGAAGGGAGGCGGACCACGATAGGTCTATAATACGCGATCTTACCTTGCATTCGCAAGAGGCTGTTTCCACGCCTCAAACCCGTGACCTCCAAGTCATACAGCGACAACTCTACCGTTGCGCCAAGGCCCCCCTTCATATATATTTACAACTATTTATATAAATTTCCAAAGCCATTAGTCTAAAATTACATATTGCTGCCATGTTCCCTGCAGGAAAACTAAGTCAACTAACCTTGACTCATCTATTAAATCCAGAAACATATATCAATCACCCCCAAAATTGCATAAGTAGCATGCACATTTGATATTACGTAATTCTTCCATGTGATAGGCGAATATCACATGTATAAAGAAGACAAAGAAGAGCTGTATGAAGTCTCCTAAAAAATCAATGAGCATGCATTGAATAAGGAAGAAGAAATAAGCAATCAAGACAATAAACCACCAATGATAGTCCCAAAATTGAAGAGAACTTGAGTGAATCTGAAAACGTTGTGCCTTTTGATGAAAATTAATGTTTAATGGTAATTATGGCACACCAAGAAAGAGTTTCATCTTCCAAATGAGTTTCATTTTCTCCCTTGCATGTACTTGCACATAAAGCAGGAAGAGCTGCTTTTGTAATATCCCGAAAAAATAATAATAATAATTAAATAAATAATAATAAATAAAATTAATATATATGTATATACACATAACTATACCAATTAACTAAAAATTGAGGGGGGAGGGGGGAGGGGGGAGGGAACCGATCAATCAAGGGGCGTTGAAA
>JAOTRH010000024.1:11424221-11437526 GCA_034768845.1 Heliamphora exappendiculata | reverse complement strand
GGGGTGGGGGTTTGGGGGGGTGGTTTGAGGGTGGTGATTTTGGGGGAGACAGTGGTTTTGAAAGCGATTTTGAGGTGAAACGGTGATTTTCATTAAATTGAACGAAAATTTTAACAGTTGGGGTCTCTTTGATATTAAAATCAAACCTGAGAAAGTGTTAGTGCAATTTTTGAAACCACATGGGGAGTTTCTGTTTTTGTCAAAAACCTCAAGGGGGTCAGTGTAATTTACCCTAAAAGAAATAGTCCCAACCAATATTATTTTTAGAAAGGTCACTCTCATTCTCCTCTTCTATTTCTTAATATACCCCTAACACTATCTCGGTGAAAAACCTAGCCTTGGTGCCAACCTACTTCTTCTTTGGCGGCGACCTTTTCCTTCTTTTTTGGTGATCTCCTCCTTCTCTAGCGCCAACCTCCTCTTTTTTCTCTGATGATCCCGCACTGCTTCTCCAGCGCTGAGCTCCTCCTTCTTCGATGCCGACCTGAGAAATTTCTTATATTGAGAAATTTCTCAATTAAATTTCTTGTAACTAGAAGAAGAATAAGATGATGAAATAGTACTGAGAAATTTTTCAGTTAAATTTCTTGTATTGAGAAATTTCTCAATTAAACCAATATACCAACTTATATTGAGGATGAGGTGCGAAGGGAGTGGTGGTCCAGATTTGGAGAGCGGTGGTGGTGCAAAGACAGTGGTGGTGCATAGCTAAAGTCATCAGTGGTCAGCGATAGTCGTCGGTGGTCTACGATGATCGCTGAGTAGTCGGCGGTGGCTAGATCTAGCCAGATTCATTGAGGCAGCGACGACTAGTTCAAAGGGAGAAACAAAGACATTTTCAATAACACTCAAACAGAGATCAAAGAAGAAAACAACCGATCATCCATCGTCATCGAAGCTAGCGAAAACCACCACCGCTAGGGTTTTTAGAGACTAGTTGCTAGATCGCCAGCAACGATGATGACAGAGGTGGCTCGTGCTAGCGTGATGACGAGAGCTCGAGCTCTGGCCATGGTGGTCGTGGTGAGATCTGGCCACGACAGAGATGGCTCTTGTCGGCATGATGAGGACGGAGATCAAATCTGGAGAAGTAGTCAGCAGTGGTCGATAGTCGGATCTAGTTGACAGTGATGTTAAAGACGACGAAGACCAGATCTGAAGAAGATGCTAGGGTTGAAAATGCGAGTGATCTAGTTGTGGCCATAGCTCTGGTTTTCAGTGGCGGCGAGAAAGAGGTGGAGGAGGAGGAGGAGCAGGGCGGCAGAGGCCAGATTTTGTTGAGACAGCAACAACTAATTTGAATTCTAGGTTTTTTTTTCTTTTTACAAATAGGGGTATAAGTTCATATATTTTAAAATTGCATTTAAAAACTTGGATCAAAGCTTAAAAAACTTAGTAACGAAACTAAATCGTTTAAAAGTTTTAAAATAGGACTATTAATTATTTAACCCAAAATAATTTAGCTATAAATGTTTTTGAGTTAGATAAAATTATAAACAAAATATAGTTATTTGATGTGGAGGTTCAATGTGGATCTAATAGTAGGGTTCAATATGGATCTAATAGTAGCATTTCGGTTTTAGAGAGTTGTTTTTGTTATTTTGTAGTTTTTTGGAAAAATCTCATTTTAAATTTCTTGTGATTAAGGGAAAGGAGAAATACTAAAAAAATGTATCCGTTTTTAAATTTTAACTAGAAATAATAAACTAGAAAACAAAGCGTATATCTTCGTCAACAGAGATTACAATTAACCAATAATATTTAACAAAAATCGTACAAATTCTGCCCAAAAAACAACTGCAAACTGAAGTAAAATTTTTCTATAACTCTTTTCAACTTTTTTTTTTGGCTGCTTTTTAGCTGAAATTAGGGCCCGTTTGGAAATTCTAACTTTTTAGTTAAAAATGTAAAAAAGACAACATAGTTCGTTTTATAAAAAAACAAAAAACTAAAAAGTCAAAAAATTAAATCAAAACACAAACTTTTAAAATATTCTATTTAAATCTCAACTACTTTTAAAACACAATAGTACCCCCATTCATAACTTATTATTTCTATTCAAACTCTATCTACTTTTAAAATACAATAATATTCCTCATTTAAAAATTATTTACTACCGCTACTAACCATATATAATTGTTAATATCAAATATATATATATATAAGGCAAAATTACCCATTCTAAACAAAAAGCAAAAATATTTAATTTTTTACCTAAATAATTAACTTTAAAAAAACTAGCGTAAAAGCTAGGTGAAGTTACTAAACAACTTCCTTTCAATCAAATTTAGCTCGTTAATTAAAAATATAAAATAAATAAATAAATTTAACTTTTAAGCTAGTTGCAATCGGGCTTAGTGCCTATTTGGGGTGCTTAAAATATTTTACTTTTAAGAAATTTAATTTTTTCAAAAAAAATTGAATAAAAAAAGTTTGATTATTTGAAATAATTTTTTGTATTAGTTTTTTATTTGTTTTTTTTTTATTAAAATGTTTAAAATGCCTTTGTTTTTAGCTTTTAAATTGTAATGTTTAAAATATTGGCACTGTTTTTTTTTTTGTGAGTAGAATTGACTTTTTTACGTAACGGTATTATAATAATTTTGTTTGAAAAAAATTAGTGTATTTGGCTATGTATTGGCTTTTTTTTTTGAATTAAGAGATAAAAAAATTAATTAATTTTTTTTAAAAACCAAGCAATGTAACTTAAAAACTATTTTTTTTTGCAAAAATATCAGCTTAAAAAGTAGCCCAAACATGCCCTTAGTATTAAGCCACTTACCAATCAAAGCATTCTAGGCATAAAAGAGTTTGGGATTGGTGTGCTATTAGGAGTGTACCCGGTCCGATTTGGATCAATTTTAAATAAAATTAGGAACCAAATCGATTCTTATGATTTTAATAATTTTAAGACCAAACCAAACCGTATAATTGGTGGAACCAAACCAAGCCAAACCTATTATTGATTTGGTCCAAGTTCAAAATCACAATTCCACTAATATGCAATGCTAAAAATAATAATAGAGGTATATAAAAAAATAGTAGAGCTCCATAAACATAAATCATAACAGCAAAGTGGTAGCAAAATAAAAAACAGCTCAAGTTCAGCCAAAAAATGCAGCAACTAATGTCAAAATCATTAAAAAAAAAAAATACAGCTCATTTCAGCAACTCATATTTTCAGCAACTCGTGTTTTCAGCATAAAAAAAGTTCATTTTAGCAACAACAAAAAAATAGCAACTACTGTCAACAATATAAAAAAATAGCTAATTTCAGCAACTCATGTTTTCAGCAACTTGTGTTTTTAGCATGAAAAACACCTCATGTTCATCAAAAAAAAAATAACAACTAATGTCTCCAGCATAAAAAATAGCTCACGCAGCAACTCATTTTCAACAGGCAGCAACTCTAAATTGTCAACAACTCCAAATTTTCAACAGCTTCAAATTGTCAAACACATCAGTTCACAGCACACGTACCCACAAAAATTAAAGCTGCAAAAATATAATATCAACACAAATTAAGAAATAAAACATGCAAAAACAAGAACATTGAAAAAAAAAATCAATAACACAACAAAATCATATTTACCTCTTTCTAGATCTTCAATATCCTCCAAATTTTCTTCCACTTCAAGTGGGAGTGGTGAGCCACATAACCAATCTTGTGTACAAATTAAACTTTTTATAAATTTAGGAGTACACAAACTACGGAATTGATTTAGGACACGACCCCCAATACCAAAAGCTGATTCAGAAACCGCGGTAGATACAGGAATGGCTAAGACATCCCTTGCAACTTAAGAAAGAATTTTATACCTTGAAGAATTTGTCTTTCACCAAGTCAAAATTTCAAAATATGAGTTTGAAACTTTTTTTTCACAAGATTCCTCCAAATATTTATCAACTTAAGACTTTTCTCCATCATTTTCTTCTTTTTCCAAATATTTTTGAAATTTTAATTTAAGTGACATTACTTCTTCATGTACATCAATACACGATTTTTCAAATTTCATCTCATCAAAAGTTTCATTTGAAGAGATTGTCATTAAGTTAAACTTTAGGTACTCTTCATAAATACGACTCAGTGCATCTCTTACTTTTTGAGTGAGCCCGCGCACCATAGGTGGTTGATAGATTTCAAAATAACAACTCCAAATTGTCAACAGGCAGCAACTCCAAATTTTCAACAGCTCCAAATTTTAAGACACGTCAGTTCTTAACACACGTAGATCCACAGAAATTAAAATTGCAAAAATATAATATCAACACAAATTAAGAAATAAAACATGCAAAAACGAGAACATTGAAAAAAATCAATAACACAACAAAATCATATTTACCTCTTTCTAGATCTTTAATATCCTCCAAATTTTCGTCCACTTCAAGTGGGAGTAGTGAACCACATAACCAATCTTGTGTACAAATCAAACTTTTTATAAATTTAGGAGTAAGCGAACTACGGAATTGATCTAGGACACGACCCCCAATACTAAAAGCTGATTCAGAAACCACGGTAGATACATGAATGGCTAAGACATCCCTTACAACTTGAGAAAGAATTCTATACCTTGAAGAATTTGTCTTTCACCAAGTTAAAATTTCAAAATATGAGTTTGGAACTTTTTTTTCACAAGATTCCTCCAAATATTTATCAACTTAAGACTTTTCTCCATCATTTTCTTCCTTTTCCAAATATTTTTGAAATTTTAATTTGAGTGACATTACTTCTTCACGTACATCAATACGCGATTTTTCAAATTCCATCTCATCAAAAGTTTCATTTGAAGAGATTGTCATTGAGTTAAACTTTAGGTACTCTTCATAAATACGACTCAATGCATCTCTTACTTTTTGGGTGAGCCTGTGCACCATAAGTGGTTGATAGATTTCAAAATAACAAAATCTCAGGTATTTTAACTTATAACGAGAGTTCAACACAACGGCAATCAACTACTTTCAGCTTCTGTAATTGATTGCAATGATGTCAAAATTCTTTGTTTTTTCATCTCTTGATTGTAAAGATTTCTGTTACATTTTGTAATATGTTTCCTCAAAGTGCTAGTTTCATTCGCACTAATCCATGCATATGTAGTGTTACCGTTATTATATTTTACACTGTTAACCTTTTTACTCTCTTTTTTAAAAATTTTGGTAAAGTTATCACAAACATCAAAAGATTGCCTACCCTTGACTTTAGTAGAACATACCTTTGTAGCAGAAGGCTGTTGGGACTGAAGGGGCTCATTAGAATTATCAGTTTGTCGTTCTCATATACTTGTGAAATCTATAAGAATATACAACAAAGATTAAAAACACACGCACAAAAAGAAAAAAAAAATTGTTGCTTCTATGCTACCTACCCATTTATGTGGCTAAAGCTTTACCTACTTTTGATTAAGCAACGGAAGTCCAAACTGGGTAAAATAACAGAAGAAAAAGAAAAACTGAAGTTTACGTTCTTCCATCATCCTGGTCAGTTTACATTCTTTTCATCTCTAATTTATTTTCCAAATTTGAAATAAATTTGTTGCTTACTTCTTAAGAAAAAAATTCTATGTTCGCGAGTAGTGTTCTGTGTTAACGACTTCACGCGGATCTTAAAAATTAAGGTAAAAAAAATCAAAACAAAGATTAAACTCATATTTACTGAAGTCATAGTAGTGTTCTGTGTTCGCACAAATTGTTGATGAGATAAAGATTAGGGTTTGCTTTGTGGCGCACTGGCATGACTGCTGAAAGCTGAAGCTTGAGGGCAGCAATAGCTTAAGTAAAGAGAAGGCACAAAGAAGCTGAATCGTTGATATTGAATGAAGAAAGTAAATTGAACGGCTGTTGATTAATGGCGTAAAGTGTGATTCTCATGAAACGTAAAGTACGGTTGAACTTAAGTGATATTTAATTATTTTTATTATATAAATATAATATATTACATATATATATATACATATTAAATTAAATATGATGATCTGATTCGATTTAGAACCAAAACTGTAAACTAAACCATATTTACATAATTTTAAAACTAGTACCAAATCCATTCAAAATAAATCTGACCCAATCCACACAAATTGGCTCTGTTCAGATGTTCTTCAATTTTTTAAAATTTTTTGAACACCCTATAATTTCTCCTACTACTTTTAATTATTTTTTTTCCTACTTTAACTTAACTATAAACTAAAATTTTTACTAAACGCTAACAACTTTTGCGATAAACTAAATTACTAGTTAAAAAAACACTATTTTATGAGCCTAAAGTTGGGCTCATAACAATGGTCCGAGCTGCTCAGCTCAACTCATCTCGTGAGTCCCACGTAAAAAATCATATAAGATGAGTCCCACATAAAAATCATCCATGTGAAAATTTAACTTAATTAAACATTAATAAATAAATAAATAAAAATTACATTTTACTTTATAAATAAACAATTTGAACTTAAACAACTTATCGATCATTTCGCTATAAAAGAAAAAATAAAAACAATTTGTGCGTGCGATAATTGATGTCTAATCAAATCAACTTTTTGTATATATCCATCCCAAACCGGTCTTAAAATGAAATGGAGAGGAGCATGGCTAACAAGATGACAGAAAAAGGGCTGCAAACTCCCCATTTTACATTTCGAAGAAATGCTAGTGTGTAATACAAGAAGACCAAAGAAATAACAATTGCAACGGTTTGGAACAAAGGGAACCTAGGGGGTGCAGTTCATTGGGGGTAACAAAAGTTCAAATGTTTTCACATGCATCTACTTCTCATGTACACAAATCAAAACAACAGGCAGCAGATGATGGGGGTGATCAGTACCTAACGTTAAAACTAGAAAATGGAACTGCAGAAAGCTATCAGTGAGACCCTCTCTCTCTGCACAAAGATATAAATAACCAATGGAGAGGAGTCATCAGCCTACTGCTTATTTCCAGACCCAGCTTCCTCCGGAGCAACACTTCGTATATTTCCAGACCCAGCTTCCTCCGGAGCAACGCTTCTATCCCTGTTCCAGCCTGTGCCCTTTCCAGACCCACCTTCCTCCGGAGCAACGCTTCTATCCCTGTTCCAGCCTGTACCTGTACCCGTACCCGAACGAGGTTTCTTGAAATACTTTCCAACAAAAGATTCAGCCATATCAGGGTACTTTCCCTTGATGAAGTTCTCTAGGCATTTGCGGTACGAAAAATCTTCTCTGCGACCATCAGTTGAGACAACATAGAAGCACCTGCTTTCCTGGAAATTGCTGTGCTTACTCACCTGTCACGTAATTCTTGCCATTAAACAATTGTTGGGAGGAAAAAGAAACGCAAAATAGTTTCAGCCATAATATAACATCTACCCAAAAAATAAAAGGCATTCCACACTCGGGCGTACAAGTCTGCCCATATATGTGCAGCAAAATAAACAAATAGACAGTAGAAGCATGTAAATACACTATTTTTGGATTGAAGATTGACAAATAGTGCATGATAATACTGATCTCGCCTGGAAAATAAGTTCCCACTTTTCAAGCCATACTCATGATTAATCTCTCAAACTTATTTAGAATGTTACAGATACAGGTTTCTGATGGCCACATCATTTGTATGATGGAATGACTGAAACATTTGAAGAGGTAGAACATACATGATACAACCACCCAACGGTTATGCTTCTACGCTCTCTACCATGTAAGTGGCATAAATAATGTCCTGGACAAAGGCAACATGTTGTGCAAGCGAAGGGACAATTGTGGAAAACCCAACTTTGGCACATACAAAGTAGTATGATAGTAGCCTAGTAGGTGGCGGGCTACATTTCATGTGTTTATCGCAATTGGAACTAAACACTGAAAGAAAAAAGGGTTACAAAGTTTCATCATCAGAGAGGAGTATTAATTCAAGTCAACTTGAGTTCCCCACGAGATAACTGAAGTTCTCATCCACTTCAAACCCAAAATCTGGTCAGATTAATGCCCAACAACCAACTACTACACATGACCCCCAAAAAAGGACTCATAAGATTTCATTTTCTTCTAGAAAATTCGAATCAATAACTACAAGAAAATGAACCACTTCTAAATAACCACTACAAGCCTACAAAGCACATATACAAACAAACACATCATACAAATGTGGCAGAACGGAGACACTGAGATGACTAGTGGTACGCAGTGTCATCCGGCATTGGCGTCTGACAAATGCAAGTCTCGTACAGTGACAGATCAAGGATAATGCTCCTCGTTAGGGTCGAGCTACGCTAACCCAGGATAGCATGTGGACATTGGGACATAGGGGCAGCATATACTCCATGCTGCTCGACACCACTAGCTTGCCCAAACACTCTCCACTCCTGTGAGCAGTCCTTCCCACTTACGAGTGGGAAACTTGGTTCCACTAAGTTCAGTTGAGTAGTCTTCTGCCCAAGCAATCCTTGTCCCTCCACTTAGACACTCATTTGATAACCAAGCAGCTTGAGCTAATGACCCACAAAGGTCTACCTTGATTCCCCACAATCTCTCTAGAAAAGCACCCTAATTCTCCATATCAGGGTAGTGTAGATCAAAGGCAGACTTGGGAGCCCTCTTCACGGTTGGTGCCTTGGCTAAGAAGGACAGGTGCAGGTCCGTGGTACGTCAATACAATAGAATTTAAAAAATAGGACGCACGTACGACTGCAATATGGCGGTAAATTTATTTATTTTTTTGTACTTTTTAACATTACATTATAAATATGCTAAATACAATTTTTTTAGCTTATAAGAGAAAAATTAAATACTATATAATATTAGCATTGTCATCCAATGCTATGTCTTTGACTCTGGCTATTGCTAGTTTGGACGACAAACGATGATACGTATTGGGTTCAACAATGATATGTTAAATACAATTTTTTAGCTTATAAGAGAAAAATTAAATACTAGATAATATTAGCATTGTCATCTAATGCTGTCTTTGACTCTTTGGCTATTACTAATTTGGACGACAAATAATAATATGTATTGGGTTAAACGATGATTGCTATGACAATTATAATAGATGAAAATTATTTTCGACAATCGCAAACCCTAAGAGAAAAAATCAAAAAAGGTATTTCTTTATAAAAATTAAAATTTTTAAGATTTTTTATTAAATTAAAAACAATCACAAACCCTAAGAGAAAAAATCAAAAAATGTACTTCTTTATAAAAATTAAAAATTTTAAGATTTTTTATTAAATTAAAGAATCAAAATTATGCTTTTAAAAACTCAATTTTGTCATTACATCAAAAGAGAGAGAACATCTTATTTGCTTTAGTACTTTTTAAATTTTCAAGAATTTCATATAAGTCCCAACATACAAATTCTCGTACTCAAAACTTATCGCTTCGTATTCAAAAAGTACTGATGACATACCCAAAAGTTTGCAGCACGTATTTTCCCATACAGGAGCTGTACCCACACGCTGTAAAGCAAAATCTCATATCACTTGAGTACAAAAGTTATATTTAGTATTAAGATATTAAGTATTAATAATAATCTGTGGTAATACCCTACAATATTTATTGTAGACTCTCATTTACTTAATAAATACGTGTGTATGTCTCACAATGAGATACATGCTTTCCCGTATTCTTTCACTCTTTTCTAACATGCTATCAGAGCCATGGAACTCTAGCTACGAAACCCTAACCTTCAGTCCCTCCAGTCGCTGTCAGCCACAAACCCTAG
Source organism: Heliamphora exappendiculata (assembly GCA_034768845.1). Taxonomy (NCBI): domain Eukaryota; kingdom Viridiplantae; phylum Streptophyta; class Magnoliopsida; order Ericales; family Sarraceniaceae; genus Heliamphora; species Heliamphora exappendiculata. The sequence continues at coordinate 11,427,845 of JAOTRH010000024.1, read as the reverse complement.
TTTTTGCGTCGCAATCATCGTTGGACCTCCGGTGACCCTCACCGACCCTCGTTGGACCTCTGTCGACCCTCGCCGACCAGTAATCCAACCACCGCTAGCCACAAACCCTAACCTTCACGTTGCAACCAGCCACAAACCCTAACCTTTGCGTCGCGACCAGCCACAAACCCTAGCCACCAGCCCCCGCCAACCCTTCTAGGCCCCTCATCAACCCTCGCCGACCACCGTCGGCCCTTCGCCGACCTCCGTTAGGCCTCACTCGACCACAGCAAGCCATCGCGACCTACCTCAGTTGCCGGAACAGCCCTCCAACCTCCTTGCAGACCACCGCTAGCCTCCACACCCTCTCGCTGGCCACTCACCGACCTCCGGCGAGCCTCGCCGAACCTCCGACAGTTCCTTCCAGAGGGTTTTTCTCTCTCTCTTTCCCTCACTACATCTGTCTAGTCTATACAATGGGCTGTGGTATGCTGGTTCGATAATGTAGTGGGGGTTCTGCACAGTTCTCGGCCATTCTCTCGTGTGGATGTAACTTGTGCTCCGTGGTATTTTTTTTTGGTCTCCTTGTTGGTATACAAGGATGTCAGAGGATTCGGTGACCCGTGAATCTCAGGTTGAAGCTGCCCGACAATGTACCACAGAGATTGTCTCATCATCCATACGGTTAGTTGAGCAGCGACTCGATGGCGCCAATGGGTATACCCTATGGAAGAAGAGCGTCCTTAAGTCACTTCATGGAATGGAGCTCAATTCCCACCTATTTGATGACCCTCCATCACAAACATCAGTGACCTTTCGAACTTGGACCCGGGATGATACCCGAATATTTAGTCAGTTGCTCAACTCGATAGAACCTTCAGTTCAGGCTTTGGTGGCGAACACTGATACTGTGCGAGAGATCTGGTCCTCGTTAAAATCGATCTATTCGTTCACTAATGATCTCTCCCGCCTATATGATGTCATGAAAGGCTTCTTTCACTCCCAGCAGCCCAGGAAGCCTCTTCAGGATCACTTTATGCAATTCAAACGAGTTTGATCGCCTTCTCCCGTTCACGAATTAGCTGTCTCAGTTTCAGCAGCAGCGGTAGCAACTGTCGGTAGTGTGCTTCTTAGCTAGTTTGGATTCCGAGTTTGACTCCGCTCGCTCTCAAATCCTTGTTGGGGCCAACATTCTCACTCTCTTCGAGACATTCCGACGTGAGTCAAGCGTCCCGTCGGAATGAGTCTCGTAGTACTGGTACATCTCCTATTGAGACCTCCGATCAGTCTGCTTTAGTGGGTTTTTATGGTGGCCGCAGCGGTCGAGGCCACAGTCGTGGTGGTAACAAGTCCGGTTGTGGAGGTGGTCGTGATAGTGGTCGTGAGACCCGTACATGCCACTACTGTGGCATCCGGGGACACATTCGCAGTGAATGTTACAAGCTTCATGGAAAACCCCCACTGGTGGCCAATGCCACATCTGATTTCAGCCAGCAGGACTATATCTAGCCACGTCCTCAAGGAGCCTCTAATTCGACCAGACGAGTTGTAGAGATGACTGCTGCAGAATATGACCAGTATATGTCTGGTCAGATTGGACAAAGTACGAGTTCTTCTGAGGTACCAGCAGCCACCTTTGCAGGTAATCCCACTACATGTGTGGCTACCCCCCACACCTGGGTTATTAATTCTGGTGCTTATGTTCACATGGCTGGATCATCAGGTGTTCTATCATACTATAAGTTGATCCCTGGTCACACTGGTTTGTTGGTGGCTAATGGCTCCTCCTTAACTGTTGAGGGTTGTAGTGTTGCGACACCAACTCCTGCCCTTTCTTTATACAATGTCTTGCATACTCTTGATAATCCCTTCAATCTATTATCTATCAGTCATATTACCACTAATTTGAGTTGTTCCGTGACATTTTTTCCTGATTCTTGTATTTTTCAGGATCTTACGACGAAGAGAATTATCAGTAAAAGACAGGTCTCGGGGGGTTATACCTGCTAGATGTTGCTCCTGCTCAGGCGTACTCTGCCTTGTCTTCGTCTGCCCTTGATATCCATTGCCGTCTTGGACACCCAGTTTGTCTAATCTTAATTCTTTACCCTAATTTAAGGCCTGTGTCTGCTATTAAGTGTAAGTCGTGTCATTTTTCCAAGCACCTACGTGTGCCTTTCAAGTCTCGAGTAAATAAAAGAGCTTCTACTCCCTTTCAGTTAGTACACTCTGATGTCTGGAGAACTAGTTCGATTACCTCTTTATTTGGTTTTCGTTATGTTATAAGTTTTGTCGATGATCACTCTTGTGCCACTTTTCTCTATTTAATAAAAAATAAATCTGAGGTTTTATCTGTGTTTACTCAATTTTGTAAGACTGTGCAAACACAATTTGGTACTTATGTTAGGATCTTGCGTAGTGATAATGAGGGAGAGTATATGTCTACTGCCATGAGGGGGTTTCTAGTGAGTCATGGCATTTCCCATCAGACGTCGTGCCCTGATACTCCCGAATAAAATGGGGTGGCTGAGCGAAAAAAATAAACATGTTTTGGAAACAGCCCGTGCTCTCCTATGTCATATGCATGTTCCTCATCATTTTTGAAGTAAGGATGTTCTTACAGCATGTTATCATATTAATCGTATGCCGTCTACTGTCTTGAGTGGTATTTTTTCGATGTCTGTGTTAGCTCCTATGTTACCTGGGCACCCCCTGCCTCTTAAAATCTTTAGTTGCGTATGCTATGTGCGTGACACCCGGCCACATGTCACTAAACTTGATGCTCGTGCCCTCAAATGTGTGTTTCTTGACTACCCTCAACACCAGAAAGGGTATCGGTGTTACTGTCCTGCACTTCATCGTTTTGTTGTGTCTCGGGATGTTACCTTCCTGGAGTCAACCCCATTCTATTCTCCATCTCCTGTTCCACCTCCGGGTCATGAGTAACCTCCATCCCTTTTGTCTGCCGATTTTTTGCTCTCTCGAATTACAACTGATACTCCTGCCTCCTCTTCTAAGCCGCTCTTGGTGCCACCTCCTGCAGCTTTGCCCTACCGTGATCCACCTCCTGCTGAGCCAGTTCACTCGTCGGTTGATCCACTAATGAGCCCACTATTGCTGCCCGTCGCCTTTATCGTCTCTATTGAGATCACCCCCGGCATGTTAACTCCTATAAGAGCTTGTCAACTTCTTTACATGCTTTTATTTCTACAGTTGATACTACTGCTGTTCCTGGTAGTGTTTCAGAGGCCCTCTCGCATCCTGGTCGGCATTCTGCTATGTTGGAAGAAATTTATGCCCTGGATAATAATGGCACATGGGATCTTGTTTCTCTTCCTGCCGAGAAGCAGGCAGTTAGTGAGTTTACACTGTAAAGGTGAATCCTGATGACTCTTTTGCTCGCTTGAAAGCACGCCTTATTGCAAAAGGTTATGCTCAAACTTATGGTGTGGACTACTTTGAGACTTTCTCTCATGTTTTCAAGATGACTTCCATTCGACTTTTTCTTTCTCTCGCTGCAACTCGGAATTGGCTGCTTTATCAGTTGGGTGTCAAAAATGCCTTTCTCCATGGCGATCTTCATGAGGAAGTCTATATAGAGCAACCTCTCGACTTTGTTGCTCGGGGGGGGGGGGGGGGGTGTAT
>JAOTRH010000024.1:11378185-11402127 GCA_034768845.1 Heliamphora exappendiculata | reverse complement strand
GGGGGGGTTCGTTATACAACCATGAGAAGAAGGGCTGCAACCTCTTCCAACTAATCAAAAATAAAACAATATCAAGGAAACTAGTACCTTTGCAGTACCCCTAACTTCAAGATACTGTGCAACAGCTGCTTGCAAATCATTGGCTTCAACTTCATGAGATTCAAAATTTGGTGTCCCAGACCTTGAACTTTTGATAATCTCAACTTGCTTCAGAACTTTCCTAAGTATCGTGATAGAATGATCCTGGAAAGAATTTGAAAATAATAATTATCCAAATTCCATTCATAAAAGAAGAAGAGTCAATCCAGGGCATCAGAAAGCAAGAATGCCTGACCGAAGACATGACAGTAATTCCATCAGAAACGTCGGGCACAGACAAACAGTTAGGAGGGACTGGTATACATTGCAGGATATAGCCATCTTGAGGGAAGTATCCTTTCCCAGAAAGCTTTTTCTTAGTTGCCTCTGGTATTTTTTTCAGCATTACCAGCACCTGATTATTTTTGGAAAACAAGAATTAATTGAGAAACAACAACAATATATAAAGCAAACAATATGAAACATTGAACGTTTTCATGCACTGCTGTGCAAAAAAAATTGGCAAAGACGGGAAACTTTGAAACTTTTCAGTCCAAGATCCCATTACACAAAACAAGATAATTGAGAACCACACATTTTTCTGACAAAGATAATCACAATATGTCAGAAATCAGAAGCACGTATAACCAAGATTCTCACTTCTTATGACACCTACTGAGTACAATAAATGCTCCAGCCAAGACAGCACTACCTAAAAAGTTCTAGGACAGGAAGGGATTTAAATCTGCAGGGAATTATGAGAAGCATACACCATCCGTTGTCAGCAAATGCAGTATATGAAAGAATACGTCTAAATTTTTCACTAAAGAATCTCTCCAGAAAACCCAATGAGTGCGATTCAATTAATAAACCCCAGGCATGACAAAGGCAAAATTGAGACCTAACCTTGGAGGTTTAATATGCATCATTTCAGAAAAACTCAAAAACGATGCCATGTGTCAATTCCATTCAATTCACAAAGCACGTTTATCCACGATGCAATGGCACGTCTACTAATGTACTAATCTTTAACTACGTATGATTAGGTGGTTTAGACTTTTGATGGCTATCACTCGACACAAGTGTTTACTTTTTTGTGCAGTTGAACAAACTCACGAAAATAAACATCAGACAGAATGGACAACTTCATCTGATGTATCCATTTCCAAATAAAGAGTCAAAATCAGAAAGCCAATTCACCAGCGATGGAATTAATCCTTTCTCAAGGTTACTAGTGGCGAATCCCCCTCGTGTTGTACTCCATCAGCTTATATTGCATATCATTTCAGTCTTCTGAAATTGAATTTTGCTGACTTTACAAGAGAAAACTGAAGGGTTGGAACATGGGCATTTTTGTGATGTGGGATAGCAGGCGTGTAGTCAGGGAAGATCAGGAGGAGGGTTGCTTCTCTATGTCTTACCCTTTCGATTGTGCGGAGGATGGATTCCAGTTTCCTTCTACCTGTCTTATCTTTTCCGTCATGTGGAGGATGGATTCCAGTGGTTTTTTCTGGGGAGTATGAGCTGGGGGAGGACGGAGTTCTGAAAAGAGATGGGGGCTGTTACTTTTAGATGGGATGCTCCTTGGTGTGTTGGTGGAGAATTTAATGTGACTACATTACTGCAAGAGAGAATGGGATACAGGGCCACATCCAGATCCTAGATCTATGAGGTCCTTTCTGCATTTATCGACAATATAGAGCTGGTGGAGCTCCCTCTTTCGGGAGGAACTTCCACGTGGTCTAATAACCAATTGTACCCTTCTATGTCCCGAATTGACCGATTCTTGGTATCCACAGGATGGGAGGAGCATTTTTCCTCAGTGGTTCCATTATCTTTGCCTAGGCCTTTGTCATCTTTGCCTAGGCCTTTGTCAGATCAGTTCCTATTTTGCTGGATAGCAGTGGGATTCATTGGGAATATCCTCGTTCAGGTTTGAGAATGTGTTGCTGCAGGTTAATGATTTCGGGAAAGAGTGGTTGAGTGGTGGAACGGCTTAATTGGAAATTCGACATTTGTCCTAGGCTCGAAATTGAAGTTGCTTGAGGCAGAGATGAAGAAGTGGAACTTAGAGGAGTTTGGTAGACTTGAAAGTCCCAAAGTCCAAAAGGCCATGACCCTTGATGACATCAGTTGTATAGATGTGAAGGAAGAGAGAGGGGTTCTTTTAGAAGGGGAGAGGGTCTAGAAGGAGGGACTTTGGTACAGTGGCAAAGTTAGAATTTATTAACTAGAGGCAGAAATCTCGAGCTCTTTGGTTGAAGGCAGTGGATAAAAACATGCTTTTTCCACGGAATGGCCAGCGCCCATAGGAGGGCTAATCTAATCGGAAAGATGTACATTGATGGAACTCTTTTGTCTAATGAGGAGGAAATCAGATAGGGTATTGCAGAGTTCTACCGTGTGTTACTTCTGGAAGAAGAGAGCTCGAGACTGCAGCTAGATGGGCTGATCTTGACTCTAATCTCTGACGAGGAAGCGGGATGGTTCAAGTAGCCATTCTCAGAAGCGGAGGTAGTCAAAACTTTGGGTGAGCTGAGTGGGGATAAAGGACTGAGACCAAAATTTGGGAATGCACTCTATAGGGTTTGGGGTATGCACTCTACAGGGTTTTCCTTTGCCCGTTTCTCATCTCCTATACGCTGATGATACGTTGATCTTTGTAGATTCAGATCCATGCCAGTCGGGGCATCTTCAGTGTGTCCTGCTTTGTTTTGGCACTCAAACTAAGTGATGCAGTTGTACAGAATGCGAGCATCCTAGCATATATTGTTGGTTGCAAAATTAGGACTCTTTTGGTCACTTATTTGGGCCTTCCTTTAGAGGGCCCATTAGGACTTTAAATATCAATCGTTGTATATCGTATAGGCGATAGGTAAAGTAATTTGAAATCAGATACCCATATTTACTAATGTATCTACAAATACTAACCGATATTCACTAAAACATGATTGTATAATTGATACCGATACATATTCCGATACTGAAATTAATATCCTTGGGCACCATTTAAGGCGAAGTCTATGTGGGATGTGGTTTTGGAACAATTTCAGAGAAGACTAGCTTGGTGGAAGAGCCGGTATCTCCCCAAAGGGGGTAGTCTTACCCTGCTCAGAAGTACTTTGTCCAGCATTCCAACCTATTTTCCTATCAGTGCATACTATCCCAAGGGTGGTGGCTAAGAAGTTAGAGATATTGCATAGGAACTTCTTGTGGGGAGGGAGGCCTCGAATATTAGAAGGCCGGTTACTTCTAATAGATACCCCTCGAAAAAACAGTTGTGGAAATAAGCTTGTGATAAAAACAGTTTTTGGAGAAAGGTAATCCAGTGCAAGTATAGGTTCGTGACGGGAGACTAGGACACCCCTCAAGTGACAATGTCATACGACAGAAGCTTATGGGAGGCCACTTCCAAATTTTGAGATGAGTTTTCCAATAACATGTATTTCGAGGATGACAGTGGTGACTCTTTGTTTTGGCTTGATGTTTGGTACGTATTGAAGCCTTTTATACAGCGTTCCTGCCATTTTTTCTTTGGCTAGCAACAAAGATGCTTTAGTCGCTAACTATGCTCGGAGTTGGGGTTGAGAAGAAATGTGCACGATTGTGAGTTGGACCGGCTGTTACACCTCCTAGGTGTTTTTTACGATCACAGAGTACCAGGTGTTGAATCAATCAGGTGGGATAGGAAGCCTAGTAGAAATTTCAGTGTTAAATCTCTCTACAGCCATATGTCGGGTTGCAAGCGCTCTACTTTTCCAGTGAAAAGCATTTGAAACATAAGAGCCCCTACAAAGATGGCATTCTTCACTTGATCTGCTGCTCATGATACAATCCTAACTCCTAATGAATGATAACTAATCAGCAGGGGTCAAATATTGATTAATTGGTGTGGTATGTGTAATGAAGACGAAGCTCTCGTCTCCTTTTGCTTGTGACTCTGTGAGTTCGCCAAGGAACTGCGGATTTTAATATTGATTCAATTTGGAGTTGATTGGATTTTTTAGGAGGTGGGTGGTGTTCTGAGCAGGTTGGAATGGAAGGGGGTAGCATGCTGAGGGTTAAGAGAAGGGCTTGGATTTTGGCTCCATTATATTTGATGTGGTTGATCTGGCTGGTGCGAAATAGATGAATTTTTTAGGGTACAAAGGCACCACTGGTGCGAAATATGTATGGTTGGTTGTTTGAAAAAGGAACATTTTTGGATAATACCGTTGATTTATAGATTCATTAGTCGTATAAGCCCTTTTGATGTACAAGCTTTTGTTGGTCTTCTCAATTTTTGTGGGTGATTTTCCCATTTCCATTCTAATACTAGTGACATTCACTTAATACCCTTTCACAGAATTTACATTACTGATTAAAAAATAATAATACCTACAGGACCAGTCAGACCTGAAAATTTCAAGGTGAAAATGAATTGTCAAAGAGAGGCATAAACAAGGACAGACAAAAGTCTTCTTTATTTTATTTTTTAGGTGGGGGGGGGGTAGGGTTGATTGGGAGCATCTAGATCTATTGAAAACGGATAGTTCACAGCATCCCACAAGATTTCAAAATTTCAAACACCTAAATTCTAATATAGTAACAAATTGAATTTTGCTGACTTTAGAAGAGCCATTAAATGCTTCAAATCAAAATACTTAGAAAACTAGTCAAAATTGAGAATTACAAAATGAAAACGAATTGTTAAGGGATGCGAAATGGAGATGAAACGGAGGTCTTCTTTTTTATTGGTAAGGGATGCGAAACGGAGATGAATGGGTTTTTTGTATTATTTTTTTATGATGAGGAACCCCTTAATCCAAAGCCCCAGATCTATGTAAGCCCCTCGCCCCACACAAATCAGGCAAAGTCAAGACCCATTAGAACATAATTATCTTGTGCAGATGGCCACAAGAGATTAAGGGCAGTTGAAACCAAGAGGTCAAGGGGAGATGGCTGGATCTATTAAAAATAGAAAGAGTCCAGTGACAGGCAAAACTTAAAAGTTCAACAGTTTAATCCAAGACATCAAGGGGGTGTCTAGGCCCAACTACGAGACCAGATGATGTTTTCTTTCCCCATACATACACATATATCTATATATGAATAAAAGGATAAGTACGAAATCTAAAATTTTGTAGACGTGGCAAGCAGAAGCTACAGGCATGTTCAAACACCTAAAACTCGTAATATCACTAAAAAATGCAAACATATCTGTAAAATGAAATCACCATCAAGGCTCGGTAGAGAGATACTTTCTGATGATTACAAATAAGACTACACCTAAATCTTACAAATAACACTACATGTAACAAGAGACCAAGAAAAAAAAAGAAAGCCACCAATAAGCACTGCAATCAGTATGAAGACTTGTATGAAAAATAAACTTATTAGTTGCCAACCAATACCAAAGGTTAATTGAAGAGATCACAGAAAAAAACAAACCTCAGAAGGAAGCAAAGGTCGACGCGAGGTATCACCATATCTGTAACCATATCTTTCTAAAAAATTCCAGAAGCCCTCTTGCTGTGACCTAGATGGTAGTTTCAACTCCAAGTAACAAGCTCCATCCGCCGTTTTGAGCTCGTTGATAGAAATTTGAGCAGCCTCCTACAAAACAAAAGGGAAGTTTAGCAAACACGAGTTAAAAAGTAAAAGCGAAACAACACTGCATAGTTTTCCCTCGTCGTCTTTTCAATTTGACTTCAGGATAGGAAATATCGCTTCTACATTAAGTAATTTTCATCTCATATTGCTATCAAATGTTGCCATTTGACTTCAGGATCAAAAGAATACTTCTGCATAAGCGTTTTATTAGGTTCCACCACCAATAATCCTACAAGATTGACCAACCACGGTTAAGGTTTCGAACTTAATAAACCTTAAGAGTACCGAGATGATGTGCTAATTCATTCATCATAGCATAAGATATTTTGAACTTGATCTATAATCTAATCCACTGCTTGGTTTAGATTGCCTTCATACTGAAGGGGTCGGTCTTTCATATTAATGAGTTATATTCCTATTCGCTGAGTTTCATTACTTTTTTGTAACATACAGAAAACAAGTCAACGGAGAGAGAGAGAGAGAGAGAGAGAGAGATTCCAGCAATATTAGGTGAAGACTTTCATGTAACCAAAATTTAAGAGGGATAGGCAAAATCTTGAATTATTCAATATAAGTGTTCCTTGAGATTTTTGAAAAAAAAAAAAAAGATTCCTCAGCAGAAACCAAAAGCCAAATATTGATAGATGCACAAATTCACAAATGTCGGATCAAATAAATTCTACCTTCATACCACACTATGGCGTGACTGATTTTAAGCAATCAGAAAAAGAAATTTTGAGTACAAAGAACACCATAGCTTAAATCAAAACAAAAAACATACGGAAGAAAATTCTTGCCCAAAAAAGGACATTACTGCATAAAACGGGCAAATAGATAATTAAAAATCTTTACACTCAAAATTAGACAACTAAAAATGAAATTAGAGACTGCTTAATAAGTTTATACGCATATTCAATCCATGGGGATTGTTGAAACCAACTGATAGCACTTTTTCCTTCTTTGCCCACCCCCACACCATGTCCTGTACCAGAATCGTCGTTTGAACTATACCTATGGATGAAGCAGCTTTCCTGATGGCAACTATGCCCACGTTCAGAGGTTGCAGTGACATGTTTATGAACGAAATGCAAACTCTTGTCAACTATCTGGGTAATTTGAGAGGGTGAGAAAAATGGCAGGATCAAAGCTAACTTTTCTCCAACAGACCGGTGTTTGCTCCCATGGTCTACCCAAAATAATAATATTAATAATAAATAATATGTTTGCTCCCGTGCAATCAGAAGATTTCGCTATTAGCAGTCAGAAATCATGTTCTGGACCTTTTGGCCTGATAATATCTCACAACTAAGACAAGCTTATATTGATGATCATATCATCGGATGATTAATTTTTGCCTTCACTCCTGGAATGGGTAGGGTCAAGAAGAGACACTTCTATTAGCGATAAGGGAACACCCCCACAATCCCACTGGACTTAACACATTCACGACATATGGCAAGCATTTTTTATGAATATGCATTGGCCGTGGGCCATGTATAATTTATATATAGCCATTAAAAGAAATGTCTCCAAAATAGCATAATATAATGTAGCATCCCAAAGGCTATATATTAATGCAATGAACCCAAGCCATGTGAAATGTCACCTTAAAATTGTTTATTGCACATATATGTTCAATTAATAATCTCACTGCTATTGTATATCAAGTCCCCTAGGTAAAACAAGCTTTGACTTGACCAATTTTGTTCCACAAACAACTCAACCAAGTTGTCCACCTCACTCTTTTCCAAAAAACATTTAAGATTACGAGATTATTACCAAAAAGCCTCCGATTTGAGTCATTGGAGGTCTTTCTAGCTGTTATATAGTCTAATTGGCCAGTTTATAGGGTGTTACAATCCACTCCAGCTAAAGGCTATAAGTCCATGTGTAGAATTCATTTAAGCCCGTCAAGCACATTAAGTTTGTCGAGCATGTATCATGTGGGACCCACACAGTGCATCCCTGATGAGACCATGGAAATTGTCCCCCTTCAGAACCCACAGAAGCATGTACCCCTAAAACCCATGCAAGCATTTCCCCTCAAAAGACCCACACAAGCTTGTCTCTTGATGGGACCTATGTAAGCAAGGTTGGTTCAGCTTTAAATACTACATGAACATCCTTCCCCACTTAACATATTCACCATATACAACATGCATTTTTCATGGATCAACATCAGCCACCTTTAAAAGTAAACATTCCTAAGGGAAGAAAATAGTGTAATGCCCCAAAGCAGTACCTATATAATGCAACGTCCGGGGAAGCATGAACCCCTGAAACCCATGCAAGCATTTCCCCTCGCAGGACCCACACAAGCTTGTCCCTTGATGGGACCTATGTAAGCAAGGTTAGTTCAGCTTTAATACTACATGCAACATCCTGCCCCACTTAACATATTCACCATATATAACGTGCATTTTTCATGGATATACATCAGCCGCCTTTAAAAGGAAACATTCCCAGGGGAAGAAAATATCGTAATGCCGCAAAGCAACGCCTATATAATGCAGCATCCAAGGCTTAGTTGCACGGAGCGGGAGCGGGAGCGGGAGCAAGAGCAGTGAGGGGGAGCGAGGCCATACAAAAGAGTTTAAGGTTGAGAGCACCTATGGAAACGTTTATATATTTTATATATATATTCTACAAAATATTTTTTTATTTAATTGTAATATATATTAAAATAAGAATAAATAAAATAGTCTCAAATACATATTATGTAAATGTAAAGTACTAGAATATATTTGAGTTGATTTTATTCTATAATCTTATTAATTTTATAGATTTTCTCTTATTTCTTCGCTTTCATTTTGTTTTCTGAGAATCTATATGTTTGAGAGGTTTTGTCTTCATTGGGAGTGAGGTTCTTTCTCGATGGGAGTGAGGTTCTTATAAGATTCTTGTTTTAGAGCACGGAAGCAAGATTCCGAGACAAATTCGTCGCCCCAGTAAGAGGATTGTGCAATTACTCCGTGGTTCTAAATATTGGTCATTATGTATCGTATCATCTGATATGCAACAGTTTTCAATGTACTATTTTGGTTATGCAACGAAAAAAACGACAACATAAAAATTTGCATGCATGTTAATCACCTGCATATCAATACCATATCGGCCCTATTACGTGCATCGTTAACCTCAAAAACTAGCTACCAAAGTGAGGGTATCCTCACACTTAATATATTATACATTACTTTTATAATCTCTCTACACACACCCCGCAACGCGCAATATGCTCACTCGGCGCTACCCACCACATATAGGCCAGGGACACCTGACCCATCTTTTGTATACCAGTTCTATACACGGTCGTGCGTAGAACTCAGCCTCAAAAGTTACTTATGAGGTGAAGATGCCCTCATGCTTATATATTACACATTATTTGTGTACTCGGACGATGTAAGACTTCGTTTTGCAAAGGCAACAATATGTGAACCACTGTTATCCCAATTTCTTCCATTCTTGACCCTTCCACATGGTACTTTTTCTTTTATTTTTTGCTTTCTTATGTTGATTATTATGATATTTGTATCATTACAAAATATATTAACTTTTGTTTACTTTATTATCATGAATTATTCATTTTGATAGTGTTTCTAATATCTTAAATAGTGAGAATTTCTCACTATACAAATATATCAAGGTTTTTGCCTTCAAAGCAACATAAAATAGAATATTATTTTCAAAGACGTATTTTAGGTGTCACAATGTTAATTAAAAACCACTATAAATATTCTATTTGTTATAAATAAGGTTAGATACTTAGAACATGCTTATCAATTAGATTTTAAAAAGTTCACTAGAACTCCAAAAAATTCAAAGTATAGTTCCAATTCCTATATCACACATTGATCGAAACTTTAATACCAGATACTTTGATCCCCGTAACACACGAACACGACCGTCATGGTAACCGATAGAACATTTAAAATTTTGGAAATAAAGCAAATCATGTGATACGACACCTTAAAAGGCTTTGTTGCACCTATACATGCAATTAATAATCTCAACATTGTTCTAGATATAGTCTTCGAAAGCACAATAAATTGTCGATGTGGGTAGACGTGGGTTAGATTGACATGTCTACTTAGCCAATTTTGTTTCACAAGCACCACAACCAAGCTGCTCAGTCCACTCTTTTTCAAGAGTCTATAAGATTGTGAGATTGTTGCTTAGAGGCATCCTAGATATTGGAATACTAGTCCTTTTGGCTACTATAAATTTATAAAGCCTAATTGACTAACTTCAAGGGTGTTACAATTAAGACATTACCACTTCCAGGGAACAATGGAGATGGTGATAAATATCATATCTTGACCATAAGTTGACCAAAGAAGGGTAATGTTATCATCTAAGTATGATTATTGCTAGAGGTCCAAACAACTAATGGAATAAACCCGAAACCCTAAATCCTAAACCCCTGATAAACTAGCTTGCTTTCAATGGTTTCGGAAGACCACTCTTTCTGTTGCAGACTTAGTCAATAGGGATACAAATCAAAGAATCTTTCAGTTCACAAGTCAGGGCGATTAGAACTATATTTTTCTATATTAATATAAAATTAATAAACTCTTTTAACTATTTTCTTATAATAATAAGAAGAAAAAAAACTATATTTTTCTTCATTCAATGGAAAATAAGACAAGCCAGCTTCACACAAATTATTTTTCTAGAGGGTGTATCAAAATTGAAATTCTTCAAATATCATTTGCTAGTAACTAGATGCATTGACCTCATCATTAATCCACTTAATATATCTTCATTGAAAGAGAGAAAGAGATGGCAAACAAGTTTAGCTGGAAGAACTAAACAAATACATGTACAAAGAGGAACCTCACATTGTCCAAAAAAGTAAAAAAAATCACAGACCAGCCACCGATAAGCATCTATAATACTCATGGAAAACAAGATAAACAAACATTCAAAGCGATCAGTTGATATTTGATGCTCACCTCACAACACGAAGACAAAGTCCTTTCAAATATACCAATGTTCTTGATCTGAACCTTAAAGCATAAAAAGCAAGTAATCAAAACCATATAGAATAAAAGGGAATCGTATATAGAATGAACAAAAAAACGAAAAAGAAACCAACTAGATGGCTTAGTGAGTAATATATTATACATTAAGAATTGAAACTCAAAAGGGCAGTGTCAATACCCTGGGAAAAACATGAAAAGAATTTTAACTATTTTTATTTAGTGATTAAATTGTTTAAAGGATGCAAAGAACACTCAAGGATAGCTCAAATCGTATGGGATCCATACATAAACCATTTCTTGTCTTTTGAGGGAAAGAAAAAAAAAAGAAGAAAGTAAAAATAAATAAATTCCAAACTATATAACTTTGTCCACAAAAGGGAAGGTGAGCTCCAAAAAAAAAGGACATCTGCAACCTCCTCTAAGTTTTGGACTTCATCAAAGAAGCACATTGAAAAGCGTATTCTAAGATGAAGAGTATAGGATGCATGGTTGAAATGGATATTTTTGTAGTCATTACTCTATCTATTAGCATCATAACCTAGTTTCTTTTTCTTAAGAAGAAGAAGAGGAGGAAGATGACTATTTTGGTAAATACAGAGGAATTGACTTCCAAGATTTATTGTTACTTGTGTCTATTTGATTTGCCAATGTTCAAGCATGTGTACATGTGATCTCTCAACTTCCTAAAAGAATTAACAATATAATAATTTTTGTGTTTCCTTATCTGCAGTTTCTTCTAATACAATAAAAATAGCACACAATATGTGGTGCGGCACATTTAAATTAGCAATATATCTTGTGAATGAACTTGGGCAGGATGGAGAAAAAGAAGGCCATACATTTTCTTCTCCAATAAATTCAATAGGTACTTTGGTCAATATTTTTACCATCACACGTGAATAATAAAAATAAGATTCGAAATACATGGTTAGGCAAGATAAACACTTGTCCAGAAAATAATGCCTCAGAAATTTTAATATCATTGGCATGTTAGGACTCCATCACTTGTGATACTTAAATTCAATATTGAGAATATCGAATAACTGAAAAAATGAGACAGATGTTTGGACCAATTCGTTGATCTACATACTCCATGAATGCTTAGAACCAAGTCAACTGTATTCAACCATTCCTTCATATTCAAACATTATTTCTAGCACAGACTAAGGAAATGCATCTACCATTTCTTTTTATTTAACAAATAAAATGTAAGAATGACACTCAAAACAGAATTCCAACTTTAAACTGCAAAACTAAGAAAATGGTGCACCCGTAAGATGCGAATTCTGAGTCCTTAACTCAAAGTTACTCCATAAGCTGAAAGTAACTCAGAACGTCCAGTACCTTGCTATTTTTCATCTTTAAGCATTTCAAGCATAGTAAGCTCAGCAACCGCTTTAGTTCGCTCACATGGGAAGGATGATATATAGGAATTGGTAATTCTATATATCCAAAATGACCTGAAAGGTAAAATTTAATAAAACTTTTAGAAGAACTTTCTTGTGTAGTGTGTACCATGGGTTCAAAACACATTTTCTAATCACAAACTTGTAAGTGTAATCAGAAAGTAACTAAGACAAAAGAACAAATTAAAAAAAAATACATACCTTCACAATTTCCCGGTTCTGCAGCACCACATGATTCACATTTTCCAGATTCAAGTGGCAAACCCAGAAATGGATTTGCAAGCTGACTGGTGTGGCTTATAGGGAAGTCACTAATGGACGATGTACACTAGCCAAAAAATAAAAAGAATAATACCAACTTTTCAGTCAGAATTGTGACAAGATCCAAAGTTGCTTTGAATTTAGCAAGCATCATGTTAAGAACACCTTCTTGGTTGAAAGTAACTTTTGTAGTTTATTTAAGTAGGATCTAATTTTGAAAGCACTTTCTCAGTTGAAAGCATAGTTATCAGAATCTTACTATTCACGATTCAGTTCACGATTCGATTTACGATTCATGCATAAATCGATACAAATCTATCGGTGAATCTATTTTGTAGTAGAAGCGATGAATCTTATGATTCACGAGTCGATTCACTATTTACGATTCATGTGATTTTTAAAATTATCGTATCCAACAAATTTCTAACTCCTATTTGTCACTTTTTATTTTCAAATACTATAATACAACTTAGCATGTTCATTATAAAATACAATATTATCATGCATAATATATTGCTCAATTGGTGATTAGAGAATATAATAAAAATAAAGCAAATCCAATATGTTTTGTAACCCTTTTTCCATTTTCCTTTTATGTGAAAAATGTCAAAGTACATTGTTTAAGGATGTAAAAAATGATAATAATATTTTCAATAAATGTTTTATTGCTATTTTGGTGAATCAACCATAGTTTAATATGAAAAGGTTAGATCATTTAGATTCAATGGTTGTACAATATTTATGAACTTTTTTTATCAATAGGCATACAAGACATATTAAAGTGTATTATATTTAATTTAAAGAGTTTTTTCCATCTCTCTCATATTATTCTACTCTCTTTCAAATTTTTTGATCCATTTTATCAATTTCAAAAAGAGATTTTACTAAGATTTTTAAGAAACCTTGTAGTTGATTAAATTTTAGCCAAAATCTCTTGTGATGAAGATATCACTATAAGATTACGTAATCATGTTCTTATTGTATATTTTGTGTCAATATTAGTTTATTTATTTTATTTCATACATATAAAGTGTTTAATATCATATTTTTAATTTATGCTGAATCTTATTATTATCAATTCAATCCGATTCACAATTTGCAAAATCAAGGTTTCAATTGTCGATTCAATTCACGATTTGACAACTATGGTTGGAAGTAATGTTCGTTACTCTAACAATGTTTCAGTGGGAAGTGATTCAAATGTTATTTGGACTCAGTTCTATAATTTGAGAAACAAGGTAAAATAGGAATTTTAAAAATTCTTCACTCAAACAAAAGGGTGGAAACAATACATAATATCCCAAGTGACCTGCGGCAAAAGTAAATTATGCAATCTGAACAAACAACGCCGAATGAGAAGTAGTGCTTACAATTTCCTGGCGAGTTGCCAAACCAAATCTTACTCCCGTTATGTTGCCATCCCAAACTGTTGATGAGGGGCTTTCTTCCATCTCTTTTACCGCATGCCTAGAAAAGTACCATAAACAAAAACTAAAATCACTCATCTACAAATGAGAAAAAACAAAGCCACATGAAATTGGGGGAAAAATTAACAGAAGGGTTCAATCTGGTTTACTTCAAAGGAAGAGTGTTATTTTCTTCTCTTTTGATAAGTTATTAGAATTGAAGTATCAACTTTCAATTGAATGAAAAGGAAAGAAAATAGATACAGGGGAAAAAGGAAAGCCATCTTTAAAATCAGTATAAATCTGTTTCCTAGCATTACATAACCAACACAATCCAAGATAATCTAGTTCTCTATCAAATCTCAGCTCCATTACACTTGTATTTCCACGAGAAGCACCTTATGCAGATTCCAAACCCTCTGCTTAGTCGCTGAAATCTTGACAAAGATCAAATAAGATTTTTGAGTTTCCCTTTCCCATTGTTTTTCCAAAGAGAAAGCACAGGAAGCTGAATAGATGCCCAAGGTTCGTTTCCACAGGCTTTCGTATCCTCCAATCCAAACTGATTGAAAAAAAGTCGCATTTCAAGCTCTTAATCTCTTCTATTTTCCCACATTTCTCAGTGACCAAACACAACACATCGTGACCGAATCAAAAGAAATGAAAGAATTGTAAAACTTAGCTCAAACCCGACATGCAAGAGAAAAAACACAAAAACCAGAACTTATAGCACTCTAAACCCTAGTTCAGCAAACGAACGTACAAGAGAAAAATTTTCAGAAACCAGCGCGAAATTAGAAGACAAACACAAACCATTCCACGGTTAAACTCTAATTCAGTTCGAATTGCAAATATAGATACACATATGAGTACGGAAATTAAATAAATGCGAGTAGGCAACCACAAACTGAAACCAAGAGCAGAGAGAGAAGCCCACTCTCAGAAACAAGAAGCGAATTAGAAAGAAAAAAACCACATCTTCACCCATTCAAAACCCTAATTTAGTACATACATACACATACTCAAATATAGAAGAAATGCGAGTACACAACCAACGGCAGCCAGATCTTCCGACGCTAAAACCCTAGTAGTTCCGGTGAATTAGGACTGCAAAATGCGAGAGATATAGCTTAAAACCATTACCGTAGCAGAGAGCAGAGCGTAGAGAGAGAAATAAGACTCTCCTCTTAAGTTCAGTAAACTGTAGAGAGAGAGAGAGAGAGAGAGAGAGGAGGGTGTCGGGTATTGTGCATGCAAAGTGCTTTTGATTTTGTGAGTTGAAAACCGCATATGTTAAAACGAAAGGGTGCCGTGGTTTGAAATGACCGAATTGGGTCGCTCGGCGTTGTTCCACAGGGCCTTGGTTGATTTGGTTATTAGCTGGGCATTGAGTGGGTAAAGTGTGAATCAACATGCACGAGGCAGAGGCCTCCTCCGAATATTTGTTTATTTATTTATTTTATTTTATTTATTGAGAAATTTTGACGGTAAATTGTCATGGTATAATTTGAAAAAATTACAATTTTAAAACATAAAAACAGTTTGTTACAAATATAATAGTATTGGCTTTTTGTGATTCACTTCTTTGCTCAGATAGGCACCGAATTACTCTCTTTTTATTTTTTTTATTTTTTTTTTGTTTTTAAAATAAAAAATATTATTTAATTGAATTATTGTATTTTTAAATTTTTTAATTAAGACAAACTAATAAAGTAAAAAAATTTATCAAAATATTAAAAATTTGAAAGAGATAACATAAAATAAACCAATAAATTAAATTTAATATTGTTTATTTTTTTATTATTTTGTTAATTTTTTTATCTCATTGAGATAATCTTATAAATAAATTATTTTAATCAAAAATTAAAAAATTAAAAAAATAAACGAATGACCTGTTTGGGTGGACAGTTTATTGTTTATTTATTTATAAGTCTGTGTTTGGCCTGACTTTTAAGTCATGTTTTTTAGTTTTTTCCACTCAGAAAAACCATTTCATTTGGATTCCTACAAAAAAAAAGTCAAGTTTTTTTTACTTTTTCTCACACAAAAAAAATCATAATTCGACATCAAAAAGTTAAAAAGCCTAAAAACTTCTAAAAAAAGCTAGTCCAAACACATGCTAAGTAAATAAGTCAAAACACAAATAAGCTGATTCGTTTGGGGGTTCACAAATAAGCCATTTCATTTAAACTTGGTTCATTTGGATAATTTTTTGCTTATTTAGTTTATTTTAGCTTATTTGCGTAAATAAACTTGATTCGTTTTGATGAATTTTGATTTATTTGTCTTATTGACTTATTTATGGCTTAAAATTTAAATTATTTAGTTCGTTTGATTAACGTAATTTATTTTTAACTTATAAATTCATAAGTCAATAAATCATGTTTACCCAAACAGGGCGGCCCAAATCTCTTAAACTTAAGCCCAAACAGGCCAAGAGGAAAATGAAAGGGAATTCAAACACTGGTTACATTAGGTGCCTAGAGTTAATAATTGACCTTGGTTAGCCTCATTTGGGCCGTCCACGTGATCATCTACGCACGAGTGCTGAGCCCATTTCCTACGGATGGCCCCGATGTAACAGGCAATCCAGTACTTTTTTTAATTGGAAAGGCAGAGAGTACTTTTAAACTTGCAATTAAGGACGCCTTAAAATTACTTAGTGCTGCACGAGCAATCACATTGGTTAATATTGAAACTATCTTTCCAAATTATAAAAAAAAGTAATGTAAATATATTAAAAATATGCAGCATATTAAGAGAGAGATTTTGAATGTTAAATATATTATTAGAACTTTTTAAAATAAAGAAGTTTTCATAATTAAATTTTCATAAATTTTGATATTTTGAGTTGATTTCTTACTAATGAAATGTCAATTTATCACTTTTTTATCAAATAATAATAAAATTAAAAATCTTTGTTATTTAACATATTTGTGTAATCTAGAAGTTATTTAATAAAAAAAAGAAAAAATTTATTGTTTATGAGTAGTGCACCAAAGATAAAGCGCAAATATTATAGGTGGACTAGATGAAAAGATTAATCGATTAGAAGAATCTTAATAAGTTAACAGAATAACTTATTAGCAATTTTTTTAAGGTTTAGATCTCATACTCTTACCATAATTAAGAGCCAAGCAAGTTTGTCGGATGATTCCAAATGCCTCGAGTGATGATTTTGGCAACCATCAATACGAAATCAATTCTGAGAATCACGTCTTCTCGTATCACAAGGAATTATTTCCCTATCTTTGCCTAATTATGCCCGAGATCAACACTTATCTCATTAGTATATAATATGACTTAACTTTCGGGAAAAAAAGGTACGCAATCTACACCAATGTCAGAGATTTCTCACATTTTGCAGGTTGAACCGTAACATCTCGAATTTTGTAATTATTTTAATAATAAATTAATTGTCTTAATTGTATAAAAAATAAAAATAAGTTAAGTCATTTTATATTTAAAAAATTATATTTTTGTACTTTGATCGTATGGTAAACAACGTTCGATCATCGTAAAATTTTAGGCGTACACACTCGGCACTTAGTTCTTGATATTCATCGACGTCAATCATAGACGGGTGAGATCTAGATTCTTGTTTGATTTATTAAATAATTTAAATATATAATAAAAAACAAAACAAAAAAGAGAGAGATAAGGCATTTACTTCGTTTGTGAAGTAAACGCACCTACGTTAAGATACGTATACCTATTACATATATACATAGATATAAGATGATATTATAGTGCTGAAAAAAAGGGAGAGAAAAGGCAAGGCGTGAAATGAGTGGTGAAAGAGGAGAGAGAGAGAGAGAGAGAGAGAGAAAAGCATATAGGGATTAGAATGATATTGTGTGGTTGGGTTGATAATTGCTTCGGTATATCCAAATTTGTTCCGTTTAAGCAGGTGAGTTTTTTAATCATACAAATTGTGTTTTCTTTTATATATTGTTGTTACACGTAAAATCTGATTTGGGGTTATTTTGATAAACACTAAAATCTTGATATAAATCTAGTGAAAAAAATGTAAGTGCAATTAGTTAATCGATAAAAAGATCAACGGTGCAATTTGACTCGATTATCGTAATATTTTGATATGTTATTATTCGGACTTTCATTGAACCGAGTAACAGTCTTGATGTCATTAATATTAAATTTTGAATAAATAAATAATAAATATCTCGAAAGACGATAAAAAAATTAGTGAAAAGAAAATTTTAATTTGGGGTTCGAGTTATATTTAGACATTAATATTAAACTATTACATTTGCATTTTTCGGATGATGTCTCTTTTATAGACCTTTTCGTTTGTCACGCGGATTACGTTATTGGACCCGCGTGAATAATTTATCATGCTACGTATTTTTTAGAATGACCATTGTCCCCAAATGATTTTATAAAAATAAAAGATAATTTTAAAAATTCTTTTTATATAAAATAATATAAATTTTTGTGATATAAAATTCATGGCGTATAAATTATTTTTAACTCATTCAAATATTATATAGAGCTTTTCATATTCAAATGATATATGGAGCTTTGCATATACCTTTTTGTAGTGCAACTTATGAGATTCTATTTTTGGACCATACTGAGAGTCCAAGGGATACGTCCTTTACGGATGTGACTCTAGCGCTAGGAAAAAGGTCTTGGTCTTGCGTTCGTGATGACTCAAATACTTAACGATTTTAGAGAAAATGCTTGTTATTTTGGGTGATTCTAAACTGGTTAGACTTAAAGTAAAGACTCAGACACCATCATGTGGTGACTCTAAGTTCGATGTTAGATCTAACGGGTCGATGATGCCTCGAGTTTTATTTATACGTGGTATGAATACTTATTTTATTTATGTTCCCATGAATTATAGAAGACCGTGTTATTATCATCATTATGATACTAATTCTTTTTATGACGAGATATGATATATTAATTACTTATTTTTTACTATGAGATCATGTGAAGTTATTTATTTCACTGAAAATATGAATTTTGACAAAAGAAAATATGATTTGTAAAATCATGTGGTCGTATCCATGTTCATTATATGCCATAATTATATTTCAACTATAGATGTTGTGTATATATTCCATTTTAAAAGCATATTCTATTATGTATACTTTTCATTCATCGAGCCATTGACTGACGTTACTTTTAATATTTTCAGGTGATCAATTAAGAGTAGAGGTGTGCATAGGTCGTTTGGGACAAATTGTACTGCAACCCAGAACCGAACCGAACAAGATTGATTATTAAGAAATAGACTCAAAACCAAACCATTCACACTTTAGAACCAACCCAACCCAACACATTTTAACTCGGGTTGGTTCGGATTGAACCGCTGTTCCATCATCAAAGTGGGATTCAAAGTTCAATTCATTATTCAAAATTCAAAGAAGGTGCAAAAATAATTAGAATACCTCCTAATTTATTTCAATGAGGGATAAAAATACCTTCTTTTTTAGGAGTTAAAGAGCTATAATTTTAAATAACACAATTTTAAAATAAGAAAGTATTCCTTATTTAAAATACATTCACACAAAACTATCAAACTTTACAAACGAATTGTACAAAAAAAATTGTCATCTTATATTAATTTAGTTGCACCCATGTGAAGCTTTCAATTCTTAAAATTTTCTTAGATAATAGATGCATATAATATATATATACACAAACTATAAACATATTAGGAATAAAACAAGCTTCAAAGGTATTGCTATATCACTCACATCTTATTCAAATTTCATGTTCTGTTTGATCACGTAGAAAGAAAGTGCAGAGAAGTAGGAATTTTTATGACCAAAAAGTAATTAGAGGCTTAGAGCCCAGTGTCTTGACTACCTCCATCTAAAAATTAATACTAATTTAATTTTTATAAATAAATATATATATTTATATTATTATATATAATATACCTCTGGGTCTTGGGTTGGGTTGGGTCGAGAGTTCGTCAACCCGAGAACCGATCTGAGTACATCGATTTCGATTATTTTAAACTCAGAACCAACCCATCACCCTAGTAAAACCAACCCAACCCAACCCGAAAACCAACCCAACCCATAGAGGCCAGATTGGGTTGATTCACGGGTTATTCGGGTCTCTTTGACACCCATAATTAAGAGGCTAGAGTAGAACTCTTTTGTGTATATGGACCAGTACTAATGGCCTCTTAGGATTCATCTTACATATCCATTAAGACATTCTTATTTTATTGGTGAATATTTTTATTCATAGTTAGAATACTTGATAATCGAATTATTATGGTGGGCTATTGTGTCTCAAATATATTTATTATGATTTTAAGAATGGTTATTATTTTAGTAGAGTTTCTATACTCCAGAAATATTCAATATGACCAGAATACTAGTTTTTATAAAAATCTTAGCATATACCAGCACTTTGCATTTTTTGTAGTATTTTGTTTTAATTTTTAGGTTTTCGTGGCTTGGGCCAAGGTCCTTAATCCACGGCTGGTCGTGTCTTCGAATTTGAAACGTAACAATAGCAGTATCAAAGTATAGGTTTCTGCATATATTTTTGCATATTGTCATACATCTTGTTTTAGTGGAGGTCCGGGTTTATAGAGTTCTATAGGTCTTTTTGACTATATTAACAATTTTAATGACATGCTAGAATTATATTTTATTTCATTCTTTTATCTCAAGTCTCAGAAATAGCTTGATTCAGACGGAATGTGAGATCTAGATTTACGACTAGAGAAGATGTTTATGAGGAGCATGGACTTGACCAGGCTCCTTATGTCTCAGTTGCTCTTGTTACCCCGGCTTCTCTAATTGCCCTAGCGGATCTAGTTTCTCTAGCTCTCCCAATTCCCCCAGTCGTTCAGGGGGCATACTAGGCAGTCCAAGCCTTAGTGGACATGATCACTAGTCAGCAACCTCAACAGACAACAGCAGGTGTAGACAAATCTATGAATTTGAATAAGGGCACAATGTTTGAGAAGTTTTTTAAGGCAATTGAATAAGGTCAATTGATCCTAATGAGGTAGAGTTTTGAAAAATGTGTATGAAAAAGATTTTTGAGTGCGTAGGCTGCACGGAAGAGCATATGGTGTCACTAGCGACTTATGTTCTTAAAGGACAAGCTGAGCATTTTGTGGTGCATGGTGAAGCGTCAGCATGAAGGAATGGAGCATGAGATCGTCTGGACTTTGTTCTAGAGTTATTCGATGAGAAATACTACTCAGTGGCGATTGGGAAACAAAAACAAGTAGAGTTCTTAACCCTTAAACAGATAGGTATGTCAGTAATCGAGTATGAGGCAAAGTTTACAGAGTTGTCCAGATTTGCGCTACATCGCGTTAATGAGGAGATAGAAAAAGTGGTGTTATTCAAGAGAAGCCTACGACCAACTATCCGTAGTAGAGTCTCATTATTTGAGACTAAAACATTATTCGAGCTGGTGACTAAAGCTCTTTTAGCAAAAAAGAGCTTGGACGACGCACTTAAAAGCAGGAAGCAGCAACTAAAGAGATTTAGGGAGTTAAAGCTAGTAGGGAATAGTAGTGGGGGGGGGGGGGGTAACTATGTCAAAAAGACAAACCCACAAACGTCGACTAGTGGGGATACTAAACAACAGATTTGGAACTGGTGCAACCGATGTGGAAAGTCCCATTCTTGTGGTTATCATTGTGATGGTACGCTAAAGATGTGTTTTAATTATGGGCATCCAAGGCATGTGTATGCTTATTGTAAGAATAAAGGGATCGAAAAACAATAGAGGTAGCAGTCGTTTCAGGATCAAAGGCCGCCTACTTAGGGCACACTATCTTGGTGACATTGAATGTAAGTGAAGCCTTTTTAGTATTCTCAGGAATTTTGTTTTTTGAGTCTTGTCCCTTG
Source organism: Heliamphora exappendiculata (assembly GCA_034768845.1). Classification (NCBI taxonomy): domain Eukaryota; kingdom Viridiplantae; phylum Streptophyta; class Magnoliopsida; order Ericales; family Sarraceniaceae; genus Heliamphora; species Heliamphora exappendiculata. Next base: position 11,380,540 of record JAOTRH010000024.1, on the reverse strand, counting down.
GATTTATTTAATTCTCCTTTACAGTTTGGTGCAACGGCCTTGAAATCGTTTTTGATGCCATCTAAGGTTTTTGGTCTTCTTTTCGTCTTTTTAGGTTTTGATTTTATTTGATGTCATATCAACTGCATAGATTGTTAGGATTTTTATTTCAAATTCATAGAGTGTAAGCTTTAGGATCGGCCTTTAACTTAAAGGCCACTAAAGCTATGGTTCTAGACCTTTAATTTTATACAAAGATTTAAAATTTCAAAAATTTTAAGTATTTGTATATATAAATTTTTGCATATAGCTCAACCCAGTTAACAAATAAAGAGTCCAAATATTATTTTTTCTGTCAAGTCTAGTTAGAAAATAAGGCTCACTGTCGCAACTAATTTTTATTCAGCCCTAATTGTCTAATCCCTAGTTAATTGACTAATTCTCGTTCATTTTATCTGATAATAATAGTCGCCGCCACTCTGATCAAGCCCTAGTTTTGGTAATCCTCATTCAATCGACCCCATACAAAAATATCAGACATAAATTTAAAATCGTGCTTCACTCTTTGATAAAATTACAAAGATTTTAGGAACTAAGAAGTAAGAACCTTTTGAGGAAAACTTCATCTCGTCGCCGCCCTAAGCGATCTTACTTGCAGCAACTAGTCGCTGTCGCTCTCGCTCACTGCAACCAGTCGCTACCGCAGCTCTTGTTCGCTCGCTACCACTTTTCATTTTAGCTTCAACTTTTTAGGAATGATTTCTCATGGGTAACTTTTTTTTTTCTAAATAATCTTATGAGAATTTGAGTTCTTTATTTTAAATGATAAATTTTTTTTGAAAATTTTGATATTTATTTTGTGTGTATGGAGATTTTAATATTTAATTGTTTGTGCTAAATAATGAATACATATCTTGATAAATTATAATTTTGAATTATTGTAATAAGAAGTACTAATTTTATAATTTTATTTTCAATTATTATTAATTTCTGTGTTGATTTTATTATTTATCTTTTTTATTTGTATAAATTTTTAAGAAACTCTATTTTAAAATTTTGTTTTTAGTTCTCTAAAATTCAAGGCGGGCCGGGTAAACTTGCTTCCTTTTGGTTTGACTAGGCTTAGTTTCGATAGTCAAATTTTACAATCTCGGGCTCCTTCTCTATTTACTCCGATTGTCTCATTTTTGAGTTTATTGGAGTTTCTAATTGTTAACGTCTAGTATATTTGATCATGTGTCTTCATTTTATGTACTTTTTTTTCTTTGTTTTTGGGTTTCATTTTGGATCTTTTCGTAGAGGTCACAACTTTAGCTTACCACAAATTATTTTTTTTATGATAAAAAAATCACCTCAAGATAGGGTCATTTGAACTCACCCATAAGACGTAAAATCTCCCGATACCTGTAATCAGCCGCCAACTACAAGTATCGGTTAATTCATGATGCTTTCAATGGGAGTCGAACACAAGATCTCCGAGTTTACGGCTGATTCTAATAACGATCTTAAATCGCTGAGCTACCCTGACGGGTCTTACCACAATTTTTGTTTTCAAATAAAATTCAAATATTATGAAGGAAAAATAAACACAAAAGAAAACTAAAAATAAAGTCACAAACTATTTTCATCTTCTCAGTAAAGTGATGAGGGAATTATAAGAGGATTATATTTTACAGACTCATAATTCCTTTTTGTGTTTTGGGAACCTGACTCATTTAGGGGGCTAACCAAAATTGAGCGGATGAAGCAAGATCTTGCACCCATTTTAACTCACTAATAATACAAGCCAACTAGATGTATGTCCACATTCAAACAACTAAATGCACTGCAAGGAATTTCAAGGAACCCACGTCTCTTCATAGATCAATCTTTAGGTATTAATAACAGATCTTAAGAAGTCTGTACGGGTCTTTCATTGCCGCCGGTATCTTTCCTTAATCGAATATTGGAACTTCGGCATCACCACTTAAACGTATGCGGCAATGAAGTGTCTCTGGCTGGCTCACACTGAATTTGTTAGCCTCTTGTTTGAAGTTTAATGGAGCTGCAGCTGGGAAATTTTGTGCGTCAGAATCCATCTTACCGAAGAGTAGATTAGCAACAACCCGGTCGATGGTATTTGTCTCTGATTCCACAGTTTTCGTGTTCTCCAACCTGAATATAGAATAAAGAATAAGCTTTTTTTGTTATGCGGGTGTTCATTGCAACTGAATTTATGGAGAAAAAAAATTGATTGTTTAAAAGTAAAAGCCAAAAAGGAGCTCCTCAGAAATCAGTGTTTTTAATTTGTTTATGGCATACAGACGCGAAGTGGAAATTGTGCCAAACAATGCGCACAGCTTCTAAATCCGGAGCCTGGGGAAAGGGGGGGGGGGG
>JAOTRH010000024.1:11345451-11369988 GCA_034768845.1 Heliamphora exappendiculata | reverse complement strand
AAAAAAAACAAAAAAACAAAAAAACAAAAAAACAAAACAAAAAGAGAGCAAAAAAGACAAAAACTAACCCAAACCAGGGATAGGCATACTGAAGCACCAGGTTTCTTGTTCGAAACCCATAACCAATAGTGTTGCTACCAGAAGTCAGAGATGAAACAAAGAATGCCAAGCCATCTAAAAGAAACCCAGCAATTACCAAGTGCCAAGCCATCTAAAAGAGTTTTCTACCAGAACAGATGATGCACATAGTTCACATCCAATTGTACTAAGAAAATTATGGAATGCACCATAGCAATGCGATGTTGTTATATTGTTTACAAATTGCAGCAAGAGGGATGGAGTACTAGTTGACGAGCTTTATATATGCATTTCCTACTATTCATTTGAAAATTATGCAATATTGGTCACAAAGAATCTGCTTAAAATTATTCTAAGTAAGGTATTACCAAAGTGATTACATCATTGCTTCAACTTTAATCAGATAAAATTACAGTTTTAGCTTCACTACAAGTCCTCTAGACAGTTAAAAATTAAAATGGATAGTTATTAAGACTATTTAACGGAAGTTATGCAGTCAACAGAAAAATTACAGTTATTTATGCTTTTTAATTTTTATGTTTCCAATAAAGAGTCAAGGGTAAGCCATTTATAACAGTGAAAAATGGCAAAATAATGTCTCACCTGGTAGGGATTAAGCCCTGGCATTGATGGCATCAGACCAGCTTGTGGCCGGTTGAATGTGCCACCTAGTGGATACATTTGGGTCCCACTTGTGTTTGAAGGGCCCTGTATATTTGACAACCCATTAGGGATTCCTCCAACTGGAGGTGCTGATCCCGAGTGCATAGGATTTATACCCATAAAATGTCCCTGTTGAAATGGAGGAACCATTTGATTCATTGAACCTTGCATTCCCTGCAGGCAGAAACTTGATTAATCAAGGAGTGTTGAAAATTCATTGAGTTTCCACATCGAACATTGTTCCTACTTCCTAATTAATCAAACAATGAAGGGGCACTACCATCATTTAAGCAAAACCCAGTGCACAACTGCACATACAACAGTAATTGCACTAATTCCAAAAACAAGAGGCGTCTAAGTAGGGGTAACGACATAATGATTTGTAGGGTCAGTTGGCCCCATCGAAACCTTCTATTATAATTATTATAATATACATATATACATATATTTAATATTTGACCCCATCTAAAATTCATAATTGACCCCACTAATAGATAATCCCATCTTCCTCACCAATTCAAACTTCTTCAGAGACGTGGTTTGATTAATGGGGATTTATAAATGTACACGTTTCTAAATTATTTACACCTAAAAGTACACAATTTATTCTATAATGCAATGCATTATAGGTTCCATCAGCAAAACAGGGTATGCATATAAACCCCCCCCCCCACAAAACAAAATGAAATACTATTCTTTTGGGTCTCAGTTTCCTACCATTTAGGGCACGATTAGCAACTAGCATAAAAATTGAGTTTTTTTTTTTGTGTTTTTAGCTAAAAAGCTAAATTTGGTTCAAAAAAAGTTATTTGATAAATTTTCTCTTAAATTACCTTTTTAAAAATTAATTGATTGGGGAAAAAAATCATTTTTTATTTTTTGTTCAAATTGAATAGTATTTCCGTTTTATATAGTTGATTATAACGATTATATATAGTTGACATTGATAGTAAATAAGTTATTAAGCAAAAGTATTATTTTCTTTTAGAATCGAGTAGGAGTTTGAATAGATTATTTTAGGAATTAGTATTTTATTTGATTTGATGTTTTAAAATTTTAAACTGTTTTTGCGTTTTTAGTCAAAAAGCTAAAAAGTTCAAGTTGCTTATCAAGCCCTTAATTCGCATTCTAAAAAGCACGACTTTTTTCCTTTCCTGTAATTGATATTTGACACACTCTAGACTTTCTACCTTCTTTGAATTTTTTCCTTCACCCTTGTAGAAGTTTATATATTTATATATTTTTTGTCAAAACAACACAATGAATATATAAAAAGTGTATTCTACTTATAAATCGAGGTATTTAGTTTAGTTTGTATTATGCAAATAATTTATCAATTTTGAATTGACCTCATTTGCAAAAGTTCATAGAGTCACCACTGTTTCTAAGCCTACAGTTTCATCTCCATTTCCTCATTATACAGTTTTCCAATCATAGCTTCAGCAGTGCAGGACTTTCATGTTACCATAAAATAAAGCAAAATGATCTTTAGAAGATACTTCGTTTAAAAAATTAAAATTTAAAAGCATATTGAAACCCAAAAAAAAGGGTACATCATGCTATAAGAGCTGAAAATAAGAGCAGAAATTGACAAAAGAAGAAATGTGCACAATGTATTACCATTTGACCAGGCATCGGCATTGGCATTGAACTTGGCATGGAAGGCATGGGCATTGATCCAGGTATTGATGATGGCATGCTTGAAGGCATACCAAGAGGGGCAAGCTGGGGCAGAGGACGAGGTAAATGAGGATGAGACAGTATGGGTAGATGGGAAGGAGGCTGAAGCTGAGGCAGATTTGGAGGTGGCATAGGCAAAGAGGACAATTGCTGTGGGTGTGGCTGGTGATGTTGGACTTGCTGAGCATTTTGTTGATATGCTTGCTGCTGATTGGCAGCAGCGAGAAGAGATGGATGTGGACCAGGGGGTAGCGGCGGAGCCGCTAAAGGCATTGAAACTGCTAGAGGCGGCCTCTGCTCTCCCTGAGCTGATGTATCAAGAGATGGAATAGATAATGGCATTGCAACTCCAACGCCTGGAATGGTTCCCTCATTTCGTGTCAGCCCAGCAGCAAATGGTCCAGGAGTTGTAGGGGGCTCAACTCCTGGGAAACTACTAGGCATGCGACCAGCTAGGGCAGGAGTCTGCTCACCATAACCTGGTAACAGCCAAATAGTTACATACAATGGGAAAAATCCCTCCAATCATAATTTCTGTCTCAGTTTTCAAGCACATTTTCAAAAGCCTTGGCACTTTACATTAGACTGAAGAATACAGAAAACAAATGGATAAAAGCACCAGTGCATTTGAAAGCTCCAGTGCATTTGAAACGATGAGTTTTCTGTAAAAATAATAGAATGCGACACTCATCTCCCCTGGCCCTGTGCAATCCGACAACTTGGAACATCAGAGAATGTGTGACTGATAGATTTAGAGAAGGGGAAAGAAAGTGACAAAGGGAGAAAATGACAAAACCTTGGCCGTGACCGATGTTGAACTTATCACGAGCTGGATCCCCGGGCCGATTTCTGCACCAGAACTTGGTTGTGTGATCATTGCTACCACTGCATTAGAAGCTATAGACGTTTACTAACCGGATGAGCAAACAAAAATACATAAGAGATGAACAAATAATGCTAAATAAAAACTTAACAATAACTCGCCAAAAGAAATCATATTCTGTACACAATTTCTTTTATTCGGTAAGAAGGTATTCTACAGTAGCGCCAAAACAACACAAACGATACAGAATATCAAACTCAAGGCTTCTGTTTGAGGGAAAGAGGAAAGGCAACAAAACCACAAGGAATAGCCATTAACTAAAGAAATTAGATGTACAATAAGAATTTGGGCTTCCTACATCAGACCGCTTTTCACCCTATTCAAGTATATAGTTGACTCCATGATGCAACCTCAACGATATGAACAGAAATTGTGAGACAAAAACAATGGAGGATAAAGAGAAACAGATGTCCTCCCATTTACAATAGAAGCATCTCCAATTTAGAGTTCCTTTGGTATCAAATTCCCTTGTATAATAGAACGTTTTCTATTACAATGATTAAGAATTGCAAAAAGCCTAAAATAATTCAAACAAATTTGAACAATTCAAACCTTTAAATCAACTCATCTAATATAGAATGAAAGATAATTCCGTATTCATACAAATATACTAATCCACATTTGGAACAATTAAAATGTGGTTGTTTATGTGCAATGCACGACACCATAAATGATTGAACTCAGCTAATGGATAGAACAATAGCAATTAAATTCCTACATGATACATTGGCATGCCTAATCATATTCAAAATATTACATGTCATTTATTGCACAATTCTCCAAGTGGTAGCCATAGTTGTCATCAATAATCGAATCATGAATCAAAATAATATTTTTTTCTTAATTGTGATTCGTGAATCAAACAAAAGCATGAATAATAAATTTGGTTATAATTTCTTAAATACATAAAATATATTTACATATGTACAATTAGACATTAATCAAAGCAGTGGTTACACGCTTATTTCTATGTCAAGAGATGGGGGAGCCTTAACATGACCATTGATCCTATCTGTACACTATTAATACAATTAATGACAATCTATAGATACACATAACCTTACGAATTGGAAATAAAAATCCAAGATCCGTCAAACAAAAAGTAAAATAAATAAATAAATTTAAATCACACAAATGAGATAAATTACAGTCTGCATTCTTAAATGTAATTCCTTTCAGAAGTAGAAACCCAATAATAAAATGTTGTATTTACCATGCAATATGTTGAATCGAGCAATACTAATATGATTCATGTTTCATTGGATCCTCTGCATATACGTATCGATTGCTAGATGTATTGAACTGAATTGTGATACATGGCGTGAATCCTATGATTCCTCAAATAGGGATTGTAGCTGCATGTGCGGGAACACATATGCAGATAGAAACAGACAAAAACTGGAAAGAAAATGTGAGTAGTTAATATCCAGTTGTTTTTCAACTCATTGACTTCTTTAGCGAACAAGTTCTGAAAATATCAGAAAACCTTTTATCTCATCTATCATTATGAAATCGAGAATTGTATTGTGAATCAATATCCTGATTTTTTGAATGGTGAATCAAATTGAATAAAGAATAGATATAGCATACACTAGGGAAAATGAGGTTAAACATTCACGCATATCAAAGAAAACAAAATCAAAGAATTTTTGACACATTATACAGTAACTTTTAAATAGTGCATGATTATGCTATCTAGCTGGGAAGGAAGACATTTTTCTTATTCAAGATAGATATGTTGCAAATCTGAACAATTATGTAAACCATAGTATATGCTCTTTTGATATTCAAGAAAAGGGCTTAGACTCCTCAGAATATAATGAGATGCCAAAGTAAAATGCAATGCTTTATTAAAGATAGCACTTTACAAGGTGTCTTATAGAGCTATTATTCAAAATAAATATAATAATAAATAAATAAATAAAAAGTGATCCGTTGAGTCCCACTTCCGATTCATATCCTATTAAAGCACATTTATATCACCAAATAGAAATAGATAACTTATGAATGCATGCTGTTTTAGCCTTAAATATCTTTACAAGATTGATTTTTCCTCCGGAAAAAAAATAGAAATTGAGTCTGACTTGATCCTATTAAATCTTCTAGTCACAAATGATCAACAAATTATATATAGGCATCTGTGATATTAACATTATACACTACGAAAATTTTTTTTTGGGGCTATTTATATTATACACTCAAAGACTAGCAAATATACGGAAAAACGTTAGCTATTTATCTTCGTTTTCGGTTTCGGTATCCATATCATCTACTTTCAAGGAGATACCTTTGTTTTTTATTTCTAAATATTATAGAGCTGTTAATTTCCTGCCCACATTTTATTTCCTTGTGTTCTCTGTTCTATTGCATCCTTTCCCATTTTCTTTTTCTAATAGTATTTTTATGTTGCCAATAAAACAGAAAGAATATGATGGTTGAAGTATGAACATATGAAAATGAGAACGTTAATTCCCAGAATGTAAAACACAAATGCAGATAACAAAGCCTTGGGCACGAGGAGCCCACATAGATATTCATCCACAAGACATGACATACATAGAGCTCAAAAAAAGTTCATTTAAGTATTCAAGAGTTGTACATAAAAAAATAAAAAAATAAAAAAATTTCCTAGACACCTGAAAATTACAGAGAAGTGATCAGTTCTGATCTGCAATCATTAATGGCTGTAAGCTATTGTAAATCATCAACATGAACAGGAGCTTATTTCGCAGATCAAAGTTATCATGTTTGAGGACTATTACAGTAGTGTTTTTCTCATAACTCATCCAAAAAGAAACAAGAAAAAGAATAAAAAGTAGAAATTCAAGCATAAATATCTTGATATCAAGCATCCATATTCGTTAAAATGGAACCTACTCAATGAATAGCCAGCCACTACTGTCAGAACAGACCACAAAAGCTATGGCATTTATTTTAAAATATTTCTGCCTTAAGGTACCATATAACGTAGAATAACTCCTTGGATATCTGATGCACAAATCAGGAGTCCAGAATCTGATTGCATCAAGCTATTAAAGGTAACAGAAGTGACATAACATGAGAGCAACTACTCAGAAGGCAGATGCAGTAAATCAATGTCGGTCAATCAAATCTGGTAAAAATTCATCATTTTTTTTTTGTTTAATAATTGTGATATGAAAGAATAACGCTACAGCTTTATGTCATCGTTGTCAATCCCAATGTAAAGTATTGAACCTCCAAAACTACCAATTTGCAAACAACTAAAAACAAATCTCTGTTCAGTAATCCTTTAATCTTTATTACCAATGCCCAATAATCTCCAGACTGGTGCATCTGCAGGTGGGGATAAAATGAAGAACACATCTACAAGCAATACCACAAAGGCCAGTGAAATTTATATTGTACCTTGACAAGTGGGAAAACATCGAATCAGATCTAAGATAAGGCTACTGGATGGTGCATGATTAAAAGTTATGTTGGTCTTTGGACATCTAAAACAATATAGGATCACAACTTGATCTGGCCGATGTGGTCAGCGCAGGGTTTTAAATCGCAATATTAGCCAGAGCAACAGTCGCGGTCATGTGTAACGGGTATTGGGAAAATCGGTCAATCCGTAATGGGGATCGGTAACGGCACTCGTGATTTTTTTTCAAGGGCTAGCAAATAACAAACTCTTTGATAAGCATATCCTATTCTTACTACAAATTGAACGTTTATAAATATTTTTAATTAACATTTCGACACCTATCTTTGAAAATGAAGACAGAGTTCAAGAGAGGAAAGCAAAATCAAATTGTTGGGTTATCTCGAGTCACGTATTAGAAGCATCAGCCGATACGGACCGATATGGCAGTGATACGTGATACGTGATACGTATCGTCCGTATCGATCGACACTCTTGGAATTTTCTACAACTCCGATACCAGGGTGCGTATTCGAATCGTATGCCTAAGATACCGTCACATTACAGCCAATGTGTAACAGTATTAGTGATATTTAAAACCATGGGTCAGCATTGTCTGGTAGACTTCACACACCAACGTGATTGCAGGGTTTTAAAATCGGCCAATTCGTAGCGGAACTACACTCAATTTATTATGTAATGGGTTGCAAAATAAAACAGGAGGAACCCCATCCATAACATATTTTAAATGAGTTGGTATTCAAAATACCTTTCATATGGTCATTCAACTTTTATGCCTGAAGAACATAACAAAAGGCACAAGATCCCCCACTCAAACTTACCAGAGTTATACAAAACAACAAGATGCCATACGTAATATATCTTGGTAAGTATCTTTTCATTCGATTATGTTCATAATGGTTTTCTTTTTGAGTGCATATGTGGGAGGGGAAAATTAGTTAAACTTAAAAGTAAGGACAATGAGTAATTGAACTATCGATAAAAGAGAACACAATGGACAGCTTGAGAACATAATAATAAAAACAATAGTGTGTGAAAATACTAGAACCTATTTCAAATGAACTAGATATACTGCACACTGCACAACAGTTAAAAATATAAACATGAAAGTATTTTTCACCTGCAAAGAATATATCCAATAGGATGCCATGCAAGATCCCAAACACTATTATCATGTGCATTGGGAGTTTCAACCTGAGGAGTTTCGTGACTGCACATAACCAAAGGATTGGAGTCATCAGAGATGAATCCGTCTGAAATTGAATAAAATTTTGCAGCAAAAAACAGAACTAAAACATCCAAGTACACTTCACAAAATAAGAGAAAGAAGCACTCATCACAATAAGTGGTCCAAGCTAAATTGGTTTAAAAACAACATATACGACTCTTGGGTCCCTAGGAGGAAAAGACACTATGAGGTTAAATTTCTACCATCCTAAATGGATTGGCTATAGATGGAATTCTAGAGCATTAATCTAGAAATAGAGCTCAATTCACAAGTGAAATTTTGAAGAGACGCTGTACACTGTAAATGGTATGGTCTCGGCAGAAGTGAAGCGAAAAGTATTGCATACACGCCTAGTGAGATCAAGAGTGGCAGAATGGAAGTTAAAACAAGATGGGACAGAAAAATTTCAATGCGATTGTATTATATATCACAATCAACCTTTCTTCAACCTCGCCCCCCCCACCCCCAAGGGAGCCCCATGGAGCATATCTCAAATCAAGAGAACTTCATATGTTCTGGGGAAAAAAAACCTATGTGACACTGATCAAAGGCAGTAGGAGAAGGCACTGATCAAAGGAAGAAGGAGAAGGCACACATGAACAGCAGTTGGAGAAGGCATGTGGCCCATTGGTTAATTAACTATAATTGATCCCAAAGGGAGCAAAAAGGATCCAAGGGATTAGCGTAACTAATGCCAGAATAATAGTTATACCATAAAGACTGAGTTGAGAGAAATTCATTTATAAATCTATATTGACAATTGATGAGACCCAATGCGAGTAAACTAAAGGAGCTTTATATACTTTGAAAAAGGTGTCAAGAGTGCAATCCGCATTCACAAGACATACACAACACATTATATACCAACACAATCAAATTTGACAAATTTCTAATGTCTACAAAGCCTAAGAGCTTGCAAAGGATTAACCATTGCAGATACCTAACCAGCAACTATACAATAAACTGGAAAACTAACTCTGGAAAATATGGATTTGAGCCTTTGGTATGGTGCTTCCCTTTTTCCATCAGGCACCCAACCATAAACAAGTCATCTGCCAATCTAGGGATCTGGAAATTCCATACAAGCAGAACAGTAATGCCAAAATTCTTCATTAAATTTACTGATTCCCCTAATTCCATGTAAGTGTAAGTTATAAAAACTATTAGGGATGATTTTCTTCTTCTATAGAATCATAGGTAAGAATCTTCCCATGAGTAGCCACTAGCCACCCAGCATAAAAAAAAAATGCCACTGTAAGAAAATGCTACCGTCCTAAAATTCCTTTCCAAAGAAAATAAGTAACCAAGCTGCCCTTCAGTTATTTAGGGCAAGATATGACCTCAACCCTTCCAAAATGCAAAGAGTTCGTCTAATCCCATCCTTCCGGAACGTAAATAACTGGTTTCCTCTAGCTAAGAACTTTGTTTCTTCTTTTTTTTTTGGAGATTTTCTGTCAACCCTCATGATAAATGAAAAGAAATCTTCATTATATACCAATGTGTTTCTAATCAAATCGAATAGCAACACTAGAATATGAGAATTACAAAGGAACTTGTGCAATCAACTAACTAATATATACATATATATACATATATATTCCACATCATCAGGATTTCAATATTGACATTTAATAATACGATAGTGATTTTCCTTTTCCACAAAGTCAATTTTAAAAAAATGATAAATACCACAGATAACTAATGGAGAATGAAACTACTCTAAGATAGTAAAAAACAATGCCTCCAGGTAGGTGGAAATATATCCACCCCACCCCACCTCACCCCCTAAAAAAAATATTATTATACTTCTGAAAGGTATGTCAGATACCAGGCATTCAGATGCTCATTGCAAGAATATTGACAGCTATCACATGAAAATAAATTTGAGCACAAAAGATCCTACAATGTGGAAGAGAACAACAAAGAAGATAGATAAGTGCAACAGATAAATAATTGTTCTAAATGACAGAAAAGGAATTACCCAATTAGCCAATGAAATATAGATCCATCGAGACTGCCGCTAACAAAATATTCTTCATGAAATGGATGCCAAGCCAAAGCTAGATGAATAACAAAAACACGAGTAACAAAAGAATGAGGTGTGTGACACAATTTCCATAAAAACAAATACATGCAAGGTCAAATATATACAGATAACCAAATATGTTTCCCTAAAATTTCTTGATCTTCAACCTTAGATGTGATAACAATAAGATATTAGAATGGATTTCCCTAAATAATTTGGCATGAAAGTCTACTAGGATGTAACCTGTGATTCACAGGTTTGGTGAGAAGCTAACTCTCCCTATCAAAAAGGAACTCTCTCTATGTATGGCTCAGTCATAAATAATTATGCGATGAGATCCTTCTGAATGGACTAACAGAATTCCTAGAGGTATTACTCACTTTTGTTTTCTTAACTGAAGAAAAAATTGGAAAATATAACAGCAAGTACAAAAATAAGTAATAACCCCCAGTAGAGCCTAACAGGTTACAACATGTCAATATTGAATGTGTTGGAGGGACTTTTGCTGCTGAATCCCATCCATAAACCTAGACCCCGCACGCTGTGGATGTTAGGAACTGTCTTTATGACATTTTCATGCTTGAAGCTGTTGTTTGCCACTACCTGCCTACCACTAAAGAACCTTCAACTGGCTAGAGAGCCAGAGGGGTAGGTTTTTTTTAAAAAAACTAAGTTGCTCTTGTCAAGTAAATGTCTAATATACCAAATATACAAGAACCTGGATTCCAGTCACCTGGCACAGCGTTTTATTCTCGGTATGCTAATGAAGTAACTAACAGTTTAGAAAACAAGGTCAGTCATGCTTTAGCACAGCATCTTGTGGCTAAATATACCAATACATCAAATAACTGATCATTTAGCATAAGCAGCAACATCAAAATTCTCTCTCATAAGGCCTGATACATATAACACCAAACATATGGCTTCACCTTATAGCTTGCAAATCATTTAAAATCCCAGGTTGCAACTTGCAACCACTGGCATCAAGAAAAATATGATATATTTTTCCAGAATTTCAGTTTAGCTACATTAATGGCCACAACCGTAACCAACACCAGATTATAGTAGAACGACACCAAGGATCGTTATGTAAGGGCCCGGTAATTCGTACATAGAATAAATAAGATAAATAATAATTACGTGTTCATATGCTTATTTGTTATTAAATACATTAATTATGTGTCTGTATGCTTATTTGTTAATACAATAATTATGTGTTTATGTTTCGGTACGTGTTTTGTTTTTAGGTTGGTTTTTTACCGGACTTTTTCTGTGAACCTTGAGAACAACACCCTAGCTAGCTGAAAACCTTATTTGGACCAATCATCCATATCTTAAGCCCAAACTTTGAGCCTTTAACCCAATTCTTGAAAATATGCCCAAATACCCAACAAAATAAAATGGCTTTTAGTCAACCCATTTTCTTCTTTTAAGCCAAACAAGGCCTTATGTATATATTTAACTTATAAAAATCAGATTTTATAAACATATTTCGATTAAAAATAAAAGTCTTACATTACTAATTTTAATTATTAAAAACTATGTACACCAAAAGTTTTTAAAATTCCAGCCATTTGGCTTAATTTGACCCATGCCACCTTTAATTATATATTTTAATCTTGTAACAATACTCTTAAATATTTATCTGCCAATTATATTTTAATTATTCTATTACAATTCAAAAGAAAAAGTGGCCCTATTTCTATTTTGAGCTTACTGTATGCTTATTTTAAACAAGGTGGTATACACCTATACTTATAATGCCCTATCTATATAATTATGTAGTGAACTCAAGGCCTTATATATATGCATATATATAACCAAATAAGATTTTTATAATCCCTTTTTTCCTTCTTTGAGTGTGAGAATAGTCCAAGGTCACTTCAATGAAAGAGCCATCACATGGCCCTATGCCACTTGTCCGATTTGTTCTTCTTCCATCACTTCACCCATGCAAACTAAACATCATAACTTCAGGGTTCCACCCCTCTTGATCAGATTTTTTCTCCCTTTTCCCTTTCCTTTGAGTGCAAGTTTAACAAAAAACCCCGCTCTTGGTAAAGGAGTTCACATGGCCTTCATGTCACTTTGCATGATCCCTTTTTCCCTTCATCATTTCTCATCATGCACCCAAGGCCTTTAAAATTCAGCAATCTCTCCCTCATATGCACGACATTTCTGAAGTTTTAGGAGATGTAAAAATGAGCAATCTGTCCATTTCTTCTTCTTCACCTCTTAAATCCTTTTTCTTTTGAGCTTTTATTTCAGGTTATGTTCAAAAACATTTGCTTACATCTCATACCAAAATATTAGAGCCATGCAATGAAGGAATAAGAGCCATAGAGGGTATTTATGCATTTGTGTGATTTTCTTTTTCGGTCTAAAGTTCGAATTTTAAACTGAAAATTTATCTAGAACCTATTTCATATGTATTCAGGATTTGTGACTTTTCTTGAGACCTACATGCATGTTTTTGATAACACAGATAAATTTCTCTCGAATGGTGCATATGCTATCCAGAACAATCATCTCTTCAAACTAATGCTATTTTTAGTAGAAGTTTTTTTTTTTTTTTTGCACGAAACCACTTGGACTAGTTAAATTTTTGTCTTTATCTTTCTAGCCCCACAAACAAAATCGCTAAAAAATTCCAAGTACACACCAAGTTGTGATTTTCTTTTCAAAATGTGTCAAATCTGGACAGTCTGCGATAAAGAATTATTTTCTTTCAAAATACAACACATTTTCGGAAAAAATCAAGTTCCAGAGTTCTCTAACATCTATTTGCATTTCTATGAAAATTTTACAAACTTTAGAAAAAGTATAAGTCCATTTTTTGGAATTTTAAATCTAGGCGACAAAATCAAGTCTCTGTTCCAGATCTGTCACATTTTCTTATTTTGAGTAAAACCCTTGTTTAGAGGATGCTTTTGGAAAAATGTTTTTCATGGAAAAAGTTATATAACATCTCGAACTAGCTACTAGCCAATTTTCACAAATTTTAGTGAGAATTTACTATTTTAATCCTGGTTACAAGTGCCAGAATATATGAAATTCTGCTTGTTATTTACAAGTCACTTGGTGTGTAAAAGTCATTTAGAAGTTTTAACTTTATTTGTCATGTCTTGTTACTTATTGTTAATATATTAAATGAAATATAAGTTAGTGTGTGACACTTTTTTATGCCAATATATTATTTCAGTTAGATGTGTATATGTGCCATATATGGATATTTATATGTTAGTTTTTTTAGTTAAAAGTTAGTATGTTAAAAGCATGTGACTTGCTAATTTGATTATTTAATTATTCGTTGAATATTAGCATGCTTGTGAAAATTGCTAACTTGAATATTAGCACGATAGTTCCCATGGTATGAATCCTTTCTTATAAGTATAATAGCATGAGAGTTCCCCATGTTAATTGATCTCTATGTTGAGATGCATGTTATCCGGTTAAGTTAGAACAAGTCTCAACCTTTGATTAAACACTAAGTAAAATACAAAGGAATGTCTTAGGCAATACTGACGTCATTTTTATATATGCTCACATTTCGCGGGGGGGACGGGGGGTAAATTTAAATTGACATGTAATGTCATATTAAGAAAAAATATAAACCTATTGAAACTAACTGAAGATATGACCCTTAACAGAGCAGAATGGCGTTCATGTAGCCGATCCCAATTAATTGGGATAAAGACTTAGTTCGGTTTCGTTTGGCCCCTAACCTACACCATACACAGAGTCAGGTTGCACGACTAGCAAGTGGCATTACTTCTAAGGCCTGTACTTGTTACCCCAATCACGACGGAAGAAAAATATATGCAAGTGGTTGGGCATTCCGTGTCCATTTATCAAATCAAAGTCTAAGTACCAACTTCACTTTTTGATATAAAGTCTTGATAAGTCACGACACTGTTTTCGTTAACCCAAACACAAGACATCTTATCTTAGTGTACAAACCATGAGATATCTTCACATAACAAATGCAAAAGACTCCAGTTACCGCTTCACATATTTACAAATGTACACAAAGTGGAGTCCGAATCATACACCATTTCTTGTAATAAAAAAAAGATGTATAGGAAAATATAAGCTAACTAGCAAGTGAATAAAGTAGTGCGAAATCCCAATATAGATAAATTATAATCAAAAGCAATACGGTAGCCACAACAGCCGTAACAGCGTCGTAAGAGGCGTAATGGTCCATAATGGCGCCGTTACAATTACCGTACCAGTCTTATGGGCGCGTGAAGATGCTGAATTTGATTTTGACCAACACAGACCTATCATTTATGAAGCTTATATTTTCACCATATAAGCAATCCATAGCAATCAAAACTATCTTCCATACCAAAGTGAAGCTTCATTTGTAAGATTTGGCCCGAAACCTTTCAGATCAATCCATACCAATCAAAACTATCTTACATACCTGGGTAAAGTATCATTTGTAAGATTTGCTCAATATCTTCCATACCCGGGTGAAGTTTCATTTGTGAAATTCAAAAGTCAACAATTGACATGGTTCCAAATTAGAAAAAGAAAATATTCTTTTAAAAAATATATTTTAAAACAAAATGTTCAAACATTTTAAAAGTTAGTCTTGTATGGGTCGACATTGATTTGCATGCATGATTTGGATCAACACACATGCTTCTGAAAATGAAAAACTTTATATGTTTTTATAATATTAATAAAAATCCAGAAATATCTTTTCTTAAAATTTTTCTTAACTTCAACTGTCTTCAAGATCTCTTTATATCTTGGGTATTTTAGCTTAAGTTTAAAATCTCTATACCTATTAATAAAATAACCTAATGTCATTTAAGTTGTGCATTATGAACTCATAATGTATGAATTCATTAGTTACTAAATAAAAACATTTAAAACTGTTTTCAACCAAGTTAAAACTAGTACAAAAATTAGGACATATATTGGATCATGCGTAGAAAGTAAAAAAATTTTATCAAAACCATTTTAAACTCCAAAAAATGTAATATTAGAATAACAAACACGTATCGGTTAAGTTTTTTTTGCGTACGTAAAAAAAATCTCGACTCCGATTAACACTATGCTCTGAAACAGTGTCACTGCAATCATAGATATCAAATAAAAGAAAAATATGAGAAAAGTAGGAAAGAAGAAGAAGAGGAAGAACATGTGACGGAAGAATAAAAGCAGAACCAGTGGAGGAGCACGTGCGCACACACACAGAGCAAACGGCTTCCAAATGTTTAACTTTTAGTCAACTTCAAGTTCTAATTCCCTTTACACCAAAAAGTCCAGTTGAAGGACTCAAAAGACCCCTAAAGCAAATGGATATTTTCTATAACTAAGCCTACAGAGTATAAACTTAAGCTTCTAAAAGTCTAAAAAATGCCTAATTAGCCAATACTTGCAATCAATTTATCAAATGCTCGTGGGGTGGCGGGGGGCTATGCCAACAGGGCTACGTCAAGGTGGGAGCTGAAACAAGAATAAGTCAACCACGAACATTGAGGTAATTCTAGAGATCTCACGGTCTTATAGGTCTTCTATCTATAAGACCCACGAATTGAACCCAGTACATTAAGGGACTAAGCGCTAGCTGCATGAAAATTCCAAGAAAATAGATGCGCTGGATGCAAAATAACTACATGAAAAGTCACAGTTTCTCTAAATTCCCATTTCAAATGGGACAGACTTGATAAATAGACATAGATAAAGAAAAACCCTCTAACCAGTCACATCCTTTCGATGCCCACGAAAAGATTCAAGCTCCTTCATAGCCCTTATGTCATACAGCTGAAAATGTAGAGTGAAGGCAGAGCGAATTACTTATGGACACCATAATTAAAACACGAAGTCCACATAAAACCGTTCCAGTGAATAATAGCTTGAGAAGTAAGAAGTTGCCCACCTTGATGATCTGATCCTTGGAAGCAGTTAGCACCCAGTTACCATTTTGATTCCATTTGACACAGAGAACAGTGTTCTTGTGCCCATGACTGCAAATAACCACAAGTCCACAAAACAATTCATCTAACAATTAAGAAACTACTACTTTGATGACAAAATATTGTACTAACAATGAAGAAAGCTCTCTTCCTGACTTTGCATCCCAAAGTTTCACAAGGTTGTCTTTTCCACCTAATAACAACCCGGTAGAAACAGATATAAGTATGCCACTTGTGAATTATCAACCTGTTCAAAAAAAGAAAAGAACAGCAAAACTACACACCTGAAACTAGTAACGACTTAGTAGGGTGCCAATCAACACTCTTCACATCCCAACCATGGCCTGCCTGAGTTTGAACCACAAATTAAAAAAAAAAAAAAAAAACCTTAAATTATCTCATACACACTTTAATCCTCATCAAACTACATATGCAGAACATTCATATGACACAACAAGTAATTTTAATATGGCACCTAAGAGAACATTCCACATCAAAAGAGAAAAGATCTTTGTTCATGATACAATGAATATATGACCTACTAAATAAACATAGCAGCCAATCTACAAACAAACTGGCATACTGGACAGCCTGACAGAGGTATATGTTTTTTACACCAAAAAAAAATAAAGAAAAAACGATTGCTCCACAAATTTTTAGCTTCTACAAAGCACAATATTGTACTAGATAAAAATGCCAACAAAATAAAAAGTAGGAGGTAATCCACTAAAAGTATAGAGAGAAGATTTTAACAATTATTAGTCCATAAATATTCATAGTAAGTGTTAAAAAATAAAAATAAATAAAACAGTAATGAAAAGAAGAACAACATCAATAAAGAGAAAGAGAGGACGCCTAATGTTTGGCCATGGTGGCCTACATCAATAAAAAGATAAGAGAGAGGACGCCTAATGTTTATGAGGTTGGCACGATAGCTAACATCCACAGGAGAAACAGAGGACAGACAAAGTTTTTGGCTTGGCCATGGAAGTCCTACGCCCATGGAAGGAGATCATAAGCACTACGTCCCCTCGGTGGTTCCATTGAATGCTATACAAAATCATATTTATAGAATAATACAGAAAAATGATCATTTATATGCCTAATTGTCAACTCAAGTATCATATTGTGAATTGTGTTTTTATATTTTGGATCATGTATCGTATCGTATCGTGTTTCATAAGTTTTTTAGATCTGAAAAAATAAGTGAAATAAAAATTGCAAGACGTATATAAAACACATATTGCAAACACCAAGCAAAAATAAATAGCCTACTTCATTAAAGATAGTTCAAATGTTCAATACCAAACATTCCATGTTTGTAACTAAAAGAAATATAAGAGAAAAGCAAATATGCTTAAACAAAAGTATTTCTCCTTCATTCATCATCATCCCCCAAGTCAGTAACAAAATCATCATCATCTTCCTCCTCCATGGTGTCAATCATTGGGATTGTCTTCCTCTTCATAAATATCAACTTCAACATTTCAATCTCTTCTTCATCTTCTTCAACGACTTTCTTCTTATCTTTCTTCGAAACATTTAAGTTTCTTAATGTTATATTATATTAACATTACTAGAATTAGAAATTGCATAAAACAATTTATAAAACAAGGATATAATTTATGCCCGGCT
Organism: Heliamphora exappendiculata; assembly: GCA_034768845.1. NCBI lineage: Eukaryota > Viridiplantae > Streptophyta > Magnoliopsida > Ericales > Sarraceniaceae > Heliamphora > Heliamphora exappendiculata. The sequence continues at coordinate 11,352,453 of JAOTRH010000024.1, read as the reverse complement.
TTTTTTTTTTTGCACTACACTCCCCTTCACTAACTTAAAAACACCCATAGATGTCTATCCATGAATTATCTTCACGTAGGCATAGATCTTCTTTTTTGGTAATTCAATCGTCAACAGATTTTTTATTCAATAAACAAATTGGATTATATGAATCACTATTCCATTGTATTCCAAGTGCATTAACTCTAAATTGATGTTGTACTTTATAAAGACCAATGCATTCACTTTTTGTTGCTCACAACCATTCTTTTAAACTGAAGTACTCCAATTGCTGTCGTGCTATTGTATTCCAAGTGCATTAATATTAAGAATATTGTAGCGATGCAAAGAGAGGTTAAGTGCGAGAAAGAACTGCTGTGGTGGTGAATGGAAGAGCAACCAGAATTAGGGTTAGCTCCCTTATTACTATTATTTATATAATGAGACCAACGTACAAAGTACAATAATGCCCATAACTTAACACTCCCCCTCAAGTTGATGTATAGATATTTCTCATACCCAACTAGCATATAATGGAGTAAAACATCTTACTACTAAACTCTTTAATAAAAATATCCGCTAATTGATCTGTAGACTTCACAAATGGCATACAAATTGAAACTTCGCATGGTTTCTCCTTAATGAAATGTGTGCCAATCTCAACATGTTTCATTCAGACATGTTGTACTGGGTTATGAGTGATGTTGATGGCAGCTTTATTGTTACAATATAATTTCATAAGTTTTTCACATTCAAATCACAAATCCTTCAATAGAACTTTGAGCTATAGAAGTTCTCAAATGCCATGTGCCATATCCTTGTACTCAATCTCTGCACTTGATCTAGCTACCACTGTTTGCTTTTTAATTCGCCAAGTAACCAGATTGCCTCCTACAAACATGTAATGCCCAGATGTAGATTAGCTATCATCAATTAAACCAGCCCAGTCCGCATCCATGAAAGCTTCTAAATTCAAGTGACCATGATTAGAAAATAAAAGTCATTTTCTAGGGGCAGGCTTAAAATACCGCAAAATGCGGTAAACAGCATCAAGATGTGCACTACGGGGATCATGCATGAACTGACTGACAACCCCTACAGCATAGGCAATATCAGGTCGAATATGAGAGATATATTAGTCTTTCCACGAGCCTTTAAAATCTGCCCTTGTCGATAGGTTCTCAATCAACACTATTGAGGTGATGATTAGCAACAATAGGCGAATCTGCTGGTCGACAACCCAACATGCCAGTTTCCTCTAGGAGATCAAGAATATACTTTCTTTGGAACATGAAGATGAGATTATCTGATCTAGCCACCTTAATCCTAAGAAAATATCGTAACGCCGCCAGATCTTTCATCTCAAACTCTTTAGCTAGACTTGCCTTGAGATGAGACACCTCATTTGCATTATTTCCTGTCACAATTATGTCACCAACATATACAATAAGGATTCAGATTTAATTATTACCACGCTTGACAAACATAGTATGGTTTGCATGACTCTGTCGGTATTCAAATCTTAACATAGCCTTGAAGAATCTTTCAAACCAGGCTCTTGGAGATTGTTTAAGTCCATATAATGCCTTCAATTTGCACACCTTCCCGTCAATTTCATGGGATGAGAAACCTGGTGGTACATTCTATACACCTCTTTCTCTAAGTCCCCAAAGAAGAATGCATTCTTCGCATCCAATTGTTGGAGAAGCTAACTCATAGTAGCAGCACAGGGCAAGAGTACACAAACTGAATTCATTTTGGCTACCGGAGCAAATGTCTCTTGATAATCAATACCATATGTCTTGATAAACCCCTTAGCAACTAATCTTACCTTTAATCTTTCAACTGACCCATCTGCCTTGTATTTGACGGTAAATACCCATTTGCATCGGCCGGCTTCTTCCCTTTTGGGAGATAGACTAACTTCAAGATACTATTTTTTTGAGAGCGATCATCTGTTCAATCATAGCCTTTTTCCACCTAAAGTGTATAATCTCTTCCTTTCAACCCTGCAGAATCAATATAGAGGACAAAAAACAAGAGAAAAGCACGATGTGTTCAACAATGAGTCATATAAGACAAATTGTGAAATTGAATGTCAAGTACATGTCCTAACTCCTTTTTAAAGGGCAATAGGTAAGCCACAAGTATCAAGATTAACAATAAAAGATTCATTACTAGGTGAAACGGTGAAGGAAACTGAAATAGGGGACGAAGAAAGAAACTGGCAAGGTGGTAGTGGCGTGCGGGTAGTCTGATCCTTCTGACGTCGAGAATAATTATGCAGATAAGTTCTATCTAATCTTCCAGCAACATCCTGCTTTGTTTTCCTCTCACCCGACTCTTCTTTCTCTCCCTCAGTAGGAATAAGGCCAGGCGATTGATAAGATAGGCAACGGTGAGGGTAGCCTCACTCCAGAACGACTTGGGAACATGCATAGTTAAGAAAAGAGAACGGGCAACCTCAAGAAGGTGACGATTTCTGCATTTCGCAACTCTATTTTGTTCAGGAATGTGTACACAGCTCATTTGGAATAGAATATCATCAGCCTCTAGATAGACGCGAAAACCTCCATTAAGATACTCAGTTCCATTATCAGTACGAAGAATCTTGATATTGGCATCAAACTGAGTACGCAATAAACTAAGTGACACGAGAATAACAGTCAACAAAAGTCACAAACCACCGATAGCTGGAAATAGAAGTAACAGGTGAAGACCTCAAACATCAAAATGGATAGTCATAAACGAAAAATCACTGCGTTTATTAACTGGAGGGTAGACAAACCGTTTATGTTTGGCAAGCTCACAAGTCTCACAACAAAAGGTACTTCTAGAACAATTTTAACTAAAGAAGGAAAAAATCTATCTAAAACCCAAAAAGAAAGATGCCCCAAACGTCGATGCCACTGATGCAGTTGCAAAAGTAAAGTTCTTGTATCAGCATGGAGAGCCTAGCCAAACAATGAAGGTGAAAGGGAAGAGGAAGACAAAACATCTAGTAATTAGAGTCCATCATCCACACTACCACTGCCAATCATTCTCCTCGTCACATGTTCCTAAAAAACACAATGAGTAGGAAAGAATATTACGGAATAGTTTAATGAACTGGTAAGACGACTAACAGATAAAAGATTAGTAGAAAAATTGGGAACATGTAACACAGATGAGAGAGAAAGTGTGGAAGAGCAATGGACAGAAACTTTGCCAGATACAGATGATAAAGACCCAAGGCTATGCGAACCTTACTCTTACCAGAACAAGTAGAATAAGAAGAAAACAAGGTGGAAGACCCAATTATATGATTAGTGGCACCTGAATCAACGATCCAAGGACTATGAGAGGCAACAACACTAAGTGCATAGGAAAATATACCTGAGTGAGCGAAGTTAGAGGAGGAAGTGAAGGCGGTAGAAGGAGAGATGTTAACACGAGCTATCAGGCGCCTAAGAGTAGTCAACTCAGCCTCATAGAGAGGCCCGGTCACACCAAATGCGCCGGCAAAGGTCTAAGAAAGATGAGCATGGGAGCGTATAGGTCCACTACGTCCACCAACACAGCCACCTCCACGTCCCAAAGGGGGACGACCATGTAACTTCCAACAGTGGTCGATAATATGACATAGCTTACCACAATGCTCATAGTGTAACTGATCTCGAGCTACTAATCCACTCTTCTCCCCAGATCAAGAATGAGTAGGCTGGCCTGGTCAGGTGAGGAACGTGATAGTTAACACAGGACATTCCTGACTACAAAGAGGAACCATTATCTGACGTCGACTCTTCCTGCTGAACATAAGCATACGCCTGCCTCAAAGTAAGAAATCCAGAATCTAAACACGGATTGGATCATATTTAACATTTAAACCAAATCAAATAATTACTACCATCCAATTTCACCGGGTTAATATGAAGAGATGGACTGTCTATAGGAGTCCCGAAACGAGACGACCCAGTATCCTCAAATCCACCAAAAGGCTTGCGAGTATCAAACATGGCTATGGAGAAAGGAGAAGAAACAGTAGGAGGCCGAAGGAATCAATGAATGTTGCAACATAAACTAATTAACAGAAACCTGAACCACAACAGAACCAATAATACTCAAAATATACAAATTAACTTGTACTAGAACACTATAGGCCGAAAAAGGATCAATGCGACAGCTGCGAACCCTAGCCGGCACAGAAAATCCGCTAGAAACCCTAGTATAACCCTAGCTGCGACTTGTGGGAGTTCATAAACAAACAAGGATGACCAACTAACACTAATTCGAGCTCTTGGAAGTTGGAAAGAGGCAGAACCAATCGAGCAAAATCACGCAAACCCTAGCCGCGACTCTGAAGATGAACAAATCTCTTGGTCGTGCTCCGACAAAATCACGCAAACCCTAACCCTAGCCGCGACTCTGAAGATGAACAAATCTCTTGGTCGTGCTCCGACAAAATCACGCAAACCCTAGCCGCGACTCTGAAGATGAACAAATCTCTTGGTCGTGCTCCGAAATCTACTCAAGATCAACAATATAGGTGATCCGGGTCTTTGAGACTCCTAATCGGCGCCCACACAAGGAAAAACATCCATCGATTGAAGCTAAAAGAGTTTCAACCAATGATTTGCGAAGAACAACCCGTCAATGTCAAAAAAGAAAAAAATTTGAAAAAAATATCAAACAATCGAGAACAAGAAGGAAAATAACATGGATCTATAGATCGGGACTAGTCGATCAGCTGGGCAGAAATATTTTTATTTTTTTTACAATCACGAATTCAGGAAGAAAAAAAAAAGGAAAAAGAAGAGAAAGAAGGATAAAAATGATACTAATAAGTCTTCCTTACACAAGATCTTGCTCTGATACCATGTTAAGAATACTGTAGAGACGAAAAGAGAGAAACAAATGTGAGAGAGAACTGTTGTGGTGGTGAATGGGAGAGTAACCAGAATTAGGGTTAACTCCCTTATTACTATTATTTATATAATGAGAATAACGTATAAAGTACAATAATACCCATAACTTAATAATTAACTCTAAATTGATGTCGTACTTTATAAAGACTCACTTTTTGTTGCTCACAACCATTCTTTTAAACTGCATGTGATCAAAAGTACTCCAATTGCTGTCATATCGCATTACACTACGAGTAAAACTTAGCATCCGCATACCTAGCCTTTGAAGTTCTTTCTACCACCTTTGTAATTTTCCCACAGCCATGCTATACAATAAAAAAATATAATATCACAACTAACAAATTTCCAATAATTTATTAATTTTTCCATAGTAAGATAATAAAGCATGTAATATATAGCTCGACGCTTTTTGCCTCTTGAAATTATACCCAAAAAAATGAGAACCTGTTAACAACTCAAATAGCGGAACCACGTTTATACCTTCGAGATTTCTCTGGTTCGATCTCGTCTCAGCACTCAAACAAAAAACGTTGGATGAACACGAATCAAAATTTTTGGATGCACACAAAGAAACTCGACTGCACCTTTAAGTTTTCCGTTGTATTCCCGTATGTTTGATCACGATCTGAGGCTGGGATCTGATTTACATGACCTAACCTCTCTCACTAGCTGCCTCTGCATTTTCTAATCTCACGAGTGTATTAGAAAAACCCTAGTTGCCAGAGAATTTAAGAGGCAAATCAATAGATTACGACAAAGGCCGAATGAGTAAATAAGATTCAAGCACCTTATGCAATTAGAAAAACCTCATTCAATCCGAATTAAATTCCTAATTCCGTAAATTACAATTTACGCCATTAAAGAATTATAATTGCAGTCCTGGATTTATCTCAAAAATTAATTTCAAGCTCCATGTTATTAAATAATTATTTCTCTCCCCACATTAAGATTTCAAATACAATTCATTAAATAAAATTGCCAGTAAAATTTTATTTAATCGACCACTTATAATTTTCTTGAGACTTTTCACCTTATTTATTTGATATGTCGGATGCAAAATTATATGCAGGGTTTGACATAATCAAAACTTATAAGTTTCCTCAAGAGGATATCGTCAATCTCTATAACGGGACATGGCATCCGTTAATAATTAATATTCACCATACACGTAATGTCATTATCCAATTCACATAGCTTATTAACCTATAAAATATCTCTTTTATTAATCAAAATAAAAAACACTAAATATATGTACCTATTAATTATTTCGGTAATAAGAGTATAAGCACTCATAATAAATATGAAAAATTAATTGTTTTATACAGTCAGTATAAAAACAATTACCCCGAGACGGTTATGTTCAATACATACCAAGTGTACTAGCACAGTGAGCAACTCTACCCGCACATAGCTAAATATCTCCTTTCCACACCTTTGGAACAATATCAAACAGACCTACTAAAACGTTGTGCTACAGTCCTACAAACGGTATGTTTAACTCCATTTAAGACTGTGAACAAAAAACTTATATTATGTGTAAACCAAACTCTACACACTAGATCATCTACTGTGTAGAATAAAAGGCACATGCATAACATTGAATAAATATTGTAGTGTAAACATTGCTCATATAGATTCTCATTAAAACGAAATAATCTATTAAACAGTAGTATGACTTTTAATATATAGCTCTAACACCCCGATCTTGTAAAACTTATACATTTGTGGATGAAGATTAAACACTCACTTGTATTGATGGGAACATACTCCCAATGGTCTTACATATTCCCAACTTCGTTTTGTATCTTGGTCAAATTAGGGACTATTGGATTGTTAACAACCAACTCATCTAAAAACTTAAGTTCCTAAAAAGAGGGGTAACTTTGTTATTTATATCATCAACACACCCACTCACGTAGGGCTTACCTCTCCTCCATAAGTAGGCCAAACACGTGCAAGTATTTTAATTATTAGGTAAACGCGCGGTGAGCATTGAACCAGGGTTTTAAATCGCGGTATTGGCCGGCGTAACGATCGGGGTTGCGTGTAACGGATATCGGGCGTATCGGTCAACCCGTAACGGGAATCGGGCGTCGCGGACGTGAATTTTTTTCAAGTG